>VZRZ01004411.1:1827512-1864758 GCA_013398175.1 Climacteris rufus
GGAGCGCGGCGGGGGCGCGGAGGGACAGAGCTTGGGTGGGACAAGTGTCACACCGGCCGGGCTGCGGCGGAGAGGCCCCGGGGTCCGACGCCCTGCTCGGTTCCCCGGGACGGGGCGGCGGGAGGCAGCGCCGAGACTCACGGGCGGCAGCAGCCGCAGCGCCGGCCGGGCCGGGGGCCACTGCCCCCGGTGACTCACAGGCTGCTGCTGTAAACAGCGAGGAGTAAAACGCGAGTGCAAAGAAAAGTTTTCCTTGCGGACGGTCGTGGTGCTGCTGCCTTGTACGTGAAATGCTAAAGTCCACCTGCCTCTGAGCTTCTCCAGGCTTTCAGAAGTCCCAGAGATTCTGTGAATAGGAAGGATGAAGGCAAACGTGAATGCACAGTGAATTTAAAGATTTGCTGGCGTGTAGGACAGTGTGATATTAAGTCCTGAGCGACTCTTAACTGTTGGGTGAGGAGGCAGTTTAATCCCTTTTTATTGTTCTTGCTAATAGACGTCACGTGTGTGCTTGGAAACATTACTGTAAGGGAACACGACAAAACCCCGTCCCTGCGTCCAGGGCCCACCCATGGCAAGGAAGTTGCTGGGGTGTGTGGTGACATCCCAGAAGGAAGTCCAGGGTGCGCTGGGGCTCGTTACTGAGCAGCTTCCACAGCGCGCATCTCGAAACCTGCGGCGGCGGGTGGAGTTGAGGAGTTCCGCTAAATGAATTCTCTACTTTTTCCCAGTATTTTTTTTTCTCAAACTGTTCAAAAAGCCTCTTACAAAATTCCATTGCATTAATTTGCCCCACATCCGTTAATGCACATAGCCCTTCTTTGCTTTGTCATGCGTGTGTATGAGGACGTTTAAGTAGGGAATTTAGGATAAATATTGACTTAACCTCCTTAATCTTCTAAGGTTCTAGCGGGGCGTGCTGAAAACATTTTGTACCTCACTGAGAGCATTTACACTGCCGTTCAGCACACAGACACTACCTATTCACTTTGTCACCTCTGACTTCTCCAGGGTACTGCTTTGCAGACAGGCTTCGTGCTTTTCTGAGGCTCTAAATCGAGACTGAAAGCTGATTAAGCTTCAAGAAGAGACACCAAAAATGAGAAAAGGAGGAGGAGGAGTAGGAAAAGCTCTTACTTTGGCAGCACTGTCATTATAAGAAAGAGCAAAAAAATGATCGTCTGTTACTTCGTGGGATGGAACGACAGTGATGTGCCTTGGGAATTAAATCCTTGTACCAAATAGGTGAAGCAGAGAGATGTTGTAGTTTTGAGGAAAAATCTAATTGGGAAAATCCTTTAATACAAGATTTTGTTTATTTATTAGGTGGAAATTTTTGGTATAAATTATTATACAATGCTTCTTACATATGCAGTTGATAGATACAGTTTTCCTATAGAGTTGCTAGCATGATAGTTAATGAAACATTTACTGTTATTCCCATTTCTGTTTTCATCTTTGCGTTCCTTTCAATTTTTTTGACTATGTGTCTGCAGAACAGTCCAGCCAGTTAAAATATTCTCCTAAACTTTCAGTAAATGGGCTGTAGTGGTAATTTCAAGGTAGTAAGATAAAAAAAAGTCCCAATTGTTACTGCAGTCTTTTAGCTCTTTATGTTTCAGTATAATTCAGAACATCAGATTGCGTACA
This sequence comes from Climacteris rufus, assembly GCA_013398175.1. Lineage (NCBI taxonomy): Eukaryota > Metazoa > Chordata > Aves > Passeriformes > Climacteridae > Climacteris > Climacteris rufus. The sequence continues at coordinate 1,829,163 of VZRZ01004411.1, forward strand.
CCTCATCCAGTGCAAGTGCTGTTGTGATTATTTCATTTTTTTCCCACCAATGCTGTTCAGTGTTGCTAGCTCTGCTGTTTGCCGTTGCAATTTGGCTGAACAAATACTGTGCCTCCAGCTCTGGCAGGAATGGTCGGAGTGCTTGTGTGGGGTGGAGGAAAGCAGGGCTTGCTGGATTGCTGCCTTAGTGCTTGGTGAGGTCTGGAGCCCCGGTGGGCTGCAGCCTGCAGCTTGTTTCATGCTGTGTTTGGTGGTGGCAGTCAGTTTGCCCCATGTACCTTTTGGGGCCTTGACTGGAGGCTTCCATTTGTAAAGCTGGAGGTGGTACTTGAGTGGTCGTGCAAGGTTGCAGTATGTGCACTTGATCATCACATACTGCAAGATATTCAGCTGTTACTATGCTGCTGGGCAGGTGTGTGAATACACAGTGTATTTGTGTGCTGTGTTTTTGACTAATAAATACACAGCTGTGGGGATAAATGAACCATTCTTGCTAATCTACTGCATTTTTTTTCTTTCACAAGCAGGTATTACAGTCCTCAAGAGCTGTATCCTTAACTGTTAGCTTCTCAGCTCGACTTTTAAACAAGATCTACAACTCTTCCTATGGCTGTGATTAGCTGCTTTGCCTTTGGAGTCGTGCTTATGCAAATTCTTTATTTGTAAAATTGAGTTTTTTGTTCAATAGGTTTTTCTGTATTTAAAGTGGCTAGTGCTTAGACAGACTCTAGCTGCCTGGAATGTCCTGGAATTGCAGCTTTGACAAGAATATGTTACAAATCTGGACAGCAGGCTACGTGCAAAAGAGAAAAGGGCTTAGCAGCATAGGCTGTTTTTCAAACTGAATGAAGCATATTATATTGTGTTCTTTGGACAAGCATTCTTATTACACATAATTTTGTTCCCCAAAAGCTGTAGTTCATTTTGCTAGAGTCCCAGATTTGTAATGCTGCTGTTATTTTGCATGGGCTAAAACCTAAAGTTTGCCAGCTCTTTTGCTTCCTTTTCACTTGCATGTTTTAACTCCTGCAGGTCATACTGAGAGAAATGCCCTACTTGCACTGCCCTCTGTGAGGAACCTTTCCCCTCACCATAGCTCAGTGGAGAATACATGTGTTAACATAGAATCCAAACTTTAAATTGCTGGAGGCTTTGTTTTTGGATTTGTTTTTTTTAATTCATAAACCTTCTAAGCCATGAAATATTGAAGGGACTGGATTTATTTTTTTTTTCAGATGGTCCTAGTTAGTTTTTCTGTAGTGTTGAATTCTACTGATCTAAAATTGTGTTTCTTTTTATGGCCATTCTTATGTGTGAGATTCTAGTTTAGTCCATACTATGGAGATCTCTACCAGCATGCCTACATTGCTTGGAATGGGTGGCAACTATGGAAAATGAAGTGTGGGTTACATGGTTTCTCTTTCCTGAAAACCAGTTTTTGTTGCAGTCACACAGCCCTGTGTCTTGCTAAAACTGTTTCTATCCTGTGTGAAAGTGTTGGAGTAGTGACATTTCCTCTGCAAAAGGCAGGGCTTGCTGTGAACGAATGTTAGTGAGGGAAATAAAATGGAAAAACTTGAATTGTTTTCAAAATGTAAGTTAATTTAGCATCATCAATTCAGAAGGCTTTCCATTTCTACGTGCAAAGTTCTCTTAAAACTGTGCCTCAAGAATACATTGGCAAGGGGAATCCTGTGTAAGCTGGCAGGAGCAAATTGCAAAGGCTTCTGTGAACAATGTTATAGATTTATTTTCTTCCTTGATTGGGATATCGCATGTGCTTGTTGCTGAGGGGAATTTTCTTCCTAGTTGCAAATGGCAGCCAGTAGGAGAGTAATTTGGTTTATCTGCAGAAAGCAGAGTAGTGAGAGTTTTGTTTTGGGGTTGCTTTTTGGTCAGTTCCCAATGTCATCCATGTCTGACAACAATGTTTCTTTCAGTGCTTTCAGCTCATAAGTTTTTGACTCCCCAATTCCTCAGGCTGGCTTGAATGTTTTCCCTGTCCTTCCTGTTAGTTTTTATAGTAATTCTTACCCCCAAATTACCATAATTCTCTCAGCATTACACCTATCCAGTTTGTCCTTCAGTTTTGTGCAGTCTTACGAGCAAGGATCTAAATGTGTCCTAATAGCCACAGTATAATTTTACGGAGGCTTTAATTTGGCCTCTTTCTCTTTTGCACATGATCTGCTGCTGGGATTTCTAAGATACTCTGTCAAAGCAGCAACCCCAGGACCTGCCAGACACCTACAGAGAAGCAGATTGTCATTGAGTGTCTTATGCAGCCAAATACTTCACGTAAATGTGGTTTAAGTCCCTGCTTTGTATTTTCAGCCTACTCAAGTCCTTTGGAAATTGATATCTAATTGGAGCCAAGAACTGGGATTAATTTGTGGCTGCTGGGCATGTTTTCCCTTGTCTTTTCTCCACTTTGAAAACCTTGCACAACAAAAGTTAGCTTGTTGTTTCAAGTCTTGTTTTCTAAACAGAAACCTCTTGCTTATAGTGGCATATATCAACAAAAACAAACACTAAACTGTTTGTTTATGGAAGTACTGTTCACTCTTGCAAATACTAATTTCTAAATGCCTTTAAAAAGCCCCCATTTAGAAGATCTCTGGTGCTTCTGCTGCAAAAACTATTCCTGTCTCAGCAAGTTCGTTTATTTGACTGATACTGTGTCTACGCCAAAATAACAGGGAGGCATTGGGAATGGCTGCTCGTCATTTGCTCTCATCTCTTCTGATCTGGCAGCTGGGAGATGGCTATGGTTTCCCTGATAAATACACTTTTGGAGAGAGTTGTGATATGTAGCACAGAAATTCATCATTCTATGTACTTCTGCAAGCCACTCTCACATGCTGCTTTTCTGTGTGTTGTGTCTCCAGTACAGATTCTGTAGGGAAATTGCTAATAACCAGCCCCACTCAGTGTTTCAAACATGCATCAACAGTGTGACTGCACAAAATTGTCAGCCTTGTTTTCCGATGGGGCAATTGACCGAAAAGCAGCTAATTGAGATGTGTAGATCAAATCAGCTTTTCTTGCATAGTGTGTTAGGGTGCTTTTTGCCTACGCTGAGTGTCAGCAGATGCGTGTCTTTGGTGGTTGTGTGAATGTGGGAATTCCTAAGGAAAGGAAATGAAAACCAGCTCCTGCAAGGCTGGAAAGAGTGCAGTCATTCTCTTCAGGGTCACAGACTCAAAGAAGTTGGAGCTTTTGTGTGTTAAGTTGAGGCTGTGTGGTACTGCAGGAAATATAAAGAAACCCTAAAACTGGTCTAACATTACTGTCTATAGCAAAATCTGTATAATTTTAACGAATGTCTTGAAGAGCTTTCTCATATGTGAAATAGGAATAATAGACTGTGCTTCCCAAAGGTTGGGAAGTACATTACTCCCAATATATTCAATGGGGTTATTGTAAAGGAAAATAAAAATTTATATAACTTCCTGTTGATAGAGTGTAATTACAGTTTTTTTTGTTGCTCATGAGATGAAGAACATCTAAGTCTGGCACTGTTCCTTTCAGCACTCTTAGCAAGGCCTTTACTCACAGTCTTTATGTACCTGCAAAAAAAAATACTAAACCTCTAGAGGGTGTCTGAGAAAATTGCTTTGCAAGTGTCTTAGATGCTCTGAATATTTACCACAAATCACTGAAGTGCTGAGTACTTAATGCTGTTGACAAACCTCATGAATGTTTTAAGAATGTCTCCTCTGATTTTTTTTTTCTTTTTACATTTTTATATTTTAAAGCCTATAGTACAAAAATCTAGACTTTATCCTAGAGTTTATATCTTAATTTCTGAAGGGACAGGAGAAGAGGGAAAGGGAAACAGAGATGTTGTTTGTTTGGTTTGGTTTTCTTGTTCTGAGGGTTTCGCCTCCTGAAGGCCTTGTTACACAGTAAGAGTTTTGGCATCAGAGAGGAAGCAAACAGCACACCTGTTCTCAACATCTAGTTAAACAGTAAAATTTTCATTTCCCCCTTCCCATCGAGGTGAAATGAGCTGAAGGAAAATGAATGAAATAGCTGTGCTTGAGTTAGGCTTGCTTTCTCTAGGTTCATCTTTACCCTGAAGACATTCTTAGAAAACAGCATCAAAAGTGAATTTCTCATTGGGTTGCTCCTTGGTGGGAGAGTTCCTACATCCTTATGAGCAGGCAGTAATCTCTTCTGAGCCTGGAGGTGTTTCGTGGCCACTTTTGTGCCTTTGTATAATATGATGTTAACTAAATGTCTTTTAAGGGCATGTATTAGCAGCCTTTGCTCTGGGTTGGTTTCTTATCTCTTTTGCTCTTTTCCAGAAAGTTGAAAGGGAGAGACAGGTTCTCTGTGTTGCTGTCTCATCCTCTGTCTTACTGTCAAGATATTGAGTAATAACCTGGTGATTAGGTTTGCATATGAAAGAGATGGCTTTTTATAGGGTCATTTCTGCCACTCATAGGACTACTCACTCTGTTGTTTCTGTATCCCAAACTAATCTGAGGAGCCCAATAAAAAATTAAATTTAACTGTTTGTTCTGTGAACTTGCATAGGGAGGCTGGAAGGAGGATGGTTTTGAGGCCTGCAAGTTATGTCTTGTGACTTTCTTCATTCTCAGCTCATGCATGAGTCCTGAATCATCTAGAAATACCTGCCATCCAGTGGCATCCATGTGTGCTGTCCCAAATATACTTTGTGTTTGCCAGGAAGTGTGCTCTTTTAATTCCTGCAGGATGTGGAAGGTGGCTTGGTCTGTGAAAGTACTGTTGTACACCTGTTTGTAACTGACACAGGGCATGAGAAATCTGGTGTGATCATGGTGAGGATAGATTGCTTGTGGTGAGTGCTTGAACGAAAGTTCATGATCCCCAGGTGCTGGCAAAGTGCAGGTCTCTGAAGATCAGGTCCATCATCAGTGAAAAAAAATCTGTCATGTTAGAATGACTTTGTGGCACAGCAGCTGAAGAAGAGAGCAGAAGTTAAAATGAACACTGTTGGGCTGCCTGCCTACTAAGGATGGTAGCTTTTGTCCATAAACGAATTCTCCTTTGTTCAAGTGAGGCTGGGTGCAAGCAGGCAGCATTGTCAGCTGTCAGCAGGCAGGGCATGGATAAACAAATGGCTCTGTGCTTGTGTGATGGGCACTGGCCAGCACAACCTCCCCTTCCTAATCTGGGAATACTCAGTAGTCCCTCAAACGGAAATGGAAAAAAGATGTTTACTCTATCAATGTGACATTTATGCCTCTGAAAAAGTTGGCTTTATCATCACAAGCACAGGCAGAGCATCTTCAAAAGGACAGAAAATTTAAGTATGTTATACACAGGCAAGATATAATTTACTTTTTTCTTCACATTTTGAACAACTTTGAAAACAATTTTGAAGCTGTTGTTTTCACATTTACTATCTGGTCATTTTAGATCAAAATTACTTCAGTCCTCACATTCTAGACAGATGAAGAGAAAGAAATTGTTTTCTTTTAAGAAATATTTTGTTTATCTGCAAAGTAGGCAGTGATTTCAGCTTCCCAGCATCTCCCTAAAACTACAGTAAAGAGACCTAAAGTTACCTAAAACTAAAGAGACCACAAATTGATGTAGACATCACAAAAGCATCCTTAAATGTCTTGTATGTCTGCCAGAGTGGAGGAAAAATTATATTGCTTTTCTTCCTGGCAAATCAAACTCAGTATATCATAAGGATATCACTTTGGCCAGAGTGTTGTGGTGAGAAAAAGATCACAGGCTCACAGAATGATTAAGGCTGGAAGATACCACAGTGGGTCATCTGGTCCAACCTCCCTGCTCAAGCAGGGGCATCTTTGAGCATATGGCCCAGGATTGCATCCAGATAGTTCTTAAATATCTCTAGTGAGGGAGACCCCATAGCCTCTCTGAGCAACCTGTTCCAATATTCCACTCCAAGATGAGTCTTCTCTGTGTACTGTGTAGCCACTGGTTGTACTCGAAGTGCTTATGCCATGCTGTTCAAAGAAAAAACGTTCCTATGGTTTTGAGGTTTCATTTTTCTAGGGCTTGACCTGACCTCCTCTCTGCCTTCTCATGCAAACGATTCATTATTTATACTCTGTACCTACTGTTTGAACCAGCTGCTCCTGGCCTGTGACAGCTCAGCTGTGAGCATGTTCCATTGTGCTGTCTGTGGAAGGAAGACTTCTGTAAAACACCTTTGTGTGGTTGCTCTAAATAGAAGTATAAAGGTGCCAAGCCCCTCAGACACAGCAGCTTCTGTGGCCTCAGCTGCTCCTTATCCAGCCCCCCTAGGCTGGAGTCCCTCAAGTGAGACATGGTCACAACTGAGTTCCTGATCCAGGGAGCAAGCCCAGCCCAAGTGTGGGTCTGCAGCTGGGGCCCCTGTGGAGGATGCACTGACAGGGATGGAGGGAGTGTTAGTGTAGAGGTGGGATAGTCTTTGGGCTGAGCTGGTAGAGGCTGGGAGCTGAGGTGATGACTCAGCTGGGAGTGGGGCAGAGATTTTGGCTAGGCTGGGGCATGTGCTTGAATATGTGTGTTAGTGGGTGAATTGCAATCAAGATGGGTAAACTGTGTAAGACAGTTTTGAGAAGGTGGCAAACCCACTGCATAACCACAAACTAGCTCAGCTGCCTTTCCTACAGATACTGTCTCTGCCTTTCTCTAGACAAGGAAATAATCTGAAAGAATTATTTGCAATACAAAAACATAAGCCAAATAGAGGAAATGTATCTGTAATAGAATAAATGCTGCGTGAGAAGTTGAAGACAGCAGTCTTGCTGACCTGAATGGCATACTCAAGCCTGGTGATATTGAACCAGCTGAGTGTTGGAAGCCAAGTTGGAAGGATCTTGATCAGGTAAATACTTGACATTTTCAACGTAGATAAAACAGTTGAAACTTAAAGGCAGTTGCTTTTCACAGCTGTATTGTAAGAGCTGTGTATGGGATCTGCATAGCCGCTGCGTTTTAGGTAGAAGGAATGAAATTACAAGGTGGGGAGTTTATCTTTGCTTCTCAGTGGATAAGCTTCAATTTACTAGCCCCTCTCCTCACTTTCCTTGTGGCTTTTCAGAATTTTAAAATTCCAGATAAAACTACCAGGAAGCTGTTAACAACATGCCAGTTTCTTAAAAGACAGTATCAGTTTTCAAAGTTGACTGAGATCATTACTTCCCCCATCTCTGTAAATACTTTTCCAGAGCAATACACATGCTAGAATTTTTAACTAGAGGCAGGAAGTCTCTTAAATTTGGGAAGGGAGGGAGTGCAGACACAGCAAATAGTGATCTTGAGCAATCACTTTTCTTCTGCAGCCAGAGGGTGAGTATTTCTTTCCTGCCTTCCCGTTTTGATTTGTCTGCTGGATGGCCACAGCTGTGTTGAAACAGGAAAACTGAATCAAGTCCTTGGAGCTCTTTTGTGAGGAGCTTTTGTGCTCAGTAATCAAATACAGTGTAGGGTTGAATCATGGCATCTCTGTTTTTGCTTTTAGTTTTACATGTTCCCTTTAAATCTTACATGCTGCTGGCAATATCCTGGCTTACTACTAGCGCCTTCCCGAAGACTGCTTTTAAATGGGTCCTGACCTATTCAGGCATCATGTTGCATATGTTTGCAACACACCTTTTGGCAGTTTGCTTGTTGGTTTGGAAAAGGTTTTAAAGCCATAACGTGTTTCCTGTAATATTGCAGAGCCTAAGCCTCGCTAAAGGTGCCACACAAAAAGGCTGTGAAAGTTCAAAATGGGGAGGTTCCTGGGGGTTTTGCCCTTGGTTGACTTGCGAAATGACCTGCTGGAGGATGAGTTGAAACTCATTTAAACAAAGAAAGTTATAATAAAAATCTTGAGACGAGGTTCCACCCAGAATGTGTTCTCAGGCATTGGCAGCATGGCAGTATTTTTTGCTGTCAGTTCTGACTGGTACACTTTCTCAGGTAGCTACAGTGGCTTTCAGTCAAAAGGAGTTTTTTTGTGAGGCAGGTAACACTATTTTTTTGTAGAGCTGGGTTAGTCCCAGTTTAATGTGCAGGCACTGAAATTTCTCTGCTGAATTGTCTGTTCTTTTTTTTTCCCCATTTTTATCCCTTGGTTGTGAAATCATTTTTCAGTGTTCTTTATTGTAGTGATTTTCAATAATATCATTTATCTGAAGCCATAGAGTTTGATAGGCTATAGGATATGAAACTGTAATCAGGATATGAAACTGTGCTTTAATCAGAAGCCAAAGTTGTGTGCTTGGTGTTTGTAGCCTTTCTGGTATAATAAAATCAGGTATACTTAGAAGATTGCAGTTTGGAGGTTGACATTTCAGGCTTGGTTTTGCAGTACCCTGTGACTTTAAGCACACTGGGAATATGACTGAGCTGCGGTAATTTAAAGACATGTCAAATAACTCAGTCAGATAACTGAGTTATACCTATTAAACCATGCATGCTCCTTGGAGTACTGACCCCAAACTGTTCTTTATGGCAGTGGAAGTGTAAAGTGAATATATTTTGCTATAGATCAGACCCTGATATGACTTTAATCTGTGCAAACCATCACAGTGGTGCCATTCTTCAGCATTTCATAATGCTGCACACAGTGTAGCTTATTTCCTTGTGAGCTCCTTTATCTCACCTAAAAGTGAGGTTACTTTTCCTTCTGCAACAGCTATGTCAGTTTTCTCATGCACAGGGGTGCAGCTGTCTTTGGGGATTCTGCTGAGCCAGCAGATGAAAACTGTAACCTCACTGGCATTCTAATACAAACTTTGGGTTATTGGAAAGTAACACTTTAGAACCATGCACTCAACCACTAACAATTACAGCTCATCTCGTCTCACTTGGCATTAGCTATCAGTAGTTAATACTTTTCTTAACATACTACAAAAGCTTTTGTGGAAGTTACTAATACTCATAACTAATGAAAGCAGTAAATGTATAAAGGTACATAATAAGGTGGATTCTATTGAAAGTTATTAACAGACTTAAAAGTGCTGGTGTAAGTTATACATACGCTGTTAAAAATTTTGAATGCCGTATAATGTTTAGAATTTAAACCCCTAGATACTGCTATTGGTGCCCCTAAAAGTTTCTAGATTTTGGGTGAGTTTCTGCAATAGTGTGTAATCCCACAACTCAAGGACTTGAACGCTAAGAAAAATGCACAGCAGTAAGACCAGTGAGATCCACTGGAAGGAATCTGGAGCAATGTGCTGGTTCATAGGTCAATGCATGCTGCTGTGGCACAAGTTAATCTTATCTGCAAGCATGCCAGAGAATAATAATGTACTTGCATGGCACAAATTTGAAATACTCCATATGCACAAGCAATGCAAAGTTCTGGGAGTGGCCATCATAAAAATAGTCAGCCAGCAGCTTTTCTTAGGCTTTGAGCCAAGAGGGGAACCATCTTATCTGCTTCTTTTTTATTTTGTTTGCAGCCAGACTCAAAACTGGTCACACATTCTATTTAAATCAGTTGGCTGCTGGTGTCATTGGGGTTCCCTTGCTGCTATGAGAAATTCATTGGTGTGTGTCATTTAAAATTAAAAAAACCCCAACCCAACCCAGTGTATCACACTGTTGCTGACTGCAGAGATAGCCCTGCTCAAGGCATCTGGCCCTCAGTGGCTCCTGCTCCAGGCACCTGACTTCTGTTTCACTCCTGAGGTCACCTTGCAGAGCAGTGAGGGTCACACCCTGCAGTGCTGCCTTCTCAGCCTGTGTGGGGTCATGGTGTGGTTTTCAGCGTTCTCAGGGGATCCACTCCAGGGGGAAGCTGTAGTTGGAGGAACTTGTTTTGGTTTGTTCTCTGCTTTTGTGCTCTCTCCCTGTTTGCCCTCCACTGATGGAAGCAGAAAAATCCAGTGTGTCTGACTTCAGGGAAATGTGTTTGAAGCCCAACAGCACATATGCAGAGAGAGTGAAAGAAATGTTGAACAACACTTATTCCAAGGCAATGGTGAAAGCGCATTGATGGACTCTTGTGTTTAGCCCAAACTATCAATATTTAGCGGGCAATTTGTCTACATTTTTACTGATTCTTTGTAGCATGCTCTGTCTGGTGTAAGTAACATGCACTCTGGTATTCATAACCCTTCATCAGTGCAGAACTATTCAGACTATCCCTTTTTGTTTCAGTTGTATGATAGTGTTACTTAATGCCTCTGCTTAAATTTCAGTAGTTTGTATGTTACTTCAGAGCATTCAGCTGCAACAGGTAAATATATAGCAGCTGGAAGGGTTTTAACTGAACTTCACTCATTCAGAGAGCAAAAGAAAATAATAATGAGGGGGAAACAACATACAGATTCACTAGTCTCTTTATACTCTGTGTAGCCACAGACAAGTGAGCAAAGACATTTTTTAGTATGTTTATTAATCCATATCAAATTCTCACTCTTGGAACTGGCACATGGAGAAACCATATCGCAGCAAAATCCTGTGACCTCAAAGAGACTGTGACTGTATTTTCCCTTGTGCTTTGTTCCAGGATGACACATTGCAAAGATGGTTACGGGTCTCTATTTCCTACTTGTTGTTGATCAGGTATTTTTTCTAATTCTCTATAATTTTAATAAGCCATCCTGACACTATCTTGCACTCTGGGAAAACACATACCGCAAAGCCCTTTAGGACTCAGTAAGTTACTGTAGTTTCTCCAGACTACATGCTTCTCAAGATGTTTTAGAATGTGAGAAAGGTTTACAAGAATCCTTTTACTGTACAGATCTCAGCTCAGCTCCCACTGTCTTTCTTTCTGACAACAAAGCAACAAGACAGTCTGAGAGCCTGGCTGATCCCATTTTCTCCATTTTGCTGAGAAGGATGGTGAGATGGAGTAGTCTTGGGTATCTGCATTTCATATTGCAGATGGTCTTGGATATGCAGATTGGGCTCTGTGGGCATGATTATGCTTTTCACTGTGTCTCGTTCTGAGTGGGCTGCTCCATCTAGAAAAAACTGTCCATATGGAGAGGCTAGCTGGGAACCTGGAAGCAGCCTAAAGCTGCTCAGTGTGATGGTGCACCTGGACCAGAAAGCCCATCTGTATTGTGTGTGGTGAATGTAGTGTGCACCTTCTCACTGGCTGGGGAAGAAAGCAGTGATGCCAGAGCTTGTTTGAGGCTCTTGCCTCAGCATGCAGCATTTTGTCCAAGTGTCAAAGGTAACAGAAACAAAAATTTCTTAACCAAAGCAGGTTATAGAGTACAGAAAACTTTTTCCTCTCTGTACTTCTAGCAATGAATGTCCTCTGTATCTGTTTCAGTCACTTGATAGCAAACAGTCCTTGAATATTTTGTGTGTATTTTTTAATGTCATAATGTCTCAGAAACATTAGGCACTTATCTGATAAACAAAATATTTTGGTTCTCTGTACTTGCCTTCCATTGAAATTTGAGCATTTGAGATGGAATTGAATTGTGGGGTATTTTCAAGCTCTTTCACAATCAAGAGGATAATGCATTCTTTTATAAAAACTGAGATTTTTATCCTGTAGGCAAGCAATGACAGAAGGTCTGACATAAATAGCACAAGGATTTCGAGTGTGTGTGTGTCAGTGAATTGCTGATGGAAATATTTTACTCTCTGGGACTGGACTTCCTAAATTTGATTTTTTTAACTTGGTCAGCAGTATTGACCAAAGTTAAAGATTGACTTGACTGAATGTGAATGATGTTGTTTCAGAATGGAATGGGTTTCAGCATCAAATTGATTTTACAACAAAGGAAGTTTGATTATTACCGTGGTATTTTTTCATGTATTTTCTGTCGAAGTATTTCTGGTTTCATTCAAACTAAAAATACTTTCAATTTCAGTATTCAGCCTCTCCTACATAACGGAAGTCAGTAAACTGTATTAACATGATGTAACACAAATAAAAAGATGTGAAAGATATACTTTTTGAAACCTGTAACAAACAGCCTAGATTTGGTAAAAGCCAAGGAACTGGTATTAATCTTAGTTTGAAAGAACAATGATCAGTGTAATTATTCACCTGTTTAGCATATATGAGATGTTGCTATACTGAGAGGCTTTGATAGCTATACTATCAATCTTTTTTGTGGACACTTTGACAAGCAGGAGACATAATATTTATAATTACAGTGTAACTTAGAGCAGTTATTAGCTCTTTTCTGTTTACTTTGAAAGCTCTAAGCTTAAAATATTTAGAATAGTATACTGTCATCACAGAATCATGTAATGGTTTGGGTTGGAAGGACCTCAAAGATCATGTAGTTCCAATCACCCTGACATGTGCAGGGACACCTTCCACTAGACCAGGTTACACAAAGCCCCACCCAACCTGGTTTTGAACACTTCCAGGGATGGGACAGCCACAACTTCTCTGGACAGCCTATTCCAGTGCCAATTCATTGATCATTTTCTGTAATGCAGCTGATGACTTTAATTAATGGGGATGAAAAGTTGACTAGATTTTTTTTTTTTGAATTAGATACTTCAGAGCCAGTAGTAATAGCTAAAGCACTCACACAAAAACATACCCTGTCTTTGTAGAGATGTTTCCTGATGATAGCTGTATCAGTATGTGCTTTCTAATGCACTTACAATGCCTTACACTGCCTTAGCAGAGCTAATGTGAAAACATTTTAAAAACATATAACTCCATCTCTGAGCTCTTAATTACAGAGGCAAGAGCTAAACCCAGTGTTGAGCCAGCTGGACACTAATCACGTCTGTTCAGTGATGCTGTGAGTCAAGGTGAGCAGCTTGTCAAGAATAACACACCATGTTTTCTTTTGACAAGTCATTTTCTTTGCTAAATCAGAGGTTAGGAATTCTGATGGGTACTCCATGGAAGGCAGAGGAGCTGTATCTCAGAGAAGAAAGATGCTGCCAGCCAGTTAATTGGTGGTATCTTGCCTCTCTGCGAGGCAGTTGCTCTCGGTTTCTGGTCAGTGCAGAGCTCCGTGGCGCTCAGGAGCTGGGAGCTGAGGGCTCTCCATGCACTGGGATGCTGGCCCTGAGCCAGCCTGCCAGCACAGTGCTCAGCACTAGCCACAGCACCGGCACCATGGGATGCCCATGTCTACTTCGTAGAAAGGACAAAGTAGAGAGGTCAGACTGGAAGCTATTTTTTCTTGCCCACTGCCAAATGCAACATAATCATCTGTTTTGTTGTTACTAATGCTAAAGCAAATTTAACTCATGCTCATAACATGCCTGCTGTGTGAGTCCTGTAGTTTTAGTGGAACACAGAAGTGAAACAGCTGGTGTAGTAATGAGACCTGCTGCTTACCATGGATCTGAAGGTATGTTTGGGAGTGCAGTCCTGGCATTACTCTTACAATGGTGCTTGTGACAGTTGAGCTGGAGTTACAGAAATAAATGATGTTTGAAATCCTCATTTAAAAAACCCCCAAAAATCAACATTTCTTCTGCTAAAGACAGTCTAACTAGAGGTTTTGCTGCAAATCGGTGATAGGAAAGAAAGCTGCTTTGTCCTATCTTTGCAGTGGCACATAAAAGGCATAAAAAGAAATTATAGTGTTGCTTAGACCCACAGGTGTGTCCAGAACTGTACTTCAGGCTGGCCCTTTGGATTTGATGCCTCTGTAGCCTTTTGAACCTTATGAATGTAGTTTATTTTCTCACCAAATAGTTTTACATATTAGGACCCTGTGACTCTAGCTCTTGGGATTTTTAGTGCCTCATCTTTTATACGAGCTGCTCCAGTGATCCCCTTTCAGTTTTGAATGCTGACAGGAGGACCAGAGCTTCAAAGGATTTAAAAGACTCTCTTTGCTACCTGAGATCTGAATATGCTGGATATGCTAAGGGTAATTTTAACAGGCTGAAAATACAATAAAGATGAAATGAAGAGGGAGAAGTGGTAGTTGTAATGACAGCCACTCTCTCCTTCAAACTCCTCAGAATAAAAGGTGCCTTGGTCCCATAGTTCTTGCTGTGTGGAGGAGCTGTGGGCACTGAAACAGAGGGCTGGAACAGAGAGTGGCCAGGACTTGTTTTGCATCCTCAGAAAAGTGTGAAGATTGGGACTACATCATGCTTGACACTGCTCTTTCCCTGTAGCTGCTGGGGCCTAGAATTGTCCTATGACTTTTTCCATCTCTGCCCTTCATCACCCTGTTCTGTGCCCAGCTGGAGAACACTTGATCCATAACTGTGAAAAGCCACCCTCTCTCTCCTCCAAACAATTTCAGAGGCTAAGCATTGTTGTCTCCCTCTTCTAATAGTTGGCAAAAGTTTTTCTAATCTGTGAAGCTGAAACTCCTAAAGCAACAAGTGTAGAACAAACATTCAGGTAATTCTTTATCTGAACAGATAAGAGGAGTGACTGAAGTTCATTTCAGAGTAAATGCTATCATATTAGTAGGATCCCTTTATGTCCTAGAGGAGGAGTATTTTATGTTGCCAAATATGATACACTGTCAGCTTCAGGCCATAGGGGATGATGAAAGCATGATGCTGAAGTAGAGTTAAGGAGAATCAAGCTGAAAAGTGTGCTGGCATGATTCTAGTAGTTAAATATTTACTAGAAGCAGGCAGCTCTAGAGTCTCATTTTTTTCCAGCCACTGGTATAATAAGGTAAGAAACCATGCATAGATATAGATTTCCAGGAAGTGACTGCAAAGAGTCCTGCTTCTTGAGCAAGAGCATTTGATAACCAGTTCCTTTAAAAACAAAACTAGAATATATTGAGTATTTATTGAGAGTTACCAGAAAACAAAAGTTTCTTAGCTGTAGAGTTGGTGTAGCACAGCATAAAGGAGTCATGCTGGTTTCAGGCAGGGTAGAGTTAATTTTCTTCACAGTGTCTAGGATAGGGCTAAGTTTTGGATTTGTGCTGATTACTCAAGGCCTCTCTCCATATCATACATCACTTTTGCAGGTATGGTCACGAGTTTGCTGGCCTGATTTGATGTCGCCCTCCTTCCCAGCCCTCCTTATGCTCTCTCCAGCTTCCCCCTCTGGACTGCAATTCTTAATGCACCTGCAGAGGTCCAGAATCTGTGTTATATGGAAAGGGAAGAGCAACAGCAGTACAGCAACACATGCTGTGTCTTAACACAGCTGCCAACATCACCCTGCAGCTGCTGCTACTGAATAGAGAGACTGTGCTTATGTGTATCTTATGTTCTGCATAGGCAGAATGCAAGATGAATTTCTGAAGTGGCTGCTGGCTTTGGCTTTTTTTTCTCCAGGTCTTGCTGTCCTGAAAACAGAGCCGTTTGATAAAGGAGATTAATGACTGTAAATTCCTTTTGTGTCCCAGTGAAATCCAATGGCATAGATGTTGAGAGAGAACCTGAAAGGCACCTGAAGAGAAATGTAAAGTGAGAGGTTTTATGCAGGTTAACATAAGGCTTATTTTGTAACTTTTGTTGTAATAAATTAAAATTGAAGTTGCTTGATAATCCATTTTACTTGGCATTATCTCAGTGCTAGACAAAAAATTGCTGGACAAAAGAGAAAGAGCAAGTGTAATACTTCTGCTGTGCTCTTCCCCATCTCCATGTGAGGAAATCCACTGAATTTTGGCAGTTGTGAAAAAAAGTTCTGATTGAGGAAACCCTGTGAATCTGCTAGAGTGGTAGGAAGTATCAGTGTAGTTGTGTTGCATGTGTAGGAGTTGTTTCAAGGGACAAGAGAATAAGAGTACTGGTATGACAGTACCTGAGATATTGTATTAGTGTTCATGTTATAAAGATAGTGGTCATTGAAGGGAACTCAGAAGCAGTGTAAATGGGCAGAAGCTGTGTAGATTAATTTATGAGTAAAAATGTAAGAATTAAATATGTATAACTTGTCTAAGCAGTGACTGCTGGGATTCATAAATCTAGCAAGCATGAGAGGTGCAAGCACAGAAAAAAAGAAAAGAGCTCTGCATATAGCTGGGGCTGTGTCTGAAATGGAAACTTGGAGTATCTGATGTGTGACTTCTTGAGAATGAAATGGCCTGAGCTATTAAACACCCTCCTTTGAGAGAGGACAGGAATTCATTGCTCGACATACACAGAGCTACACTGGATGGGTATCTAGTAAATACGTAGTAATGAAAATCTTGTATTTTTAGAGTGACTAGAGGTATCTGCTGAGCCTGGCTTCATCCCATGATGTTAGTCATGTGAGCTGTCACTGTTATTTGAATCTAGTGTTAATGTAGAGTTAACTGTGCTGTCTTGGGTCCTACAGGCAAATGCTGATATATAAACCTGACAAACTCCTCACTCTTGTCTCCTCCTTGAATAGGAGACTGGGGGAAGGAGTGTCAAAATCCTTTTCAATCTCTCAAATTTACAGGACAATGTACTCTATAGTCTAAACTTTATTTAATGAGCTTATTGTGAATGAAAGCAAACAAATATGTCAAAAAAAGCTGAGCTCCCTTTTTACAGAGTAGTCTAACATGATTTCACTAATTCATCACTTAATGAATGAGTGATTATCTTTTAGAGCCCCTCCAGGTAATTTGATTATAAGTCTCTTCCTCACAGTGTAATTGAGCCTCTCTGTGTCTGATCCTCAGACAACTGCTGCAGGCAGGGAAGAACAATTGCTTCTTCATGTACTTTGGAAAACCAACACTTTAAATGATTTAAGTTATTTGAAAATTACATAAGTAACATTCCCAAGTTCTCTGATTTGTAACTTGTGCACCAGTGAGCAAAGCAGTGACCTCACTGGTGGTGCTGATCCTTCCTTCGCCTGCACAGGGCAGACATCCAGGTGTCTCACTGAGAGGCACAAAAGCCTCAGCAGTCTGGCTGCTGCTGGATCTGCTTCAAAAGCTTTTTGGGTCAGCTGAGAAAGCTGGGTCTATACCATTTCTCCAGAATTCTGAAAAAAAATGTCAGGCAATCATAATGTGAAGATAATGGTGGCTGCAGGAAACAGCAAGCTACAGGTGATAACAGCAGACTGATGATCCTCAGCCCTTCCTGCCCAGTGCATCGCTCTCGTTTTGACCCAATGGCATTGCTCCCAGCATACATCAGGCCTTGGGATGGACTATATGTCAGCCAAAATGTGAGCAGGTGCTGAGGGAGCAGGCACGGAGACTTTCTCAAACCTGCCTCTCCATCTGAAGGTCAGGTTGAAACTTAGTGGCAATGACTCCTTCTCCTTTGCCAGGGACTTTCTTAGACCTTTGCTGCCCTTCCTTGGTGGTGTTGTTCTTTGAGAATGTTCCAGCTGCATTTTCTGCTGCTTATGGTCACTGAAGCATGTAGGAATGACAGAAGTCTACCTGAAGCAGGTCAGAGTCTGGAGCAGAGATACCCGCAGTGTGTACAGCCTCTCTGTGCTGCACTTGTTGCTTCTGTTTGTTGCAGCTGTTTTCTATGTTTGGCAAAATAGCTGAAGCCTATGAAATTGGATCTCCTAAAACCAAGTTGCTGAATGTCTTTAATACAAGTGATATTTGCAGTGATAGTTGTGAGACAAAGCAGAATCAGAGTGTAGTAAGGATGTCAGACTGCTGCATTTTGTGAAACCCACTTTCAAGGTATTTTACTCTCTCAGGGAGGAGACATGTAAAATGGGCTGTGAAAGGGAATGAAAACATTCTTTCCCTGTTCTCATTCCTCCTTGGGTGCCACTAAGGATTTGCTCACCCATAGTTGGGTGGAAGGATGTTGAGCTACCTGGAGTGTTGTTAGACCATGAAGGCCATTCGTAGGATTTAAGAGCAGTTCTTTGTTTTAGTGTGGTTCTTTTTTCTTGACAATTGATTTGCTATGCCCTCAAAATACAGGCAGTAGATATGACAAGACTCCAAAAAGAGGGCCATTGATAAAAAATATTTAAGTCAACAAAAATATGACCTTGCAAAAGAAATAGATTTCAACATAACAGATTTGAAATTAAAAATGTGTATGTGTATAGTTTAAAATGTAACATTTATCTTGGTAGGGGGTTTTTTTCTGCTGAGTCCTAGGACAGGGAAGCACACAGCACTCTCTCACACGTAATGCAGAGATGATACCCAGATAGAAAAGGGCTTATTCTTTGCTCCACCCTACGTTTTCTATGTTACCTCTAAGTAACTTAAATTATTTAAACTGTATTGGTTTTTCAAAGTTGATAAAGAAGGTAATTGTTCTTCCTTGCCTGCAGCAGTTTTCTGAGAATCAGAGACAGAGATAGTCAATTATACTGTGAAGAAGAGACTTATAATCAAATTAGCTGGAAGGGCTCTAAAAGGTAGGAACATATTTCCTGCCTCCAACCTTTCCCTCTTCTGCAAAGCATTTTTTTCTAAAACATCTTTTGGCAGGCTCACTGCTTTGTTGTTGAGCAGCAGATACTGGCACCTGTTACATTCTGGGCAGAGGTGCTCTTTACTGTCTGTGCCCGAACACCCAGCAGTTGAAAATAGAGCACTGGAAAGTGTTAAGGTGCCAGGTGTTCATTGTCTCATATTTAGGATGCCAACTGGGATTACCACATAGGAACAGGCAGCAGAGGCATCTTTCAGAGAATGTGGAGTGAGGAGCTGTCTTAGGGCACTCCTTTATCCTGCCTTGGCAGGTGTCAGTCAGCTGCTGTCTGTCACAGGCTGAAAGTGCAGGACCTACCAGAGCAGCTGCTCCTCAGGCATTGGCTGTACTGAGACAGGGGAGTGACTTTTTCCATGACAGGAGCTAAACAGCAACTCGGACTAAAGCTAATGATGTAAAGAAGCAGCACTCCATGGAGACCTAGAAAACCTGCAGCCCTGTAAGAATTTTTGCTCTTCTTCCAGTTTAATTTTAAGAAAGCTCTTCTTATTTTCTACTTTTGAGCTGTTTTCTCTTTGTTTAAATGCAGTCATGAAGCACATTGTTAATTTAGTCAGATAGTTTACAGTTACTTTATAAAATCCAAATGAACTACACAGTACAAAGTAAATACAGGTTTTCAGCACTTTGACTCATACAGGTATGCTATTAGCTATTGGACCATGGCTAAATCTTTATGCTCCAAACTGATGGATATTGTTGGTGGTTGTTCCACTTCAGTCATCCATGAAATATTCACAGATTTACCTTCAACATAGAAGTGAAACTGTCAAAACAACTCACCTGATAATGACAAAGAAATAGCTATCAGAGAAGTGGCAGGCAGCTTCTGAGCTGAAGTGTCTCACAACAGAAATTTCAGTACCATTTGCATTTTGTATAATTTCTGAGAAATGCATAATGCACAAAATTCGTTGGTGTTTTTTGAATAATTTTGAATTGTCCAAATTTGTCAGCTGGCTATTGTTTTTCATGGTCTTTTTCTTTGAAAAAAAACCAAAAAAACAAACAAGTAAATAGATTAATTACTTATTACATGTGTTATAAAAACTACATGATGATAGGTAAATTTATACAGCTTAACTGCCTGACCTCATGGTCTTCAGGCAAGCGGTTGAATCTTATTTTTCAAAGTTTTGAAAAGAAACTGTCATATTCATAATAGAATTGGATAAGTACCAACAAGTAGAAACACAGCAGTTGAGGTCAGCTATTTCCTATCCGATTTCTTAAACACAGGTCTACTTTTCAGATGAAGAAAATGGAAGGAAATGGTGCTATTGTATTTATCTGCTTGGCTCCATGTGGAAGGTCTTCCTTTCACAGTCCTGATGATAGGAACATGATGAGGAAATGGTCCCATCTGGGATACAAGTATTCTGCGTGGAGAGATGGAAATATGTTTGTAAGCACCACCAAATGAGCTAAGAGAGTTGCAGGAGTACTAAAGATTAACATCAGTGCTCCCAACAGTTTCCTTGAAGCCTTTCTTTTCCTGCCCCAAGCGCCTGTCCTTCCTGCCCTGCAGAGCTCCAGCAGAAAAGTTGCTGACCCTTACTATGGAGGGCCTGCCCCCCCTGGATTGCTCTTAATAGTCAAATGTTAAATCTAGAAACAAAGAAACCTCTTAATTTGCAGTTTAATTTTGTTGACATCCCAGGCACTACTGGAGAAAATGCAGGCTGTGCAGAATACCTGTAAAATTGAGGTGATAATAGCAAAATATAGGTGGGATGTCTGGGATTATTAAAATGCAAATTGAGAGTGAGAGGGAGGCGTCACCATAGGACTAGTGGCACTGGTGTAGATGCAAGACTAAAGTACATAAGGAGCTGTGGAGAGAAAAGCAGCAGGTCTGTGGTGCTATAGCTCGGTGTTGTGATCCTGGTCACATCTGCCCTGCTGAACTCCCTCTGATAGACTTAAACAGTACAGAAAATCCAA
The DNA here is from genome assembly GCA_013398175.1 of Climacteris rufus. Lineage (NCBI taxonomy): Eukaryota > Metazoa > Chordata > Aves > Passeriformes > Climacteridae > Climacteris > Climacteris rufus. Next base: position 1,849,344 of record VZRZ01004411.1, read on the forward strand.
ACATCTTTGCTGGAACAATGTACTTTGGTTTTGTACCTTTAGACCTGTAACGCGTTGTAAAAGCTTGAGCCATTTTATAGCTACAGCAACTCCCTTCCCTCCTCTGTCTACTATGCTTTCACTGGAGTATCTGCTTTGTTTTGGGCTTAATTGCTCTGGAACACCAGGAAATGGGAGTTTTGCCTTGTGAGAACTCTCTGTTCTGTGTAAATGTAAGGTATGTGCAAACCTGATGCAGAGCTAAAAAGTCCCTTAACAGCCTTTTCTGATGTTTATATTCAGATAGGCTGTAATGATGTGATTATAAGTTGCATAGGACAAGCCGTCCAAGTTAGATGGCTCAGAGACCTAACAAGACTGATTTTCTGCAAGCATGTGACAAATATTCCCCATAGCATTCTTGTCCTTGCCCACAGGACATGCTATGTTGAGCTGGGAGAGGGAAGTGTCAGTGAGTCCCCAGCTGGTACTGCAAGGACTGCCTGTGTGCCTGCTCTGGGAGTGGGTGATCCATTGCCTTTTCCTCCCTGGGGGTATCAATTTGCATCTCTCTCATCCACCTAGCCTCAAATTTTTCCATGGAATATGCAAGAGAATTGTAACCTTCAGACCTTACCACCTCTCAAGAATTGAGCTGAAATTTGCTAGCAGGTTCAGGAGCTCTAAGGGTAATTCTATGTTGAGATGATTTTCTTCTTTTTGTCAGCTTAGTATTTTGATGACATTGGTCAGGTGGATTTGAGTGGGTGCTGGGATACATGATGGATCTCTCCCAGTATGCAGTTGTTCAGCATGCTGGTAAATGTAACAGATTAACTTTAAAGAAAGAAGTAGTCTTTAGGCTACTAAAGCCCTGAGCTTAGGAGCTCCATGAATGTGATCTCAAGGCCTGTGTTTGTATTCCTGGTTGGTATGAATAAATGCTGCGCTGCTTTTTGAAAACTGGATGCCACATTTCCAGGAGTTACAGATTCCAGATAGTGAGGATGCAATGCAAATGTTAATGTTCTGAAAATAACGAGCGTGGTTTAGCAGCAAAACAGAAATAGATCAAGTTGAATCAAGCCAAAATAATATTTTTCTTCCTTACCAGAAGAGAATTTTGAAATGAACTGGAGAGTTGACTGACCAAAATCTGCCTGGTTTTCAGGCTTTTCTAATGTAAGCTAAGGACAGGAAGGCTATATATATCTGTATTATATATAGATATAGGTGTGTGTGTGTGTATATATATGTGTGTGGTATGAAATAGCTAGTTGAAGTGCCTCTGATATCATTTTCCCGTAGCTCAGGGTTTGGGGTGCTTTTCTTGGCTCTAGGCAGAACAGGAGTGTGAGTCTCTACAGTGTGACCTGTCATTTGCCTTTGACAATTTTTGAGCAATATTCTTTGATTTGTTGCTTTAATCTTCTAGAGATAACACTGAGTTATAGACTTTGCCTACCTTTCCTTGGGAAAATAATTGAGTCATGAAGTCCCTTAAAGAGAGTAAATGGTTTACTTCTGATTCTTTTCGTGTGGAGGTGAATGAACTGCTTTTACTTGCAGGACATTAATTATGAAACAAAAGTGAGATTTAAAAAAAAATTATGGTGCTAGAGACATTTTACTGATAAGCTTGGAAATTGCCTGTGGCTGGCAGCTTGGGATTTCAAAACAGAAAGGAAAGCAGTTCAGTAACAGATGTAGGAGATGGCAGGTTATCTTAACAATAAGACAGAAATGGTGTTCTTTTTTTTCTGATTTCAGGGGCTTCTTGAGCAGTCATTATGTTTGCACAGTTTGAAACCTTTTGCTGTTGTGTCTATTGCATTTCATATTTAATTTATGGCCTTGGAGCCAATTGTCCTTCTAAAATTCACTTAAAAGCTGTCTTTCTCCTTTCAATGAAGGAGCATCTCTGACACTGTGAAGGTACAATAATCCATTCCAAATTATAAAGTTTGACAAACTGGAGGTGGGAACAAGTAGGGCCTAACTGAGCTCTCAGCATACCAGTTAGTAACACCTACTAAAATGTACATGTCTTTAATTCATAAATAAGTTGGCAATAAAGTGAGAGTACAAAATAAAGTGCAACTGCTGTGATGCCACGTTTGGTGTGGCTGTGTAAGAGCTCTTACCTGCTGATTTTTATGTTTTAGTATCCTGAGCATCCAGAGCAAAATACAATTACTGGTAAAATGTACAGATTACCTAAATAATATGTTTTACCAGTTGCTTTGCTGATTAATGGAGAGGTCGGTGGTAAGGAAGTTCTGGGTGTTTGCTGAAATTGATTCCTTTCCATCCCTTATAATATGTAAAGGCAAGCAGAAGTTGGGTGCCATTGTTTCCATCTTAGAGGTGCAGTAACAAGTCCAAGATTTTCCAGTAAGCTGTAACCCAGTACTGTCATTTGAATACAATTAAAAAAAATAATTAAAAGGATGTAAAAAATAAGGTCCACTTTCTGGAAGCAGAGAATGTAAATGACAAGGTATGTCCTGTAAAGTGGCTGTTGTGAAAGGGGCTTGAGGATAGTGATGGTTGTATTTAAACCCCATCCTAAGGTTGTAGTCAAAATATTTTGGGGCAAGTGAGTACGGGGAGGATACTGTGAGTTAGGAGTGTTATTCTCCCATGTAACATTAGTGAGTCTGGAATTCTAAATGCTGGAAAACTGGAAAGTTGGAGTTTTCTTTAAAGAAACTACAAGAATTGTTTCCAGAGTGAAAGAAAGTATTTTACAACAAAAACCTGAAGATTTTCAATCTAAGTAGCTTCTTGTAGTCTACAGGTACCTACAAAGGAGAGACATTTCTGAGGCTAGAGGGCCGTTAGTCTAAGCAGATGAAACTCTACACAGATTAACTGGCTCAATTCATTGAAGAAAAATATAACACCTGGGCTTTTTTTGATTATGCTAGTTCATAATTGTCATCTCTGATTTGTGAACAATCCACAACATCTGTCTAGTAAAATCTTTTACAGCAAGGCTTTCTGGGGGAAAAAAAAGGGCATTTCAGCCTAGGCTGAACTTTGTGAAGAAATTGCCATGCTGCATTGTGCAGCACATCAGATAGGACCAACTGCTCTGGTCCATTCTGGCCTTAATAGCTTGGGGGGTGTTTGCTGATCTGTGCTGCTGTTGTTTTATTTGCTGAGCTATATTTAATAACTGACCAGGATAGCAAAATGTCCCCAAACCGAACAAAAACCGTGAAGTTCTTCCTCTTCTCCTTTGCATGTGATGTAATAACTGATAGGAAGGTTCAATAAACAGTGACATATGGAAATGCTCTGTGTCAAAATATATACAGGGCTAAACAAAGCAAGAACACAGGGAGTTTGTCTTGTTTGACAGCCAGCACTAACAAACCCTAAGCTGAAATAGTGTTAAGGCAGTTTAAATAAGGTTTTGTCTTAATTAGTCTTGGCTGCAGTTGTGTACTGGAAATATATAAACAGTATTAATGTATTATGACACTTCTTCAAAATTATTTTTCTAATAAAAACGTGGGAAGATAAAATCTAACATGTGTTGTTTAGCTGATCAAATCAGATACTTGATTATATGCAGTTTTTATTACTGCAAATATGTGGATTGATTTTTTTGTGTATGGTTGTTTATATTAACTTTATGTATATATAGGCATATACTTGGGCACTATCAGAACAAATTAATTTGTGTACCTGCTGGCTGTTGAGGCTTCAACTTTAACTGAAGAAGTAAGTTTTATTCATGGCATTTTTAATGTGAGGCAAAAAAAGAGAAAGAATTAATTCAGATATTGCTGCTGGTGTTGTGCCACTCTCTGTCATACTGAGAGGTACCAGTGCATCTGTGTGCCATTTGTCCTCTGCTCTCTGGTTTATCCTCTGAAGTCACCCACATTTTGTTTGTGATAGGCATTTTTAACTAGACCTTTCGTTGTTTTGCATCTTGCAATTCCCCTCAGCTAGCCATTAGCTATGTATAAAGTACTATATATGTACATCTCATTGATACAAAAACATGAAGCACCAATGTATGCTTTTGACTGAATCTCTTAATGCCATGAGTTCTATGTGCCCTCATGAAACATAAGCATTGTAGGTGATGAATGTAGGACAAATTCCTGTAAGGGTCCATATGGAAACCTCTAGTTCTGTTTGCTACAACCTTCTCTGTGCTAAACCAAAACTCAGGAGACAGGACTCATTAAATTCCATCCTCACAGAATCACAGAATTGTTCAGGTTCTAGAAGACCCCCTAAGATCATCATGTCCAACTATTCAGTGGATGTGTGTTAGAGATATGGCAAGTTATGGTTGGCTCCATGGTCTGCTCAGAGTTTTACAGCTGTATTTCGATGCAAAGCTGAAGTTTAGAAACTCAAAAATGCAACATTTTTAATGTGCATGCAGGTTTGGGGTGTTCAGTTGGAAGACAGGTGTGACTGACATTGAATCCGTGGTAACTTTAGCGTCCTTGATGCTAGGCTTAAACACTGCAAGTGTGAAACATCTTGAGGGTACTGCTCTAGCTTAAAACTTGTTTGTGAATGCCTTTGCCAAGTTTGACAGTGAGACAGATCCAGAATTACCAATTGGTCTGACTTCCATTCTTCTCACCTGCTTACTTTGCCAGCAGGAAGAAAATTGCTGCACTGTAAAATGGCAGAGAATACGTCAGCACGGTTCTTTTGCTTTTATGGATGTTAAAATTGGTACCTTTGCTGAGATCAGAAGGATACAGTCCTGCAATAGACTCCTGGAACAGTCTGTGCTATCCTTGTCTGAGACAGATTAGATTGGGAAGAGCTTGGAAAAGGACTCCAGGAAAAATGACTGAAAACTGCAGCAAAGATGAAGAATACATTAAGCAGTTTATCAAGCCATTTTCCTACAGAACAATGGTTTCTCACTGTAGGTTGCACATCTTTTCCATGTTTCTGACAACACCTTCCAAGAAGGTCATGTCTTTGTATACGGTGCCCACAGTGCTCTTACCTTGTCAGCATTCAGGCTTTGTGAGAGACCACACAATGCAATGCTCCAATGCTCCTGGAGGCCAAACTGCTGCTGACCTTTATGGAAGATGACAGTCTTTCCACATTGATAGAGATATACAAGTAGAAAGTGTTGTTTTGTTTGGTTGGGCGTGCTTTTGTCCATATGCACAGAATAACATGTTAAAACTATTTTACATAGAAATTAATTGTTGTTAGAAGGTACTGAGTAAACACGCCAAGGTGGAACAGCTCAGCCTTGCTCCTGAACAGCATTGCTCCTTCCTCTTGTTTTGGTGGTGCAGAGTGACAAGTGTGCTGCCAGGAGTGAGCAGATGTTAAATGTCAGTTTTGAGTAACCTCTCTGTAATCATATTTAATTTAAAATTAACATCTCTAATGCGCTAAAGTATCATGTGTCCTAGTAGAGGCAATGCAGGCTGTAGGATCTTTGAACACTTGTTAACTGTTTCTGACTGTCAGTGGCTGGTAGCTGTGTAATTAAATGATCTTAAATCTTTGTGGAAAATTACTTTGGCAGACAGACATGCAGCGTGATTGTGTCTTGTTCCTCTAGGAAACCATAGTACCAAAGCAAAAAAAAAAACTCAAACCAGATAATTCATAACTCTGCATAATAGTCCTACCTTCAAGTGGTATGTTAATGATAGGGGGTTTTCCCTCTTCTTCGGCTGGCAGAATTAGTAAGGCATTGAGTTGCCCCCGATGAACTGAGAAACTTCACCTGGAAAATACTAGGTCACTTGGAAATTCAGAAGTGCCAGTTAATAAGTTAGGTAACACAGAGCTGCCTTGCTAATGAGTTTAAAAAGGTAAAAGTGCTGTGCAGACACTTTGGATTTCTTCAGAGCAAGGAGTTCTTGAAGCTGCTGATACAACCTGTACTCTACATCTTCCTTCAGGTCAAAGCTGATACAGGATCCATAGTTTTTAAGGACTAAATGTAATTTTTGAATTCTATTTTGTGTACTTTTTTCAATTTACAATTAGTAGCTTTCTGGTCAATGCTTTAGTTGATGTATCAAAACTGTAGGTTGTCCCTCTGTGTTAGTGTTTTAAGGATGAATTTCTTTGCTGTTTTCAAGAGAAATCACATGCAACATGTTAGACCTGTTGACTTCCCCTGACCTTTTTTTTTCCCTCGCAAACTGAATATCTATTGTGCTTTACAAAATAAGACAAACTTGATATTCATTGATACTTAATGTCAAAATACAGCGGCAGAATATTTTCCTGGTAGGAAATATCTTTGCATATACACGTTTTTATGTAGCAGAGGAAAGGAGTAACTTCAGTTTTCCACTGATCCTGTGTTAAAATTCCAATGTTAAGAACTAAGCGGTTTCCAGGTCCTTTGAATGCAAGTGTGTTCTACTGCTTGCTCTGAGTAGTAAAACATTAATGATGAGTATGTCAAACCCCACAATTCTAAATTATTTGAAAATTGACTTTACATAGGATTCCTGTATGAGTTTTGGTGCATGTTGGGAATGAGATGAAAAGAAACAGAGTGACCACAAACCATTTGTTTTCTAGGACGGTGTTGTGGCTCTTTCTGGAGTACAGGCTATAAACGTGACAACGTGACACAGAGCATTCTGCAGGATTCATTGACCTTATATTACAGTTTTTCTTTAGTAATGCTTTCCCTGAATGAGAGCTTGCACTCAATTAGGAGCAGGACTAGGGACAAAACTGGGCTTTAACTTTATTGACTAACAACCTGAGAGGCTTTATTGGAGGTAGCTTAGAGAAAACTTGTCATCAGAAAAGAAACTTCTGTCAGTGCTGCAGGTTAGAGATGCTGCTCTCTGCAGGAGTCTCATTCATAGATGGCACCTTCACTTAAATGTATCCCAAAGTACAGAGATGGGTAAGAGGTTCTGCCTTACAATCATTGCATTATAGCAACCTTGTTGGAAGACAAGATGACTACATCCAGTATATATATATCTTGATGTTAGTATAGGCTTGAGGAGAGAAAGAGCAATAGCTTCTGACTACTGTCAGCTTGTTCTGTGTGGCATTAAATTCTTGTTTGCTTTAGCATTAAAATCCTAGAAACACATTGTAAACCTTGCATTTAGAAGACACAGTTTCTTGCCCCGTCTTTTGCATCAGTCTTTCAGATACATGTTCAGAGAGAATTAATAGAGGAAGAGGAAATAGAACAGCTCTTAACTGGCTGGAGTTCAAAGGCTTTGGGGTGAAAAGCGAGCAGCTAACATGCAGTTTTACTAACTTCCCCACTGGGAGGGATGCCAGGCACATGAGAACGTGGGTTCTGGTCCATCCTGAGCACACAGAGCTTTTCACCTTCTAGTACTGTTGTAATTGTTTTCCTTGTGATAATAAGATTTAGAAAAAAACACCAGAAACATCTACAGGAAAACTTCATTTTTTTGTTTGCTTTGTCTGCTCTGTAGAAAGGGATAAATGTGCAGGTGTGTTATACAGAGTAAGACTGAAGGGCAGAGTGATAGCTCAGTGTATAACTGCTGGTATTGGTTGTTGATTTCAAAATATCATTGCTGTCTGTATGCTTTGTGCTTTCACTCCTGCAGGAAGGAGGTGAAAATTGACTATGATGGGCTTGATGAGGAATGTTACAAATTAGTTGCTAGTTCAGCTAAGTTATGTTTTTGAAACACTGACGTACGTCAACAGCTGAAACACGGAAGTGGGTTGTATCAGCAAAGCCACAGCCATTTGATGGTTTTAGATTAAAATAGTTTATTGAACAGCAGTGAGAGAACATAGATATCCAAGAGAAAAATAAAAAATAAAGCTAAAATGTTTTCTTTTTGACATCTGACAACATTTTGGTGTGTCTCTTGGGAATGGCAATGTTGAGACCTCTGTCCAGAAGAATTTGAGAGGGATAGGTCCTTAGACATAAAGTGACATGAAGTGCCAGGACATACATGCTCATTGGGACCTTTGCTGAACTGTTGGGCTAATGAGGCCTCTGCACTCTTGGCAGCATGTCTGTGTTTCATGCCAGAGTGATTGGATTTTCTAGGCACCTCTGCTGTGGCTACTCTTTTATCAGGAATGCTCTTGAAGCTACTTCTCCTGGCAGAGCTCTCTTTCAAGAAAACAAATAGATGGTTGTAAGCTTGCCTGCTTAGATGAGTTTCATGGTTTTAAAAATATTTATGCAGATATCTGATAAGGACTTGGAATGAAATTGTGTTCTGAAGTAAAGTGTTGGTCTTGCTGTGACCATGTTGCTAATAAACCCATGTTGCAACTGCTCTGCAAAGTGTGCATCAAGGCTGGAAGCTCTAGAAACTGGTGTTTATCATTGCCCCTTTGATCCTATTTCTTAGAAATGTTTACTTCCTTTGGTTTTGTCTGGTTTTTAAAATTTGTTATATTTTCAACTGTCAGAATCTATTAAATGACAGCTCTGTGGTTTCTGACAACACCTGTTGAAGTTTTTATGAAATTGTGATTGTCAGTTTCCAGTTGGTTGCTCACTGTGGATGTTCTTACAGTGTCTGCCCTAGACATTTTAAAAAAATACTATTCATGAGAAACCATCTAAAGGGAAAGTATTAGCATTCTCTGTTTACTTCAGTTCTAGTGCCTTTGTCTTCTTTGGTTTCTTTCTAACAAGGCTAAAAAGTGTGTTCTGTACTCCCTGCAAGTAATTTGAGAATCCACAGGAGTGTAGCAACCTATAAAGCTGGAATATAAACTAAGTTCCATTTTGGAATTGCTTTATAACTATCTGTTATAAGGGATACAAATCATTATATCTACATCCTAATGCCAGCTGCTAACAGAGAAAGGCATTTGATTTGATCTAGTTGGCCAGTTGTTCAGTTCCTACCTTGTATTTTCCCTTTGGAAAGGTACATGTTTACAGCTGCCTGTACAAAACAGAGGTTCTTAAGTGTTTGGGCTTCTCTAATTGCAGACCTTTAAAGAAAAAAATAAATGGAAATATGAAGGTGTTTCTAAAAACATCTTTTTGATCTGCTATTTTAAAATAATTACATCGACAAATCATTTTTGGAATCATTGTGGCAGGAGAAAAAGGAGAAACCTTTCTAATAGTGCAACAACGGACAGTCCTAGTATAATTTAGAGCAAATCTAGGTGTGACTAAGCCAGACATGGATGTAAGATTAAGTACTCTGTTATTGTCCTCTCTTGTCTTAGATTTGATCCCTGACATTTTCCTGCCCCTCAAAATAATAATTAACGGTTTGCATTGCCAAGAAAAGTGCTACCTTTGGGGTGGTGGTATTCGGGTAGGAGAAGCGGCTAGCTGTGGGAAATGCTCTTCAAGAGAGCAAAGTTTCACTACTATTACATCGAATAGTGCAGTTAAGTTTTCTGGGAGGGGAGGAAAAGAGGTGGTGCAGTTGAAATGGGGAGATGGTTGCTTTGATTTTGCAGAGTATTGTGGTTTCTCATGGCTTGTGGTCAGACCGTGGGGAGGCCTGAGAGAGGGGACTAGGTGGGAAACACACCCAGTAGGAGACAGGTAGAAACCATTTGCTGAAGAGGTGGCTCAGTGAGGAATGGAGGGGATTCTGTGGAGAAGAGCCAGCTTTCCCTGCCGGGGGCATTTCAGCAGCTGCACAGCCGGCTCCCATTCCAACATGTGTCTGATGGAGTGATTCTGCAGTGTGCTGCCTGCTAAAAGAAAAGCTGATTGGAAGCTATCATTGGGAATTTCTCCACTGCTGATAATTCTGACTGACTTTCTTGTACACATGTTGGATACTGATTATAAGCCTTGAGTCACTCAAATTTTCCAGGCAGTCTCTTCTTTATTAACTAAGCTGTAAATGCCTTAAGGCATTTGAAATCTGCTCAGTTGAGTAAAGAAAAGCCTGGGGAAACAATGCCCAAAAAAATTAAGAGAAGTGCATCCTTGTAGGTGTCTAAAAACTTGTATTTATTGTGTTAGGGGGAGGAGGGACAGGGTTATTTATATTGCAAATAGAAGTGTCCATTATAAATAAAAGTGTCGACAACCAGTTCAATTTTCTGAGTTACACCATCTTTTTTCTGCGTGCTACAACCTGCTCAGTGCTTTCAATCTGAAAAGTTCTGTAAGAGGAAAGCAAGGCTTGGCTGTAACTTTGATAAACATTTAAGTGTATTCATCTGACTTTGCATTCTTGTATCTCCTATCTCATTTCAGCTGAAATTTAAACAAGCTTTTTCTTGGCTGGCAATTTGAAGAATTAGTGGAGATTAGTTTGAGCAATTTATTTTTCTTTTTAGGAAACACATGAAAGCAGCTGTGTACATTAAGATACTGTCTTTCTAAGACCTTTGTAGGAAAAGGTGCAGCAAGCCCATTTTCTTATCTAATGAAATGTAAGTGTATTTTTGAAAATAAAGTCACTCTTGTTACCCTTGAAGTAAACTTTTGCAACATTGTCCAGATCAGGATGTCTCCCCAAAAGGCACAGCACAAGGGCAAAGTTTCATTCTGTGGGACAAATTAAAAATCCTGTCTGTGCTGATAAATTAGTCTTTTGACCTAGACTATTTTGGGGAACAGATGGTGCAGCTCTTGGATGTAGGCTTGCTTTTGCTTTTGATAAATCACAAATACATTTTCATGCTATAATCCCTCCCTCTCAAATTCTTAGCACTGTCTGATTTGCAATCTTCCTTTTAGGTGTTACATCCGCTTTCTTTCTGAAAATAAAGTAGATTGGGAAGCACAGCAACTTTCAGACAAGCAGGCTTTACTGAAACTGGATGAAGATATGACATTTCCAAAAACATAAAACTTTCAGCTCAGAAGAGATTTAAGATCTGTTTCTCTTTGTAGGAAGAGAAGGCTTGATAAAATAGTAAGAGGCAGTTCTTGGTGTTGTTCCTAAAAATGCACTTGGCCTGCGCAGTTATCTTGTTTTTATGCCTGTTCTTACACTTGTTTGGAGGTCTGCTTGCTTGGAAAAGCAGGGATTATCTGTACCTTCAGAGCAGTCCCCAGAAGGCACTTCAGGCAGATGCTGTCAGCTGGTGTACATCCTTCTCATCACCTCAGCACTTCTGGTGTCCCTTCTCTGCAGTGAGGAGTCACACTTACTGAAATCATGCTTTTGGATAGAGGAGGGTGAGGCTTAATTTCAGTCTGCTTTGAATGTCAGTGTTTTCAGTGTCTATATTTATAGCTTTTAAAACAGATATGGGTGCAAATCCTGGTGCTTCCCTAGAAACCTGGGGCTCTGCATCAACAGGTGCAGGTGGAGAGTCAGATGCCCTCAGTGAGATACAATTCAAGAAGAGGGACTTTTCCCCTGTAATCGTCCGTGACTTGCAGGGGCTGCACAATGGCTTCTCTGCCCTGTGTGCTCATGGCCAGTGGAGCAGGATGTGCATGTGGAGAGGGAGAGTTTGGGCAAGGAGTGGGTGAGGGAGCACAAGGAACAGGGAGGGAGCCGAAGTCAGGTGGAGGATGCACACTTGCTCAACGGGAGACTAGGTGGGATGTCTCCCTGGCAAAACCCCTCTGCACTGGTGGATTTGACCAGCTGGACCTGCATAAAAGTGGTTCTTGGTGGCAGGTTGCCTCAATGCATTTCTGATCATAGCTGTCATTTTGGTCATTAGCAGTGTTTGGCTGATTACATCTAGTGGCAGCTGTTCGTGGAATCTGAGCAGAGGCAGGAAATGAAAGATCAACAGCGATGATAAAGGGACAAAGAACAACAGGCATGTGAAACCAAAGTTTTGATTGCTTGGGCTCTTTTATTGGGTTTTAACAGTGCTGTAAGGCAGGGGAGTTTTGAGGAAAAGCCATATGAATGCTGTATTGCTCTTACTTCTTCAAGATCACTGAAACATACATACTCATGTTGAAACTACTGCTTTGCTGGAAGAGACCCACTGGTTACTTTTTTAAACATTTATTTGTAAAGAGGAAGGGGTTAAAATATTGCAGATTTTGAATTAGTTGCAGGATTGCAATATAAATGTTGCAGTGCAATTCTTACAGTGCCTTGTGGAACAGCATGGCACATTTGAGATGGGAAAGCTGTCTCTCAGAAAAATAAAAAAAAGTCTGTCCTCTATTTTGTTTTTTTGTCCTAGGAAAGAGAAATATATCCTGAATACTCCCAGGTGTCAGAATTATCTTCCCTGGCTGAAACTGGTGTATTGGTATAAGGGTATTATGGCAGAATGAGTGATGTGCCTGTTGCAGGGATTTTGTTTGTTTAATTTAAGTTGGGCTTCCAGGTTGCTAAATCTGAGTGATGTGCTTTCAAGCTGCTGTTTGTATTGAGGCTCTTGTTGCATGATCATCTAAATTAGTTCTCGGACCAGTGAAGAAACAATGACAATCCTTTCAGTGTGAGCAAAGACAAATGAAAAGTCAATAAGAGAGATGTTTCTTGAGCTCAAATGGGCACTTGTAAGATGATTGTAGGTGGTTGTTAGGGCTCCTTACGTCTTATTTTCCTGAAAATGTAGGACTGCTTACAAAATCAGCACAGAAATTTAACAGCAGATATCTTCAAAATGGCCTTAGTGACTCATTTTAAAAAGGTAAATACCTTATGTGTACTTCTTGTAAACTTGTTCTGAACGCTGATTCATTTTTGGTTAGCTTGGTTGTGCATGATCTTCAAACTCAGTAGACTGTGACAGCACTTGCTTTTTTTTCCTCCTTTCCCTTGGTTTTAAACCATTCTGAAATGTCTGTAGATAGTCTATTCTGAAATAGCAGATTATTAGTCCATCATTAATCTCGGTTTGTTTCTCTTGGAGAATCAGACTGGAGCTGATGTCATCCGTATGCAGAACTTCTAAGTCTGTTTATTAGAAATAGAAAAACATGTAAGTCAATATGGAAAATATACATAGCTATTTATAGCACATGCCTTCACTGAACAGTGGCTAACACCTACCTGCCCTCATTTTTCTCCTGCCCCTACAAGCAGGCAGCCTCCAGAGAGGTGACTTGGGCTGCCCTCTGCTTCACAAACTGGGCAAGATCAGCACATGAGGGGAACAATGGACACTGGGGATGTTGGTTTATTTAGTGACACTCAGAAAAAGAGGCCCCAAAATTAATTCTTAGGCATTGCAACTACTTGTTTCCCCCATTAATTGTCTACCTCCTTTTCCATTCTCCCAATCCTCCTTCAGTACATGTGTGGAGGGAGCTGTACCAGGTGTTGGACAAGGAGTCCGGGAGATAACTGAGCTCTCCTCTTTTGCCACGGGAGGACCTGTAACACTATATCACTATTGAAAAGCACCCTGCACGATACATTTTAATTAGAATGTATTTTGCTGCAGTGTAATTAAAAAGCTTGTGCTTAATGAAGTAGTGCATTTTATTATTGTGCTTTTCTGTATCAGATTTTCTTATCATTGCGTTAGAGAGAAGGAAATGAGAATATAGGAGACCATTTACGTAACAGTCTGCATAACAATTTTTTGTGAAGGCTACTCATGAGTTTGACTTGAGGCAGTCTCAACAGGATCTTATGCTGGAGGAATATAATATTTCACTTTGTAGTATTGCATATCCCCTCAAGAAGAGGGCAGACAGAGTTGAACTGTCTTTTGGTTGCAATAAATAGCTTTCTACTAATAAATGCAAATTAATGTGGACTCCAGAGTTGATGGAACATTGCAGTATTTTTGCTGTTAAAATAACCAATGGAAACTACCATATCTTCTAAGATGTATATAAGCAAAGACAAAACAATTCCAGAAATATGATTGTTGGCTAGCTGCATTTTGATTCAGATTTGTTACGACATTTTGGTATGGCAAGTCACAATTAAATAAACAATAACTCATTGTCCTCAGAAAGTGTCCTAATGACATATTTTTGTAGAATTCCTTTTTTCAAGGTTACTTTTTCATGTGAAAAATATTTTTACTTCTTGTTGTCTTTCCACCCACATTAAAATTTTCTACAGCACAGAAGTTATGGTTCCTGATGAGGTTACTATTTGCATATGTAGTGCTGAGCAAGATCAGAGGCTTTCATGTCACCTCATATACTGGTAACGATACCAACTTCTTGGACATAACTGCTCACAAGTAAATTTGACCTTAAGTTTGCAGGAACAGTTATTCAACATCATAGGAGTTATTTATTTGGAACAGCTAACTTCAGAAACTGCAGTGTAGGTAGGTTCAGTCATTTGCCACTCTCAAAAGTGAAAAATACAGTATATCTATTCCAGTCTCTCCCACTCTTCATGCCTGGCTGCCTAGTTTTCCAGCTCAGTTATGCTGCTACATTAGTCCCTAAAGCTGTGCTGTAAACCACCAGATTGTTGAAATTTCCACTCTTGACTTTAACAGTGGCAACTTCTCTGCTGTTGGAGACCATAAGTGCCCTTAACAGAGGAAGTACTTCTGTAAATTGCTTATATATTTTCTGGTTTATACCAACTGGTATTTTTAACAGAATATGTTTGATTATTTTTATCACAATTAACACTGTGCCTTAGATTCTCATGAGTGTTCACTCCCAGCAGAGTCCATGCCTTAACTGAGTCAAGAGATGTGGTGCACTGTGGCTGACTGCTGCTCCCAGGTATTTTGCATTAAGAAGCAGGTATAGCTAAGGGAGAAAGGGTATTTCACAGCTAAATGCTGCTCATGAGCCTTTTGTTCAATTCCTGAACATAATTGTGGTTGTATTAGAGATGTTTTAGCCAGATGTCCTGATACATGTGTTCAAATTGCAGAAAGATGTAGAATAGCTTTCTCCAGCCTTAATGTGGTTAGATGAATTAGCCAAGAGGTGCATGTACTGGTATTTAAAAGAGTTGTTAATATGCTGTCCTTCCAGTATCTCAAAGTTCTGATGGAATTAATTCAGGTTGTGCATTCCTGTTTCAGCTTTCACTGACGTTGCTGTGAGGGCAGTCTTGTTGTTTTGGTCCCACAGTTCAAGTCTTCCTTTTAGCTGTGATGCTTGCTGACTAACATTTCCAAAGGTAGGATCACTCCAAGCATACAGTGGTCATTCCGAGTATCTCAAAAGCAGCACAAGGATTTGGCTGTGAGGCACAAGCTAATAGTTCAATTACTTCACTGAAACTGGAGATTTAAATCTGGAAGCATAGGCAGAAAGTTAACCCAGTCTTTCCTGCTTCTAATTCATCAACTAGAGCTAATATGGAAAGAGCTAATTATTTGGAAATCAGTTCAACTCCATGGCTCTGTGCCTTTTGCTTTTCTTATTCTTTGCAGGTGATGTTAGTGGGTAGATTGCATTAAAAGATGATCTAAAATAGAAAAAAAGAAGAGCTGTGGTATATAGAGACTTTTTCAGTGGATCGTGAATGGTAATGTCAAAATCTGAAGAACAATAGAATGAACTATTCTTATAGTTCATATAGTTATGGATCTTATTTCAATAAATGTAATTTAACAGGTATTTTAAAATTAATATATTAAATATATCTAT
>VZRZ01004412.1:0-20412 GCA_013398175.1 Climacteris rufus
ACAGTAGTTACAACTGCCAAGGTGCCCTCTGGTCTGCCCCCCCAGTGGGAGGTTCCCTCCCCACCCTCCTGGTGGAAAGCCCTGGCTCCCAGCTCCATGGGCAGAGCTGTGGGCTGTGCTGGTGGTCTGACCCCTCCCCCAGGCCCCTCCAATCCAGGAGCAGCCAGGGGAAAGCGGAGGGAAAGAGACAGGGCCGGCGTCCAGCCGGGACCGATGAAGACGCATGCGCTGGCCACAGGTACACAGGGCACCCCCCCTGATAATGGGCACAGCCCAAGGCTGCCGGGCTCGTGGGCAGCTGAGGCGGGGGCCAGGCCGCTTCCTCCTTTTTCACCAGCAGGGACCCATCTGAAGGTGCCTGCCCTCCCCCACTGGCCCCAGCTCCCTGTGCTGCCAGAATCCCAGCCGGATCTCTTGCAGGAATCCCCGCTGGGTGGGAAGGCGGCGGAGGAGGAGGGAGAGGAGGAGGAGGAGGGGGAGGCTCTACTGGGGCCGTGGATGGCCCTGGTCTCAGGACAAGAGTTATCAGGACCAGTTCTGTGCCCTCCCCCCTTCCCCCCAAAGGGCTCAGCTCAATTTCCTCCTTCTTTTTCAAAAGCATTATGTGGTCTCCTTTAGATTTTTGCAACTGCGATATAACCAAGAAAAGTCTCGCATACTGTATCTCTATGAAACTGTGGTTTTTCCGCAGATAAGACATTAAACTCAATATTAACATTTCATCCGTGCTTCCAAATTTTGGACACATCCACTGGTTGTCTAATTTATAAACTGGCCAGATTAATGTAGAAAAGCGAATTAATTCTGTCTTTGTAAGGAGACTATTCCTGCCAGTCAATTCTCCCCAGTTATCCCAAAGGTGTCACAAAGGTGTATTTTACGGTATTTCAGAGGCTCCTCTAGAATGTTTACAACCTATTGGCTATATTTATAAGCAAAAACTCACAGAAACAAAGCAAAGTGACCTAAGTACACTAATAAGCTAGGAAAGAATACTAGTAGAGGCAGGATTCAAACTCCCAACCTGAGGATTTGCAGGCTCTAAGCTACAGGTAATGCTCCAAGCCTCTCAGCCACTGTGCTTCCTGGTTGGCTTAGTGCCAAATGGTATAGCTGTAGTGCTAAGCTAGCAACAAATTAATGGAGGGAAATCAAATCCCTGGAACTCCGTGGGTTCCCTCACAAGCTCTCACCAGCTAGTAGCAAACGGAAGGAAAGTCCAAATGAACCCCCCTTGGACTTCCCTGAGTCCCAGACAAACTACAAGAGATCCCTTAACACAATACAAGAAAATACCACCTGTATTCACTACTCACGTGCCTCTGTGCTGAATCCGGAGAGTTTCCGGGCTCTTGGGGCTCCTGTGCCTCTAGGACCGCAGCCACTACTGCCCGGGATGCCGGCAGTGGAGGGGCAGGGCTGGATGTTCAGAGTCACAGAGGATCATTCAAAAGCCCCTGCTGTCCCTTCTGGAGGTGCCAAAAAACTGTTGCCTAAAAGGGCTAGACCAAAAACTGAGGCCAGTCAGGAGTAAGGGAATAAAAGGTGGGTATTTATTCGAAAGGCCTTCAAAGGTACATTTAGGTCAGACAAAGCCCCCTCCTTGGGGCATCACCCAAAATGGACAACAAGTCACGAGTTCTCCACACCTTTATAGGTTTGGTCCATTTGCATATCAACATAAATTCACCAACTTTGCAATTTCCCCCTAGCTCCCTTAGCTCGCTCCTGCCCCCCCGCCCCTGCCTTTAGAAGCTTGGGAGCTCGGGCCTGTCCTTGAAGGGTGAGGCCAACAGAGGCACTGTTATGTCTATAGAGAACAGCAACTAACGAGCTATAAAGCATACACACCAGGCAGTACAGAATCTGAAAAAGATACGGGTTAAAACCTAAGACAACAAGTGCACGAAGGTGTGTCTGTCCAAATTGGATTTAGATATCTCTGTATCACAACTCTCTCTAATTACCTTAGAAGTTCTGTACACTGAGTTTTGTGAATCCCGTTTTAAACTAACTGTCCAGTCATTAAAGTGTTTCTCTAATCATTGTGTGGAAACTGGGCTTACCTACCTTGTGGCTGGGGATGCTGATTACTAGAACTAAAGAGGCAGTTTGTCTCACTGCAGCATTGAACCAAAATTCTCTGTGTGGGTCCAGGCCTAAGAGATTATCATTAACCAGAAAAACAAATTCTCTTTAAAATACCATTTCATGCAGTAACTCCAGACTGATAGAATTATTTCTGAGAATTATAAATTACTCAAACTAATAGTGATAAGGAATTAAATGGCAACTAGAAACAAGATAAGGACTCATATTTTAGGGCCACTAAGGACAACTAAGGTCATCCTGTCTGACCTAGTATCTGCTGCAAGCCAAATAATTTTATCTAATAGTTCCTGCAATAGATAAAAATATTCTTTTCTACAGTACAAGTTAGCGTTACTTTTAGCTGAGCAAGAACATAGCCCTTAACAAAACATCCAGTTTTGACTTAAACCCTTCATGTTTGAATAAGCCTTTTTCCAATTAAAAAAAATTAAAAAGCAAGACTTCACATTGCTACTAACTGGAAGGTAAAGACACAGAAAAGACAGTAGTTTTCTAAATTAATAAAAATTGTGAGTTACACAGGAGGCTGTATGAGTCCAGTGTCAGCCAAAGATGTACTTCCTTGTTTATTTCCTTTATTCTTCTATACATCACCGAGATTTTAAAGTAGGTTAATTCTGGAGGTTGAAAGGGTTCTCCTAGTGATTCAAAACAATATAACTTTGGACAAATTCCAAAACCATGGCAACTAACAGATATCTTTCACTATCTTAATCATGCTTTGGAGCAAACTCAGTATCTGACACATGCTCTAAAATACTGACCCACATAATGCACTATAAGGTGAACCTTTTATGACTAATATTACACTTACCTACAACTAAGCAGTGAAAGTGAGAGACATCTTGAAATTCAATTTATACCCTACAAAAAATAAAGGAAAAAACTTTAACCTTAGTACATGATGCATAACTTCACAAAATTTTTTATTCTGCTGACACTTGTATTAAAAGAAATAAGTAAAGAAAAGAAAATGCTAAGATAATCAAAGAGTGATCATAAAATAGATCAAAACCATATTGCAAATATATATGTACAATACATACAGTAGCTGAATATGAAATAATATTGGAATGAATTTTATATTAGCACTTCAGTGTCTCTCAGAACATGCAGCAGATAGGTCTCTGTCACAAAGAGAGAGTCCAGAGACAGTTTCAGATGAGAATTTTGTCTATCACAGTTATATGAAGTGAGGGTACATGTCCAAAGGAGCAAAAATAACTGTCAGGGAAAATTGCCGAGGTCTTTGGCTCTCCACTGGAATTCATTCCAACAAGTTGAGAATGAATGAAGTATCAAAAATTTGGAAATAACACAAGAAATCTAATTACTTTCAAGGACTGTTGACCCCTCTGTTACTAAAGCTTAAGGCTCAATTCCAAAATACCATTGTACCCCTATGCAACCTCCCTCATCAATATTTTGTGGTAGGATAGAAGGAAAACTTCTATTGAGTGACTCCTTTGTCACTCTTGCTTCAGTCCAGCATTAATAATCTAATATAGAAGGAAAAATAACTGATACTAGGCACAGAGCCACTCAGCTTTGATTACCTTATCCATGGAGGGGTTCAGGGCTTGAATTACAAACGTTTGAGTCTGAAAATAACCTCTAGTCTCCCTGATCAGCAAAACTGCCACCGTCCCCATCACCATCCTTGGCTTTTGATATGTCATAATTAGCAATGGTAGCTCAAAAGCTCTTGTGGATTATATTTATAGTAATTTCAAACTAAGCAAAATGTCATTGGCTGTATCCTGTGTTGAGAGATATCCAATCAGCTAGAAGAAAATGCAAAGGAGAGAAAGTAAAAATTCATACAAGCTTGAAAAACTTTAAACATAACGATATTTTGTACCAAAAATGCCTCCTGGTTTGGCTGCCAAGCAGAGTAAAGCAGAGCTTAATTGTTTCAGTGCAGTAATGTAGTTCAGAGTAAGGCAAACCTTCATTTAGTGCATCATTGTTCTGTGGTGAAATTATCTTATGTGGAGTAAAGAGATTCGATTGGTAACAGAAAACAGTACAATGAGCAGAAGATCCAGAGGAGAGCTCACAAAGAACAGACAATGTTCAGTGAATGTGGATAACAGCCTTCTTTCTTTGACAAAAACACCAGTTTTCATTTCTGAAAAGTGACAGAAAGCATTCTTTAACTATCAGCAGCCAGGAACATAAGCTGTTTTCATTAAGGCTTCATTTGTGATATGATTTTTTTTTGTAATCTGTTAAATGAGGAGAAGAAAGTGTAATTTTTGATCCTCAAAAAACCCCCAAGAAATCACAAATCTGTGCCTCCAGCCCCTCCTATGAACAGATTTAAGAAGTTACTGCTGAATAGTTGTCTCAGGCTTCCAAATCTCTACTTAGCTTGGCAACCTCTTCGTAAGGACTTAGAATATATTTATTTCTTAATAATCACTTCCTACTTTAAATCACATTTTATTACTATCATATATACCAAAAGATTACTTTAGTTTCTTTACTGTCATGTATACCAAAAGATTCCTTTAAAGAAGATAACCTTGTGCTATTCAGGTGGAATGTGTAAAATGTACTTTTTAATGTTCCTGCATGCCTTCTGCAATACCTGTTCATTACAAAAGAGCAGCAAATGTTACGTGTTGTATATTGTTACAGTATAAAATGGTTTACAGTCAATGCCATCAGCTGGGAAGTGTTTGATCCTGGCTCAAAGGTTTGCTAGGGATTGTGAGATCCTCAGGGATTTTACAGGCTCACAAGATTTGAAATACAGAGACATTTTACAGAGTGCTTTGTGGTGCCTGCTGAGTGGTTTCCTGCAGGTTGCATCAATTCACCACACTAATCAAGTGATGGCAGTAAACAAGAGTCATTTAATTACTGTTAAAGACTGCTTTCTTCCTCTGGATATGAATGAGTAACTGCCAGTGACTTTCAAAAGAGGTGCTAGTCTGAGCCGGAGCCTTGGATCTGATTCTGTGTAGTTTATATAGTGGTTTAGCTGGTAGTCCAAGAACCTAGATCATGTTTTCAGGCATCTGTTTTTGGCTCCAGCAAAACTGCTTTATAAAAATGCTCTGTCAGCATCCTCACGGCCTTACCTCCCAAATTCACATACTGGAATACCCTCAGCATTCTAGAAGTCAACAATCAAAAAGAAAACTACTGCATTCCACAGGCAGCCTGGACACAAGACTACTCCTAGGAACATTGCTGCTGCAGATCCACCAAACTACAGTCTGCCACACAGAGGTGACACACCAAAGCACTGTTTCCCTCTTCGAAAAGTTTGCAGTGCTGGTGGAGATCACTATGTACTATTAAACACTGTGGTTGACATGCAAATCTGGAGCCAGAGCCTGCCCACACTGTGCCAAACAGGGAGCCACACAGATGTAACATCATGGCTTACACCTCTCCCCACAAGAGATCCTCCTTCCCTCGGTCTCGTGGTCCAACCTGCACTTATCTAACAATTCACAGCAAAGCTTGGGCCAGCATTAGCCAATCAACCGAATCGTTGCTCATAAAATTCATAGGAAATTACTCAACATTAGAAATTAAAATGCTTGAGAGCCCATTATATTTTTAGGATGACCAGCTATATCAGATGTCATGACTGGTACAAACCAAAGAGCTCTCAAATGGTATCTTTACCGTTATTAGTATGGCAGGCTCAGGAGCACACCTTTTGTTCCTCATGATTGGTAGTAGCCTAGTCCTAGCCTAGTTGTAGCCTAACCTCCAAAGATGAGGGGTCCACCCAATCTTATTTTAGACTCTTAAATGAGATAACTGATGTGTCCCTGTAGTCAAGTAACTGCAGTATCACCATGGCTAGTGGAAGGTTACAGGCTTTTTATTAACTGCAAGGACTCAGGATGAGGCTTTTCTGACTTCTCCTGTCTGCTCTTGCCTTTGCCAGTGATAAGGTTTGTTCCAGTTTACTTAGTTGAAACTTCAATTGCCTAATGACCACATGGATATTACCTAGTTTATTTTAGCCTTTCTTAGCTTTGCATAATTTCTTGCTACAACACCTATTGCTGTTGTAAAGGTTTTGAAGCATTCAGAAACAAGAGTGGGAAAGTTATTGAAACTTCTTAGCACCTGATCATGGGCAGCTTTAGCCCACAGTACAGTGTTTGGATAATGCACATAAAACACAGATCAAGATATAACTAGTAAGGAAAGTCAAGCCTGTGAAAAGGATTTCAAGGGACATACTCGGTGCTTTGCTTTTTCTTTTTTTTTTTTTTTTAAGAACATGTGAGTACAACTAAAACAAATTATGAAAAAATGTACCTTAAGAAATTCTTCCAAATGTCACAGAAATCTCTAAGCCGGAGTGACTTCAGCACCCTGAGAGACTTACTGTCAGGTTTACTATTCTGATTCACAACCTACTTAAATGTATCAAACAGAAGTTTAAAAAGCAACTTGATCACAGTACATAAGGACCCAGAGGAAAAGACTTTGAATATTTGGGACATTTTAATCTGACGAACAACAGCGTAAAAAAATCAGTTTATGGATAATTTGAAGACAGAAAAGTAAAAATTAAGAAAAAGAGACAGGTTTTAGGAAAAACATCAATTAATAATTGTTGCAGCTTGACAAGGTAAGTGGCAAATTTATCATAATTCTTTAATTCAAGATTGATGGACATTCCAAAATATGGAAGGCAAATCATAAATTTTGGTGTTAAATAGCAAAAGGGAAAAAAATATTGAAGGAGAACATTTTCTGTCCTGTGATATGCACACATCCAGGTTAAGTATGTGTCATCCCTGGGCTTAAAATGAATGTATCTATAATTGGCTACCTTCCATGATGGACAAGAGGTGGACAAATACCGTAGGATGCACAGCTTGCATTCACTGAACTTAGCATGGAAGACCTATTTGTGCCATGTAGTGTGCCTTGTTTCATTCCAGAATAATTAATTACAAGTAATTATTATGATTTTTTTAACATTATAGATCTGCACTGCTCCTTAACTATAAATTAAAATGCTGGCCCTAGACTCCTATCATAAATTGAATAATAAACAGATCAAAGATTAAAGGAAACTACAATATAGTGTGAAAATTGTTTGCACTCAAGCATATATAAGGGCACTTCTGTTTTTTCCTTCTGTTATCACTTGCTAGCATTTGCTTTCAATGTCATTATTTCAAAATATATTATGATTTAAATATGCCAGAGACTATATTCCTCACCAAGGGTAATATAATTAGCAAGAGTAGGTTTTGTAACAGATATTTTTTCCCAGAATAAATATAAATATAAATATAAATATAAATATAAATATAAATATAAATATAAATATAAATATAAACATAAACATAAATATGTAAATAAATGAAGAAGTTCATTTTGAAGGGATTGTATCCTTTTGTATTACAAATAAATTTACATCTGAATGTGTATGTTCCTACAATTTGATGCAGCTTAAAAGATAGTTAGGAAACCTCGACAGAAAGCAAGCCATTTTATACTGAAACTCCCTCTGGGACATTTTAGTCAGTTAAGAGTAGTCCTAACTGAGAGAGTAACAACTGAAAAAAAGGGAAGAGAAATTTATTGTGCAAGCCACTTTGAAACTCTTGTATTTCAAAAGTTGACCTGTACATTGGTTTTCTCCCTGAATAAAATTCCAGGGGGAATTTAGAGTTCATATAAGTTTGGTCAGTGGCATCTTGACTTTGATTTGTAACAGATTATTTAGTTGGGCATTTGGAAAGATATGACAGGACCTAAACTTGTCACTTGTTATTTGTGCTACAAATAGTCTTCTTACGTTCACATGACTCAGTTTCATCAGACGCAGTGTTTATATATTCAATACTATTCAAATAAAGAGGAGGAAATAAACTAGAGGTGGGATGGGAGTTTTCAAATCAATCAGTTAGTTTTGCAAGAGACATTTCCTCTCTCCACAGACCTTGCCTCTCCTATGTTCCTAGTTTATCCCAACCACAACAGTTATTATGCAAATTAATACTCTTTTAAAAAAATATTCTGGTTCATCTTCTGGTTTGAGATTTAGTAGTAGCTCCTGGGTCTTTGGAAAGTGTTTCCTCAGGAGAGTAAAATAAACTGGAACATTGACATCCTATGTGACTGATCATGCTTTGAAGTCACCAAGGGAGTTCTGGAGTTTTTCAGTGTTCAAACTATATTAATTACTGATTTTACTGGAGTGGATCTTTGTGGCAAAAATTTTAATCACTGTGTAACTTGTTCTTCAATCTTATGCAATCAAAAAAAGCTGAAACTTTTTCAAATGTTCTTTCTTAGATGTTGCAATCTGTTATATGCTAGTAGATTTTGTCACTATTGTTTCTCTAATGATTTATAAGGTACATGAGTGGTTTTCTGTACTTAACTTCAACCTGCATAAACAATTCAAAACATTCTCTTACTTTCTCTGCAAATTTGCAAACAATATTTGAACACTAACTTACCATTAGCTGTCATGAAAACCTTTGACTGTATGCACACCTGAAGTGGAAGTTTCCAAAGCACCAAGTCTTCTTTTTCACCACATCTCCTGCAGTCAGCACAAAGGCAGCTTTTCAAATCCCTCTGTGTGCTACTAACTTTGGATTGTCTATGTACACAAACTTTTCATGGCTGCTTCCCACTCCATTGCATATTTTTCCAACATCAGTGGAATCTGAGGCTTTCCATAACTCCCAGCTGTCTAGACCATGTGATTACAGGAATTGGAGCTGATGCATTGCCATTATTACTAGCCACTATTAGGAATCATACTGGTGTACCATGACTGTGTTGTCCTACATAATGTAAAATGCAAGAACAAAAACATGGTTTGTGGCTCCAAACACTTTATAGTCCTTCCAGACAAATGAGAGAAACCAGGAAACTAAGACAAGACTGCAAAAGAAAGAGTTAGATCTATAATTAATCATTAGCAGCTGTAACTGATACTGAAGGAAAACACTTTGAGAGAACAGAGGATTAGCTCTCACATGGGTGAAAAGACTTTTAAAGTTTAATATGTCCCTGCAAGGACACTGTAAAATGAGTTGCTATGGAGTTAAATGCTTTTACTTCTCTCAATTAGTTTGATCGCATACATACAGATTAGCCTGTTCGAGTGAAAAATGTCCCTGTCCAGGACAGGGAGGGTTGCAAAGGATCTTTAAGGTCCCTTCCAACCCAAACCATACTATAACTGACTCTGTGTTTCAAATAGAAGACATGTTCATTTTTCTAACTGTAGACTCTGCCCAATCAGACTGTGATGTAACATGAAAAGGGTGTGTTTCTATTCCCCTCAGTGTTAGCAGTAAAAATTACCAGACCTTTATTTTTATTTTGGGACCTTATTTTTTTTCCAGTAATGCACTCAATAACTGTTTCCAAATTCTGCCACCTGTACCAATCTGAAATTCAGCTGTGCCTACATTGAAGACTTCTGCGGGCATAGCTCTGTGATCCACTGATATGAAAATGTCTTACAGAAGCTCCTGTTAAAAGCATACTTCCATTTAAAAAAGGAAAGCTAAACAGAACAACCCACCAAAAAATCCCAGAGCTTTTAGCTGTTAAATTTGTTCAGCTGTTTAGCTTGTGTAATTCAGAGGTAATCAAATAAGGTATGCAATGCATAGTTTTCACAAGATAAACTGCATCCTTGTGTAGAAAGAGTTACTGTTGTGGTACACTACTGTAGGAATAATTTTAAATCATTCCTAGTGAAGGCATGGCCCTTTGTGAACAATTCTGTTGATGATGCACAGAACAGACCAGAGTTTGCAGCGTAGTTGTATTGACTTGGCAGCACTGGGTAATTTTCAAAGAAATTGGTAGATTCTTTGTTTCCAAAACCACCAGATTTAATACTGAATTAGTAAAGAAATAAATCTGTTGAAGATTTTATGCTCCCTTTTTCCTGTATTACACTCCATTTTAGTGTACCACTACTGAAATATATATATGAAGTATCAACAATATAATACTGGTGCACAAGATAAGAGTCAAGGCAGGAAAAAGGCAGAAGAAATCTATAATTAGATTTTTCTCAGTGCATCAATCTTCATTTATCCAAGAGGCCAAAGTCATTATTATTTACTCAAGAATCTCCTTGGAGAGTAGAACTGTAAAGATTTACTGCATATTATGAGAATCTGTAAGTATATTGAAGTTCCCTAGTTCAATTATTTGTCCCTTTTGCGTTTGATTAAAATGGGAGGAAAGTTATACCAGTGTCTATAAGTTTGCTTTCTGATGATATCTTCCCTCTCCTAAGTTGTTCCTGTAATGGAAAAGGGATAGCTGTATTTCATTTCTTCTCTCAGACTTTCCATTTTCACTAGCTGATATAAGCTTGCCTGCAGAGTTCTTTGTGTTTGGTAAGAGAAGATCAAAGAATTTGTTAAGAAATTCATGATGGAAAGTCTTAACTAGAGAAGTCGTAGTTTTCACATCCAACCTTTGACCTCAGTGGAGCTTGAGGCTTGGATGCTGCAAGGTCTCTTTAAAGGCAGTGGTACCCCAGACCAGTCTGGATTGAAGAATGAAGTCCTTGGTTTATCTTGGTCTGTTAGAGCAAAACACTTTTTCAGGATCAGCCCTATGAGTCATGGTGCAAAGGCATTTAATTTTAAATTTTAAATCTGATTGTCCTATATAACACGAAACTACTGTTCAACAAACAGCCTTACTAAGCAAAAATGGTATTACTATGCATAAACATACAAAAACCCCCCAAACCTCTTGGTACACACACCCTAGTTCGTGACAACTTACTTATTCTCACTTAATCTTTATTTATCCTTGATAAAAAATATAGACCAAACAAAACTTTCTGTGAATAAAAGAAAGTTCTAATATCACCTATTATCAACATTTCCATATAAAAATATTTTGAGTGATTTATTTTATTTTCTCTAAAATAAAGACATTAGTAGACAGCGTAAATATGCCTAAAAATAGAGACCTAAACCACTCAAATATCACTGTAAAATATGTTCAGCCTCTTGCAAAATAAAAACTGAGCGCCTACAGTTCTTTCTCAGATTCAAATATTAACAATATTTTGTGCTATTTTTTTAGACTGAATCATACCCAAAGCCTGAGCCTGGGTTCTGTTCTCACTGTATAATACAGTTCCTGTCTGGATCAAGGATCCTACTCCTTGTCCCACAAAGTTGCAAACTGCATCACATCACTGTGCTCATCAAGGTCATTAAGGCTGATTGCGCAACTCCAGGTACTGACATTGGGCAATATTGCTGCAGAAACAGGGTCAAGTTTAAGGCAAGCCATAACTAATGAATGTCAAGAACAGCAAGCCAAAGGATGATAGATTTTTAAATGATGCACTTAACCCCCAAGCCAACAATCAATTGCAAATAGTTAAATGCACACGGGATGAGCATGGGTTCCAGGTTATTCGAAATGAGTGTGGATGAAAAGAGAAGTCCTACCCTTGCAAACACTGATGGGTCTGACTTTATGAGAACAACAACTGTGGAAGAGTACACATTTTGGTAGTGCATGTAAGTTTTTAGAAGCACTTAAATGTTCTTATTTTAAAAACATCTCACATAAATATTCAGATCGTGTTAGGTAAAAAATAAATCTTTGTCTGTTTTTACATGATTTGGATAAATATCTGCTTTTGGGGGTTCGGAATTGATTGAGAATGGAATTGTTTCTTTTGTTTTAATTTTTAAATTTTGTTCTGTTTCTTTTGACCCTTGCATGCTTTTTTTGTACTTTTAAAATATCTATTAATATCCACATATTCCATTATGTGAATAAAACCTATTAATGGCACTCAGAAAATATTTTGGAACCTTCAGAAAACAGCACAAGTGTATTTCCAATCTAAGGTGGCAAGCTCAACAGCCAGCGTTTGCAGAGGCAATTTATATAGCAACAGTATAATCACAAAGAGCTTACGTTTTATCTTCAGTGAGAAAAAAATGTTTACTGCAATTGCAAAGGTTTTATAGGTGAGATGAAACCTCATCTCTGAGAATAAACCAGTTCACTACAATGACTTTGAAGTGTAAAGGTTAATATTTGTATTCTTTATAAGCAAAATTCTGCTATAATTTAAAAACAGATAAATCCTTGTACACAGGCATAAATCCTTGTACATATATATAAAGAGCATGCAAGAATATGAAGCAAGCCCTGTAATTTCCTGAAGAACTGACCAATTTCCAACAAAATAATTTTGATGAAAAAAAATCTGTGGGCATATATGAGCTTGCTTTAAAGCAGACTAAATTTGTAGTCAAAACTAGGAAAGGTAAAGTAATTAATCTGAGAAAAGGCAGGACCTCAACGGTTCATTTCCCATTCTGAATCTCAGTGAAAAAATGTTTACACTCAGTCTCTCATTTCTCAGGAATGACTTTAACTACCAGGCTACCATTACATTGTCCCTACTGAGGTAATTCATCAGCAGCTACAGAGCAAGTGAGGAACAACAACAACAAAAAAAACTATATTAGAAACTACGTTAAATATACTAAACTCCTGTATTAACTACGTTAAAAAAATATAAGCCAATTTATTTGCCACTCATGCTAGATAGGTTGATGTCATTATCTATACAGAGCCCAAATCTTTGCCACTGCCCAATTTCCCTTCCCTTCTCTAACTATTTTCATCTCACTTAATAGCCTAGATCCTGTGCTGGGGAAGGCGAAGAGGGAAGGGGAGAAGGGACAAATGCAGGGGACATAGCAAAAATCTGCAAGTTAAAGGGATATTTAGATCTAATCCCAGGACTGAGAAGAGAAAAATGCTGGAAGATTAATTTGTTGAGTTTCTTTGCAGGCAGCAATGGTTCAAAATCAAACATTAAGTTCTTTTCCTAGTCAGTTTACCAGTGCCCAAAATTTGACCTGTAATTTTCCTTCCCTTTCCTACTGTATTTGATGGCTTGGTTGAGCCTATGGAGACCATCAGACATCCTTTAGCCAGGGGCTGCAGCCTGTCTTCTAGTACATATTTTTGCCAATAGCTGTAGGGAAACAGAGACGGGTCCCTGACCTTCTCTCAATAATCTTATGAAAAAGATGCATATTTTAGTGCCTTTTCTTGTTCCCTGGGACTAATTTTTCTTGTTCACAGAGAGTTCTTACTAGAATAGTGGCACTAAGAAATACCTTCACACTACCAGTGAGCTCACAGTGGTTTGAACCAACTCCCATCATGGTTATAGAAATATTTCTATTGTCTACAGTGAATTTTGCATCAGGCCTCTCTTTCTGAATAAACCTGTTAGAAGACCAGACATACTCTCTAAGTGACTATAGCCCGCACAGCAAATCAGCAGTTTGTGCAGCTATGTGAAAATCTACCCAATGTCTCTCTTTCCTGGCTTCACAAGTGGGAGCTGTTGGTACCTGCACAGCTCCTAGTACAAGGCAGAGCAGAAGAGCAGAGTAAATTAATCCACAAGCCATTCAGAAACGTCTAGGGCAGAGACAGTGGCAGCAGGGAATCGTATGTCTGCACTGAACATCCAGCAAATTGTTTACTTGGAGGGCTGATGAGGAACGTGCAAGTGAACCACTGAAGCAACTACTTGTCAGGTAAGGATACTAATGTGCTCTAATAAAAGGCACTACGTTCTGGTCATTGCTGTATCTTTTCCCCAAATGTACTTGCAGCAGTTTATCAACATTATATAATGCGGGGAGAGTTCAGGTTGAGGATAAAGAGTTGATAGCTGGCTTTTGGTGTGCTTGTTTATTTGACTCACTTGATTCGCAGGTCTCCTCTTTACACAGTGTACTCTGGGCTGTTTTTTAGTTTATTTTTAATGTTCAGTAATTACTCTTGATCCTAAATAAACACCCAAGAAATCCTTCAGGAGCATGCTTGAAAGACTGCTTTTAAGAACTAATCCAGTGTATGGTTTGTTTCTCATACAGTCGATGATTATTTTTTTCTATATGTTTTTCTCTTGTTTACCACCTCTTTTCCCTACTACATAATGGTTCTGTTTCCTCCTGACATGTGGGGTGGGAAAAAAAAAAAAAAAGGAAGAGCAGGATAGGATAGGAAAGCTTTAGCAGCACTTTTTTTTGGTTTTTTTTTAGGGGTTGTTGGTGGAGTGAGAAAGCGGGGCTGGGGACCTCCTGCCCTTCAGAGTAGCAGGTCGCCCTTCCCAGGGGCAGGGAGGAGGAAAAAGAGGGAAGGGAGGATCGTGCGATCGCGCCGCGGGGGTAGCATCCCGCCTGCCGTGGCCCTGGGGAGCTCCGGGGACACCCTGAGGCGCAGGGCGAGGGGAGGGGACATCTGGGGCACAGCGGCCCCGCGGCCGGGGAAGCGGAGGGGCTGAGGAATGCCGGGATGGATGGATGAGGGATGAAAGACAACGAGTGGAGGGATGGAGGGGTGAGGGACGGATGGATGGGAGGATGTGGGATGCAGGGATCAGGGATGGAGGGAGAAGTGGTAGAAGAATGAGAAAATGAAGGCTGAGGGACGAAGGGATGGAAGGGCCGAGGGACAGAGGACTGCCAGAGCGAGCGCCCGAGCTTCCCAGCTGCTCCCCCTGCGCTGCGCGCTCCCGCGCCGCTCCCGGTCCCCCCCTCCCCGCTCCGCCGCTGCGCGTGCCCGCGCCCGGGGCTGACTCTCCTTCGCATCCTCCTCCGGCGGCGGCGACGGCGGCAGCGCCGGGGATGGGCAGCGAGAACGCGCCCAGGAGCAGCCCGGGCCCCGCCGCTCCCCCTGCTCCCGCTCCCGCCGCTGCTCCTGCCCTGCCTCCCCCCGCGCACCGGGGGCAGCGCCGCCGCCGTGCCACCCGCAGCCCCCGCCTCGGACGGGTGAGTCACCGGGGCCTGCGCCCCCACCCCGAGAAGCACCTGCCCCGCATCCCCTCCTTCCTGCTCCCGCGCCTCGCATCCCGGAGCGGCCCCGGGGATGAGCGCTGGGGGGGCGGGGGGGCCGCGGAAGGAGGCTCCGCGCTCAGCCCCTGCTCCCGCCCCGGGGGAACGGAGCGTCCCGTCCCGCGGGTGCCGAAGGTTCTCGGGGCAGCAGGGATGCCCCCGCGGCTCCGCCAGGATGCGCGGAAAGGGGTTCCCGCCCTGCTGCCCCTCCCGGGCACCGCTGCCCGTTCCCACGGGGATCTCGCACAGACACCCCGACAGCCCCGCTCCCAGCCGGGGCCGGGAGACCCTGAACCCCCCGACCCCGCACCCCCGGGCACCCGGGGCGGCTCGGGGAGGGGGCAGCGCCTTAACTTTTGCAAGGGACCACTTGAAGGTGGGGAGAGAGGACCCAGCTCAGCAGGATTGGCGGCTTCCCCGGAGTCGCCCCGGAGGGAGGTGGCGGAGGGTGCCGGTGTCCCCCCGGAGCCGCCGGGTGCAGCGGAGTGCGGCCCTTCCCGCGGGGTTCGGGGGATGGCTTCGGGCAGGGCTCAGCGCTCAAATGGACTTTTCTAACGCCTTCCCCCCCTCCCCCCCAAATATTAAATAAATAAAATGACGGAAAGGGGGGCAAGGCTAGAAGTCTGTGCTTGATCTGCTTTCGCTGGCCAGAGCCGGGAGTGCAAACGACGGGATGCTGTGGCTGAAATGGGTTTTCTGGTTTTTATGTGTCATGATGCACACGGCTGGTGGTAGCTAGTATAGTAACTGTCTGTATCCCAATAGTTTCCTGTCGAAGGGTTGTTATGGCAGCAGCGCTCCCCGCTTCTTTTATTTTCTATCTCTGGCACAGAGTAATGTTAAAGACCTGGAAACTGCCTTAATTAAAAAAAAAAAATAAAATTAAAAGCAACCTCTTGCCTCTTTGCCAAATAGCCAACAAGTACAAATATAAGATTCACACTAAATCTTCACTCCCTTCTCCGGAAGCTGGTGCTATGATCACAGTTATAACTGGAGGAGGCTGGGGGAAAATGTCTCCCCCCCCCTTCCCCCCCTTCCTGCTTTTTGCTAAATTTTGTTGGAATTTTTCCTTGGTTGTGACTTATGCTTTCTCATGTGTTTCACTTATACTTTTTCATAGTATTGTTTCTTACTTATACAGGATTTCTTAGTCCTGCATTACAGTGGGTAAAGGGATTCAAGTATTCTCACATAATTTTCAAAAAGCTTGTAATTCTGTAGATTTTGCTTTTCTGTACAAGTCACAGGATAATAGTTTTCTCCTTGCAATGCAGAAAGGAATCTGTAGGAGACTTATCAGAATGCTTTCAGTACACCACAGCTGGTGGCAGTCAGAAATAATAAGATTTAAAGGTTATTATGGAAGTTTCTCTGTCATCTTTAATGGTCAGCCTGTTCTCAGTCAAAACACATATAGTTCTAAAGGAAATGCTCTGTTTCTGATTTCAGTTTAGTCATTTTTTTGGAAACACTGTTTAAACCCTGAAACCTTTGATGAGGATGGATGTTAAAACACTTAAAATTGGTAGAGGGCTATATTACTTTGCCATTTTTACTCTGTGCTTGTATAGATACCATTTGTTGTCTTCAACCAGAGTTTGCATGGGTAGACATTGAACAGTAAATGCTAAGGACAGAGAATTTTATACTGGTAGCTCCTGCATTTTTATTTCTGCCAGAATACTTGCAGATTGATATTGATATTGCAGAATGAAATGTTATTGAATTGTGATATCTTGTTTCCAATTGTACATTTTATAAGTTTGGCTTATCAGTAAGAAGGCAACACAAATGTCTAAAGGTTTATTTAAGAATGAAAAATTGCTGTCCCAGGGTGATTCATGTGTTGAAACAGGCTAAATTCAGGTTAAATAAGTGAACTAAAATAATGTAGTGTGATCCGTAACTAATTTTCACTGCTTATAATGAAAACAGGCACTCTTGTTATTTTCAAGTTGGAATATAGAGATGTTGGAAAAGAGATGAAGAACAGCAAAATATATATATTTAATGGCAGACTAAACTCTTAAATAAACTTCAGATATTTCTGAGGGAATGCAAGCAAGCACATTTCTTAGCATAACTCTGGTCATGATTTCTGATCCCAGATAAATCAGTATGAGATTCTCCCCAGGCACTTCTGTGAGCAGAATCAAAGAGATCCCTGCTTTTTTGAGGAACCAGGACATGAAAAGATCAATTGTAATTTTCCCCATTGTCATAGCTGGAAGGATTTATTTTGTGTCTCGTATGGAATATTCCACACTTTACCCTTCCAAGCAGTACTAAGGCCTATAGTTCTTACCTGCCCAGACAGCTCAGCTGAGATAATTGTGAGAAAAGAATAACACAAACATTACTAGAGGCAGTTTTATTGTGACCAAATAATAGTCATGTTACTGCAAAAATGTTTGACTTTGAATGATATTTTCATATCTGATGGCATTAACATTTCATATTAGGGAACGAGAATAGTATGTTTCTTAAAATGGCATTATTTACTTTAAGATTCTGATATGAAAGGACTAGATTAATTTAATCAAGATGGAGGGTAGATGTTTCTATCTTTAGTGATTTAAAAATATCCTTAGTGATTTAAAAATAACTTTAAGTTGTAATGACAAAAAGAAAAATTTGGACATTCTGAAAAGGGTTACAAATGAAGGTATTTTATACAAATAAACCAACAGATTGCACTTATTTAACAGTAGACAGAGGTGAAATGGAACAAAAAAGAAAGCTGGCAAAAAACAGTCATCATAGGAAAAAGCACAGTATAAACCCTGAAAGACTTGCAAAAATTGCCCAAGAGACTCCAGTTCTAAGGGTTTGACTCCCTTAGGGGACACAAACGGAAAAAACCCCACTGACGTCAGTAAATGTTAATACCTTGAGCATACTCTAAGAGAAGGGATGGATAATTCAACAAAGTACCGTAAGAATTCCGAATGATAGTTACTACAATCAGATTAGAAATGTATGGGTTTTCTTCAGCTAGAAGGAAGTCCTGACTTCACTGAAAATTAATGAGAGTCTTGCCATCTACTTCTCTGGGCCAAAATGTCAACCTGAGAATAATGTTTGAAGTGACTTTTAAAATATACTTCATGCTATAGCTAATCTGATTTTAATTTGTGTGATATTCTATTAAAATGAGGTTACCTTTGCCATGCTCAAGTTATTAGTTATTAGTAGATGTTTTCCCTTTCTTTCTACATTATTTAAATGTTAGTTTTTTGGAAATGGCAAGAAATACAAAACAGTCTTCCTGCAAGACTGCACTCATAAGCTGAATAATTCAAAGCCTCTACTGTCATTGTGCAATCAAATTTTTAATATGATGCTGTCAAAGTAATAAAAAAAGAAAATCAAATGTGACATCATAGAAGAGAATATATGTAGCTGACATGACATATGAATGTTTTAATTTCCACACGTTATATTTAGTGGTTAATGAAGATAGACTTCTCCTTCTTTCCTCTGAGGAAACTCCTAATACAACATATTAAATGATCAGAAAAAAAATTAGTATATTTTCATAAAAATATATGTAAGTACTGTGAAGATAAGTCCCAAACGTAAAGAAGATGAAATCGTTAAGGAGATAATGTAAAGCCTTCACTGGGAAACAGAACTGAGATAATTTGTAACTGATGAGAAAAAATTATTGTCAGACAGATTTTTGAGAATATGGTAGGTATGATCTTGACAGAGGACATTCTATTAACTGTTTCTAACCATGTATGTATGTACCTCTGACTAAAGAAAGAGATTAAGCTGCTCTTGCCCTCAAAAAATATAGTATTTTCTGCAACATCTTTCTGCTATTCTTCCTCCTAAATTAAGTATATTTAATGCTAATGAAAAATACCAGATTAGCAGAAATGGAAAATGAAACTGTTTTCACCCAGCCACTTTGGAGCACAGGAAGCAACAGTTCAGTGTGGTGACCCTAAAATGACCTGCCATTTCAGCCTGGCTTGGCTGGTCTCTTGACATGCAGAAAACATTTGCCCACTGAAATCTTCCAGGTGGCTAAGGACCAATTTTCTCCAAGTGGTGAATGTACTGAGAAAATTTGTCTGGAATAGGATTTTAGTTGATAGCATCAGCCTCTGTCATCTTCAAAGAAACTGGTCCTGGTTGTGACTGTGTAGGGGCACGACTGGATCCTGCAAGGAGCTCAGCATCACTACTTTCAGAAGTGCCAAGTGCTTTTTCAAGATCCTCTAAAAAATGGAGTGAAACCAGTTCATTTCACACAGGCCACAAACCAGCTTTCAAATCTCAATGATTTTCCGTCACTACTGCATGTTGGCTGTATTTGAATCAGTGAACTAGAGGTGAAGGCTCCAAAAACGTGATTACTAGTCTCCTGAGACATTTAATTCTTCAAAGATATCTTACTGGAAATAGTTATTTGTATTTCAGAAACTCAAGCAGAGAGACATGAATTAACATAAAAATATATTTCTTTGGGTTTTTTTGTTTGGTTGCGGGTTTTTTTGGTTTTGTTTATTTGTTTGTTTCAGGTGGGGATTTTTTTGTTGTTGTTGTTTTGGTTTTGTTTTTGTTTTGGTTTTTTTGTTTTGTTTTGTTGTTGTTTTTTGTTTATTTGGTTTTTTTTTTTAAATCTTGTAGACAGACTGTTAATTCCATGTTGCCAGATATTTTATTCTGGACTACACATATAATCCATGAGCAAACACCCTCATGGTTGTTTGCATTTCTTTACCACATAATGCTGCATTTTTGATCTGACAGTAGGCAATGATTTAGCTGTACACTCCCATACCTGGCTAAATTGAAACATTCCAATACTAATGTTTGGGGTGTTGGGTTCCCTCCCCCATATCTGCGGCTAACAGAACAAACACATACATAAATGTAAAAACAAATGTAGACTAAATAAACATCTGTTATTTATCACTTTTATGTAAAATGGCTTATTTTGTCTAATTTAAGCCTACTACTCTTTTGGAAAAAAAATCAACTTAAAGCTGTTATAATCATTTTATGCTACAGTGTAGGCCTACTATTTAAATAATGCTACTGAATTAAGGGAAGCCACCAAGACTGAAAATTAGTATTTAATTGATAATCCAGCTGTTAAAAAGTTTCTTGTTCTCTTGTCTTTTGTACAGATATCTTCTTCCTCTTAGTTTATCCAGGACAGTTACAAGGATTTCAAATTGAGAAAGTGTGTTAGAGCTGAAACCACAGGAAAGCCTGTTTTGCTATTCCAGTGTTAGAATGAAGGTGAGAGGCAGAGATCTATCAGGTCTAAACTTGTAAGGTCACAATGACATAAAACATATGCTTCCTTCACAATTATTTTGCTTATTGATGCAATGAGTGTGGGCTTTTTTATACTTGGAATATTGGGGGGGGTGGGGGGGGGGAGGGGGGTAATTTGTCT
>VZRZ01004412.1:20449-67798 GCA_013398175.1 Climacteris rufus
GCTAATTTGTATTTGCCAAGAGCCTTTATTTTAATAATTGAGCAGCTTTAACTCCCTGTATCTTCAAAGACTTTCTTCAAATGAGTCACCATATCTTGTGAAGTCAGGTACCAACAGCAGTACCCAGAGCAGATTACTAACCAAGGACAGAGGGATGCAGATGGCAAGTAGACCATGCCAGACACCACGGGGTGAAGCAGGCTCATAAAGTAACAAAAACAGTTCTCTATAAGCATGACATTTCAAATTTGAAATATCTCCTTTTGAAAAGAAACACACAAATTTAGAAGTCCTCAAAAAACTGTTTTTCCCCAGATCGTTTTGGATAGACCAAAAGGTAAAATATTGTAATACACATACTGACATATCAAAAACAATTTAAATATTTCTCTTTTTTTGAGGTTTTTCTTTCAAACTAAAATTTCAGGAAAATTATTTCAATTTTGGGAAACATAGTTATTTCAGTGGAACTACATATTCTGGCAGAATAGAATTTCAACAAAGTTTCTTCAGGGGCTTAAACTAGAGAAGAAACACCTTCCTTAAAACTAAAGTTGTGCTGAATTAAGCCATCAATCCTGAAATTGTTTGCATAGATGCAGAGCTCAAGGAGTGTGTGTGTTCCAATAAATTGACTGATTGTGTACACCAAGTTACTCATGTGACAAATACTCTGACTTTATCAGGATTGATATTCTTTGCCAAAGCAGTGAAAGTCTTGGCTTAGAGGGAGGGGGTAGAACTTATGGTAGAAATTAATTTGGAATTCTCCATTAAGATTATTTTTGAATAGAAATAATTCATACTTTGAAATTAGAATTGATACAACTATGAATCAATAATAGAAGACCACTAATTTAATTTGGAAAACAGAGAAACATAAAGTTTTGAAACTAAGAATTTGAAATAGGAAATATTTTATGGCCACTACTGCTGAGTATTGCATTTAAATGGAGTGAGAGGACATCCAACTACATTTAGAAAGCAATCAAGTTATTGCCTGTATGTTATGTTTGGAATAAAATTTATCAGCCAAGGCTATCAACATAGGCTATACCAATTTTATGATTTATTTAAGCTGACAATAGTATATTTCCACTAACTGGCTGCCTAAGACTGTTCTAAGGCAGTTCTAAATACCTACAGTTTAAAGGCCAACATTTAAGCATAATGAAGTAAGATTGCTCTGACACAAATGCTAATTAGTTTCTTGCAAATATGAGACTTAAAGTTTTTAAGCAACCTCATTTAGATGAATGGAGAAAGAAAATGCAGTAGTATCCAATAAATGTCATTTGGGAACATAACAAACTTGCTAATTATAGAATCTGCAATAATTAGGAGACTTTCAAGTGAGAATGTTTGCCACAAACAACATTCACCTCAACCAGCTACACTAAGAGACAGCCGAAGTCTTACATTAAGTATTAGGACTGGTAGTAGAGTTGGAAGGTAGGAGTTCAGGGAACGGATTGAACTTCACTGCTTAGATTGTCTCCATGCCTTCCCTACAGATCCTTACTGGCCACCCTTTCTGGGCAGCATATCTGGGGAGCAAAAGAATGACCAGATGCCTCCTCAGCAAAGCTTCCCGGGGGACACTGCCAAAATTTCCAATTATTTGACCTTGCTGAGCCTCAATACCTTGTACATATCTTCCTGACCAGCTGGACCTCCAACACTGGCCTGCATGCCCATCTGCAACAAGCTGATAGTATTTGAGATTCAAACTAAAGAACATTTAAGAAGAAAGCAATTAAAAAATTTCAAAATTACATTTTAAATAGTTTGGCAGTTAAAATGCACATAACCAGATGAAGTGTGTTTCCTTAAGGCCCCGTTGAGATGAGAAGCCTCCTTTCCATAGACATCCTAGAGAAGGCAAGTGCAAACAGATGAGAGCATCTCTATTTTTAAAGCAACCATAACAAAAAAAAAAAAAATTAACAGCAATAATTACATCTGATTCATAGATCTTTCCAGACAACAGACGTTTAAACCTTGCATGGCAAGTGGTACCAATATTCGACAAGAAGGAATTCCAAACTGCTTGCACTGGAGTGAAACACAGCAGCAGTGCCATGAAACTCAAGGGTGAGAATTTTTATACAGTTGATAATATCCAGCATGAGCTTGAAAATAATTTAATTTCATGCACTCAATGAAATAAATAGGAAGATGGCTGCTATGTGTGTGTCTGTGCAAACTACAGCATGAATGAATCAACTCAATTCAGTAAAAGGACAGAAGTAAAGTCTGTTATATTATCAATGAAGCACTCAGCCATATGAAAACATGATTTCATTCATGGAAATTTTACAGTTTCACCAGTTTCCAAAAGAACAAAAACATAATTTGAATGTTTAAGAAGTGGATCTTTTTTCAGTCAGTAATTCTGCTTTAGGTCAACTTAGTTGTAGATAAATTTAAAAGATTGTTTATGATAAGCCAAACAAATCTATTATTTCTGTAGGATGAAAAAGACATTGTGGTGGCAAGATATTTCAAACAAAAAACTTGAAAAATATACCTCTTTCAAAACAATTTTTCTCAAAATTTGCACAATTCCAAGAGTTTTTTTGGGGTAAAAATATCAAATTGTCTTTCATTCTTCCCTGAAATAAATTTTCATGCACATGTAGCTCTACAGGAATTATATCATATCCTACTACAGGTTACTGGGAAAACCTGCAGCTTTCTGTGTTAAGGTATATAAGGGCAATAGTCTAATCTGCTGAACAGAATAACCGTGTCTTAATCATATATACAAATTTTATATATGTATATATATACACACAAACTTATACAGGAATGTGCGTGTGTGTGTATATATATATATATATGTATATATATATATATGTACGTGCACAGACACATACACATACTTCTGTTCTTCCTGGTCCATAAGAGCAGCTGATCTCAGGCACCTTACCTGGTTAAAATCCTCCTCCCTGAAACTCAGCAGTCTGGGGTTTTTTCCCAATAGAACAATTTGCCATGGTGGATTTATTTTTTTTTTTTTCTTGAACTTCGTTGGATTGGCCTAATTTCTAATTCTTTTTTCTCACATTACTATGCAGATACTTTTTCCTTTCAGTGAGTTGTTATAGGATAAGTCATTTTGATGTTTGTGCCCCATTTTTGTAAGTGCTTAATGCTGTGTAATGGCTATGGATTATCTATAGTTTTCAGGTAAGTAGAAAAAATTACTCCAGAATTATCTCTCCCTGAAGGTCAGAGATGCACAGCTACAAGTCAAAGACAAGGCTCTAACTTCCCAATCCCTACCTCCAGCCATGCCTCCTTGTATAGTACAAAATTGGTTTAGCACAGATTTTCCCCAAAATATGGGCAAAGATTTTGATGCCATGAAGGGAACTTAATATTTGATAATCACAGGCTATTTCAACAGCAATGAAAAAGGTCTGGTATAGACTTGAGAGTCTCTGATTAGTGCAGATAGCTATCTACTGGTATGTATATTTTTGTATGTATACAAAATTATATACATATATATATATATATATATATAGTGCTTTCTACAAAGCATTGCTTCAAAATAGTATATTCCTCCTGCTTCAATACCATCTGATTTCCTTTCTAGTTTGTTTCCTCTTAGTCATTATTTAACATTTCCTTAACTTCTGTAAATCATTCTTTCTCCATTTTGTTCCTCATATTTGCTTTATTTCAGTTTTTAATTTCCATCTTGTCCTTTGTATAATTTCCCCAATTGGCCCTTCTTACTTAATTGTTGAAGATTTTTTTATTTGCCCTAGGGAGGAAAAAAGGGGAGAAATTTGAAGTTTTCACTGACAATTATCTGTGATGCACAAGGGCAAAATCCACACAGAGACTTACACCTCTGTTAAGGTTTTTAGGCAGAAGAAAATGTGACTTTGATGTTTCTGTCTGTATTAACAACCAATTCAGCACAATAGGAGCAGAGCAGTAGATCAAAGCATCTGGTGTGGAGGTCCTTATATTTAAGCATTTGATCAATATGTTTTACCACAGACCAGAGCTAGTTTGTTGTCTCAGACAAAATGTTATTACCCTGAAAGTAGTTTGAGTCTATTCAAAGGACTAATTAGTCCAGATCCTTTTGTCCCCACTGCAGGTTACAGTACATTTCATACAGACTGTAGGCAGAGCTTCCAATTTACTTTGCTTCACAAGAAATCTAATCCATGCACACCCAGGCTGCTTTCAAACCTAACCAATGTATGGCAGCTGGGATTCACTGCAAATCCACACTACTTGTCCCAGACAAATGGCAGTCTCCTAGGTTCTCAACAAGCTCCAACACCTTGTCCTGAAATTGCATGTTCCTAGCTGAGTTCTTAGTCTTATAATTTTTTTTGCTTCTGTCCCCAGAAAAGCCCCAAGTCTTCTGAAGACTGAACAAGTTTGAGAACGGTGTAAATGTTCAATTGTTCTGGCTCATGGACTAAGTACTTCAGTCAGGTACCCAGTCCTTGGGCAGCTACATCAGGCAGTAGTCTAAAGAGTCATTCACCACTATTGTGTGGGCAAATAAATACTTATTTCCCTCATTATGACCATGTAGTGAAATAGTTCCTACAGGTGTGGCCAGCAGTTTATCTCTGTACAGTCTCTGGGAGTAGTTAGTTGCAGTGCCACAACTAGAGCAGGGAATCAGCAGAAAAGAACCCAGACTGCAAACATTGTGGGTAACAAATCTAATCACAGTGTTATTAGAAGAACACCAGCACAACTCTTCTCTTTCTTATTTTAAAAGAAAACTTGATTCCATTCCTTTTTGCCCTCCCTTCAGTTTCTAAAAAGAAGTATACTTTGCTAACAAAATCTGAAGCCTTAACAGATACATGCATATCTTTTTAATCTTACACAGGGTACTTAACTTCTGCCTGGGTAAAATTTAAAACGGATTTTGTAGTTAACACTCTCCTCTGTATCAATCTTCCTTTTCAGTGCCATGACATTACATAGTGCTCTGGGTTTCCCTACCCAGTCTGTACCACTTACCTTCCTGGGGCTTGCCCATCCAGCTCATAAACACTAAAGCATGGATGCTTCATCTGATGTGGGGACAAGACACCAAAAGTGATGTTGTGAATTGCTCTGCCTTTTAGCACCCGAACATCTCTTTGGATGCAACCATCAAGCATTGCAATGTCTAACTGACAGGTACTTTGTTTATAAAGACTTTCTCTACCCTGAGTTAGGCATCCTGTGCAAAGCACAGGAGATAGATGGCAAAGAGGGGCAACCAGAGAAATCAATAAGTAGAAGGAGGATAGCTTCGAGGAAATGTGGTGAGATAGTAATACATGCAAAACCTAGGCTTTAAAGGCATCTCCTTCCACCACTGGGGAGGTGTTGACTGACCCCTGAAAACATTTAAGCTATATCTGCCTTTTCTCCAAAATTATTAGAACATGCTGCTAATTGATGTCCAAATATTCAGTAATTAGAGCACTTACCATTGAGGTGGATGACCTTTTAAAAACATACCCACACTCCTGAGTTGAGAAAAAATTTCACTCACAGGCACTTTCAGGTCAGACATGTGCCCTAGCTACTCACGGAATGGTTATTTTGGGAAGAAGTTAGTGACTTTCTCCCCTTGAAACCTTGCCAATTTGGATAATTGATTAAATAGCTAATGGAGCAGGAACTTAAACCTGACCCCCTTTCTTCACAGAAGAGCAGACTAACGTTGGTCTGTGGAGTGAATTGCTTGCTATTTGGCTGAATAAATATTTAAAAGCAAACTGAACAGTTCCAAGAGGGGAAAATTAAAAAGTTGTCTTGTCAAATAACAAGCAGTTTCTGGTTAATGGGAACCTCCTGGGAGGCAGGCAGTCTTAAGCCTAATACTCTCTGTAGATCAGATGAAGTGGGCTTATCTGTTTCCCAAGAGAGAATTTAATTTTCTGCAGTTTCAGAAAGTCCTTCTTCTATCTTTTTTTTTTTTTTTTTCATTTTTTTTTCTCCTATGCATGTGACATCTTCTCTGGCAAATATGTTCTCAGAAAACATAGTGGTTCTCTCTGTGGGGTGAGACTGCTACCTCTTGCAAGCAAGTTCAGGATCCAAGAACCTTGACAGGGTGAGGGTCTTGAGGGAGATGGTGCATGAGTACCATGAGCTTGGGCTGTGCTGCAGCTGTGTGAAGGCTGGAAGGTGTTAATGGTACCTGAATGCTCAGCTTGGTATAGTCCAAAGTGGCAACTAAGTCCCTTGATAGACTTGATACTCCATCTTAGGGCACTGAAAAGCAACAGTTAGAAATATAGAACGGTACTAATAATGGAAATGGTCCATAAATGTAATCTTTTAGAGCAAGTCTTTAGTATCCAGTTTGGGGAACTAAAGATCTGTCTCCTTTCACGTAGCAGATATAGTGCAATGAGTGATAATATAGCTTTCCAACATTACTTCAGCACTTTGTTTCCATTTCTTGTCAGAAGGTATTCAAGTGGCAAAAGCATAACATAAGTTAATGTCTAAAGGAGTAGAAAAATGCTTTAGTTCAGGGAATTAGGCTTCAGATGAAATTTAATATCAATTCCCATAAATACTCAGTTTTGACAGACTACTTACTCAAAAAGATCTTTAGCAGTCCTTTGTCATTCTTCCTATTTAAGATTTTTAAGTCTTCATGGCTCCTGTGTCCTTGAAAGATGCTATGGACTAACACGATAACTTAATCTGTTCTATCTTTTACATTTAATTTTACATAGGTTTCT
This sequence comes from Climacteris rufus, assembly GCA_013398175.1. Lineage (NCBI taxonomy): Eukaryota > Metazoa > Chordata > Aves > Passeriformes > Climacteridae > Climacteris > Climacteris rufus. The sequence continues at coordinate 27,187 of VZRZ01004412.1, forward strand.
GTAGCACTAAAACTGATTTGCTGATGTCCTTAAAACTATAGTTTATTGAAGTTCAACTAGGCATTCACACTTCCTGATGCTCCTTGAGCACTTTTCAAATTGTAGATATAATTTCAGAGAAAACTCTAATATTTGTGGTAAGTCTTCCCTGATATGGAAAATGGAAGAAAACAAACACTTGAAATTTATTATTCCCTGTTTAGAATTCCCTTTCTGAAGTAGAATTAAGTTGACAAGACCATTAGAGTTTCCCAGATATTTATTTTTTCAGTGTCTGCAAAAATATCTGCAATCTGTTGGTGGTAGGCTGGCAGTAAGCTGCCTTCACCTATTAAGCGTTTACAACTTCCTCTAACCAAAAGCAATGTGTTTTCATGCAAAAAAAATTATCTAAGATTTGACAAGTTGGAAAATGCGATTTTTCTGATTATAATGTGTAGCTTCATCATTACATATTTAATTCCTTTCGGATGAGTCGCCTGCAATTCTCTGATAGACCAGTTTTGACTTGGATTCTTCCTGGATTTACAGTCCAGTAACTAGAATATATCTATTCCACAATATATTAATCATTCAAATTAGTCTTGGGTTTATGTCTTTCTGTGAGTTCTGCAAAGTCTATCTTTTCTTTCTGAAGAACAGATGTGCCAGAATGGTCATTGTTTCCTGTTAGAGTCAAATCCTCAGCTACAGATTTGGTACACATTAATACGTCTGTGAAAGCCAACTTTAAATATTTGCATTTTTAAATCCCTGAGTTTTCAGTGATTTAAGATAGAGATGTACTTCTGACAGTTAAGTATTTAATTAATTTAAAAGACAGCCTAACCTTCGACATGAAGCCACCTAAATTTTAGGTGTAAGTAAAAATATGGCAATGCATTTTAATTTCTGTATTTTTTTTCTCCATTTTTGTTACTAGTAAGCTGCACCTTTCCTTCTCATCTTCTCTATCTTCCCATCTTCTTTTGCAGTATTTTATCACTCATGATCTTCCTTGCAATACTATATACAATTGACTCAAACCAGGAGAGGTTCAAAATATACTCACGAGTGGTTTTTCCCTCATCTAACTTTAGCCCCCAAGAAGTCAACCAACCTTCAATGATTCCTCTGTACTTAGGAGAGAAAAAGCCATTTCCTGAGGGCAATTCATTGCACTTTCTGGACCTCTCTTTTACAGTCCCTCCCTCTGTAAAGGGGAGAGTCTATAGCACTATAAAGGAGCTTTAGTCAGTGCCATGAATATGTCCAACTTAACTTAAAATATGATGGCATTATTTAAGACTATAAATTGTATTTACACAAGACTTTCAGTTTCCAATGTGGTTGACTTGAGTTATGAGGTAGAGAGCAGGAAAGGAGCCAGATGAGCTTGCTGTGCTACCCCTGCAGTTGGGAAAGCGGAGGACTGTGGCACAGAGATATTTGAGCTGCCAGCACTGAAGCCATTGTAGAGCAACACAGCTGTGTTCATGCAGCACTGCACACTGAGTAAAGAAACACTGCTGAAAACAGTTTAATTCACTGACAGAATACACAAATTTATATGAAATTTGTTTATAGCAAATAGACTACTAGAAAAGTCCATATATTTAGCAAGTTTCTTCCAGATTACCACTTACTTCATTTTGAACAGACCATCACAAACATTGAGACATCTCAGAGACATCTCATACAAGCCATTTGCTGCTACAGAGTCTATGCTCTCCTGAGAAGCAATGCAATCATTCTTTCACCTCTGATTTCTACATGTATGCACATCTATATTAAGGGATATGTTAAGCAGTAAAAAAGTGAGAACATCATGATACTCAGTTCTGGAGGAGTAATGTAACAATTAAATTACAAAAGAGTCATTATCTTTTGTGAATGAATGCAAGCTGAATGCTAGTAGACAAGTTCATGTCATTAAATACTCCTAAACCAAATGGATACACAACTTAAATTTTGCAATAAATACTCACAGTGCCATTCCAAATAAGATTTTCTGAAGCTTTTCATGACATACATATACTTCTTTTAGAACTGCAAGACTATAGAGGATAAAACAGTGATCTTTTCTGAAAGCCTGGTTTTCTTTACAGTTATTATAATTTTGCCAGCTGAATAGGTGTCATTTAAGCTAGACCCTGCAATATTAGTGCTACATAGGATTTTGTAAGAGAAAGTATTCTGTCTGAGTAGAATCAAATTTGCGTTTGCCAATTAAAATGTCTTTACATTGCAAAGGAGACTGGTCACCATTTTGGTTTACTACACTTTTTTGCAAGCATAACTCTGTGTTGTTTCACATAAAAGTACTTATAGGTTGGGAAATTACAATCTATGTGTAAGGAAATCCTAAACCTATAAACATGGGCTCAACTAATTTTATGACTGTCATTCGCAGCAGAGATGAGCTGGGAGCTGATCTGCTGTGAGGGAATTGTTAGTGCCCCTCCCTGAGTAAATTGTCAGGATAGCACAAGCATTTGAACTTGTTCTACTTCCCTAAGTTGCCTTTGCTTCAGGAGAAAAACATGGAGGAGGTTTGAGGTCCAACCCTGTCTTCTTGGAGCAGAAAATTGACTTTTATTCTTTCACATGTACATTGGTTTCTTATTGGACTTTTGACTTAAAAGTAACAAGGCACACAAAATAAGGGAACTAAAACTGGTTTTATAGCAGCAATATCTCTACATTCACTTTACTCTTAAAAATTTGCTACATAATTTCCTGATCAGTTATGGGCACATGAAAGGGCTGGTTATACGTATTCTCATTATTTGGTGATATGTGCTATGATTTTTTTTCTCTTAATGCTCCAACTTAGAAAATTATAGCATTGCATTAAAATCTCAAATGCCATTAGACAAAAAAAAAAAAAAAGCTAGAAATACACACACAGTAACAATACACTTTTTACACAAAATCCTTTCCAGCTGCTAAACATATTGTCTTCTCAGTTCTGTTAGCAAGCAGATCCTATTTAAATATTTAGGTTACACTACATGTTTTAACCCAAAATAAATTATGAGCAAGCTACATGAGTGTATACTAATGTAAGCAATTGAACTATTGGGTCACAGAAATTATAACTTTTAGGTGATGGGATGATAAAGGTAGGTGAATAGTAACCAAAGTAATCATATCTGTAAGAAGATGATGGTGAAGGATGTTGTGTTTCCAAATCCTCATTTTGTAGGTGTTGTAAGTGTAGAGGATGTCTTCAAAATGCATCCCATAACAAAACGAAACAAATCAGAACAAAACAAAAAACCCCATGTATTTTAAAAGAATTCACGTCTTTCTTCTTTGAATCACATAATTTCTCATAATCTCATATGGCTTGAGTTACCATTTTTAGCTCTTTGGTCAGTTCTACAAGAAAATCTGTACCACTAGGGCAGTTAAGATGGAGCCTGGAGAGTGATAATGAGTTTGAGTGAATTCACTGAAGTTGGATAAAACTGTGCTTCAAAAATGAGAAAATTATTTTCTACATTACACGTACTTTTTATATAATTTGACATATCTTCAAGTATTTTTTTCAACCTTCTTCAGAACTACGAAGTTGTGCAGAAATAAAGGCAGTTTTTTGGCTTATAGAAGTTTTACTTCTTGTGATAAACACCCAAGGCCAGTAGAAATAAAATCACTCCACTTCTACACAGAATAATTTTCATGGGCAAGCTGTTAAGAAATTATCTTTTCAATATATAACTTGAAGTATTTTAACTTTGGTGAATCTTAATCCAAATTTACCTTCAAACTTAGATAATCATATACTTAGGCAGGTAGTACTATTGACATCAGTGTGCCTACTCACCAGCAGGAATTTAAATCAGGGTGAGTAACCAGCAGGGAAATGTCTAATGCTATAATTATAATCTTTCACAAAGTAGTAGTCTCCTTGACTGTTCTTCTTGCTTCATGACTGAAGATAAGCCTTACATTTGAGACTTTGGTTAGTCTGGGTGTTTTTCTGTTATGGAATAGGGCGTGGGGAATTGGTGATGATGACTCATTATGATTTAATGCCATGAGCTGCAGCTTTCCCAGAGCAGCTGTTTTTTCAGATAAAGATAATGCACCACACTAGGCCTTTGATTTTCTGCATATTTTACTTGCTCATTAGGTCTTGCTCTTTGTATATTACTGCTTCATTCATCACACTTATTCTACTGTATGTTCCAAGATGGTCAGGTATTTTCATCTGTGTTTTCTATTTTTCTCTAGGAGAAGTTGCTGAAGGTTTTAATAAGCATGACTGGATTCAGGTTTAAATTATACACCAAGAAAATAGTGGGAGAAAGGTGCCTGAATCACTGGGTGCTAAACTGTGACAAAAATAGCTGGGCGGGGAGGGGGCAGAATACTAGGGGTGTACATTTTTCTACTGCAGTTTTGAGAGCTAAGTCAGTTGCACAAGGAGCTAAAGGTCTGCACATGAGCACATGCTGCTTATTGGAAACTGTTCCTCTGACTGTCACTTTCCCCTTGGAAAGTATTCAGGTCCTTGGCTGTGTGCTGCCAACACTCATTTTGAGCCCGCCATATGGACAGAGAAGGCATTGTTTAATATCTTCTGTATCTGATGATTATCCACTTTCACAGGAGAGGTTTTTGCCAAAGAAAAAGAGGTAGTAGTAATTCTATCACTTACACTTCATGTTTACTATGTAATTTCTTTTATCATTAATCGCAAAAGATTGTATCTGAGTTTTAGCTTCACATGTTTTTTACCAGTTTTAGGAACTAGTAAGTCTATAAGCATTTGGATTTTCTTCATGTTTTATCAACACTGTGCTGTAATAGATTAAATATATTATCTTCTTGATATTTTTAGAAATTAAAGCATTTTCTTGTTTTTCTTGGTAATATCCACAAACAATAATAATTTTCGATATGAATTATATTTCCACACTACATTCTAGACTACAGTATTCTGAAAGCTTATAACATCAGTGATTTAATGGTGCTATGAAGTACTGTTTCTAAAATTTTCAGGAAAATTTTAGTTTGCTGGATTTGATTCAGGTTATTGAATTTCAGGTCACAATGCGTTTGATTTTTGTTTGGGATTTTTTCTTGCAGGCTCATTAGAATGGGGTCTAGTTTGCAGACTTTTTTTTATTTTTGGCAAATGGATTTTGGAAACGGAAACCCTCAATTCATTTAATGTGATAACTAAATACATTGTAGCCCAACAGTGTATCCTCTACATGACTCAGGGATCACAGTGCTCTTGTCCTATGGAGATAAATATAGATTATTTGATAGATTTCACCCTTTTTTGTCCAAGTCTGAGAAAGTCCTTGAAGAATTGTGAGCATTGAGTTACCACCCTTAGGAGCCAGTCTTATGCCACTGCATGAGATTCAGAAGACTAATACCAGAGACCAGACTTCAGAGTAACTGATAGAATATTCAGTTTGGATATGTATTGTCAAAGGTTTTATCTTCCTCTTTGCTAGCTGTGGTTTGCAGTTAACATAATTTTGCTTTGGACATTGGTAAATAGTGCCAAAGGAAACGTATTTTGTACTTTTCCCATTGTTTCAGATTAGTAGTCTTCAGTTTAGGAAGCCTCTCAAACACATAGAATGAGTACCAGCCCATAGGAACTCCTTCAAAGCATCACTTCCACTGCTCTGTATGACCCAGATGCCTTGTGGGAAGGTCAGAACATGACAGATGTGCTGGAGCATCCAGAGAAACAAACAATCCATGGTGTTCTGAGGATTTGCTCGTCCCTGCTGCTGTGAAGCTGGTAATGCTGGGCCACAGCAGCCAACACGGCTCCCTGAGTACCCTCCAGGCTTCTCTGCAAACATTCATCAGCTGGGCAACTGTCACAGGGAACTTACCACACAGAAAAAGGGAAAGGTTTTAACCTCACAGTCCTTCACTAACATCATGGAAGGCTTCCAAAATAGTCTTGGAAAATCTGGAATAACAGATCTCCATCTTCGCAGGGACCACAGAACAAACTCTGTTTTCAAAGGGAATGAAAAAAGTCCTGTAACACCTGTTCTCTGAGAAATCCTGATCATACACTGTCCACCTGCTGAATAAAATTGTTTTCTAAACACTTTTCTAATTAAGAAAATGTATTTTTCCCCAAAATAAAATAAACCCTATCACCAAAATATTCCACCATTGGCCTTTGTCAAAAAAAGGAAGTTTTGTTTAAAAGGATGTTTAAAAGGACTTAACCATTGCATTCAATGTAATTTGATTTCTGTGTATTATGGCCACAGTACAGTTAGCAGTTCATTCTCCAGAACTTGCCAATTCATGGTAAAAGAAATAAATTTCAGTCCTTGGAAACTAAGATTATTTTCATGACTCTGTCAAGATGCTCAAATTTGATTTAAAAAATTAGGTTTTCTCTATATAGATTTGTAGTGCTAAATGAAACTGAATTATGCTGATTATACCTATATTTATTTTAATAATGTGAAACAGCTTGCATATTATTAGATCTTTAATGCTAATTTTAGAAAATTGCTTCAGTATACTCAGCATAATCTATTTTTTTATCAGCACTTCAAATTTATTTTGGTTTTGATTCTTACTATCTCTTTACAGAAAAAATAATTTTAATTTATTTAAGAAAGTAATTAAGCACAGTTCAGCATATATTTTTGGAGGCAGTACAAAAAGATCTTGCTGTGATACTAAATGTGAGACATCTGCTTTCTGGGTGAAATTATTGCACTAATGATTAAGAATCTATTTTTTTATTCTAACTTTAGAACTTTATTATCTATACGAATAGGATCATTAAAAAAAAACCACAACAGTTTCTTACCAAGTTCATTTTGAGTGGAGAAAACTTATTCTGCTATTCACATAGGCTGTTTTCCAGGACATTTAAACTGAACTGATTGATACAGAAGAAAAGTAAATAGAGCTTCAATGTTTAAAAAAATGGAAGTTTTCTTAGTCCTTATCTGAGATTTGGGTGAGTGGGTATGTGTTAGCTTGGGGTTTTTTCAAGGAACAGAATTTGTAGTGAATAAAAACAAGTTTAACATGTGACTTTTCAGATCTCTGTAGTTTAACCTGGACTCCTAAAATTTTACTGTAGTTGAATGATTATGAACATACCTGCATTGCCATTTCCTCCAGGAGGGAGCATTTCCTTGTATACCCAGACTCATTGTTTTGGGTTGGTTTGTCTGCTGTTTAAGAAGACTGAGAGAAACTTTGTTAATGAATGATAACTTTCTGTCCAAGAGAATTTGTATCTCTATGATTAAAGATTTTTATCAGAAGGAAATTACAGTAAACCTATCATTCAGAGTGGGTGATTTAATGATCCTCCCATGTTGTGCTAAGATGTAGGGAATAAAGTCTTTTATAAAGACTAGAAATAATGGCAGCATGTAACAAAGTAAAAAATGTTCATCCAGAGAAGGGTCTTAAAGGAAATAATTAAAGACAGAAAAAATTAAATAAAGCCATTTTATACTGAGCTGAAAGAGAGAAAGAATAAGGAATGTTGAAGTCTGCAACAGCCACTGCAGATAAATTGTTGAAAACACAATGGCTGAATTACAAAAATAATTTCTCAATGCGTTTTCAGTTAGAGAAAGAGACACTACATTTGAAATTAGCAAGAAAGGAAAGCATATCTGTAAAAATTAAAGATCTTAATATAAATTCTAAGGGACCAGGGATTTACTAAGAGATAGGTGCAAAATACCTGGCTTAGGCAGCCTGATTTTGGAATTGTCCAGGTGTAAATTTCCCCCAAATTCCATCCAAAGCCTCTTTATGAGGGTAATCAAATATTAAGTACTTAAAAAGAATGAGCTGGGCTTTGCAAAAAATAAAAGACTGGTGTGATTGGCAGCAAAAGTATTCATGTCCATATCCATGTCATTTATGGCAGTATCACCCGGATTGCCTCATTCTAGAGGGGAAATTAACTTTCCCTTTGCCCTTCCCACTTCTGAGAAGGGGATCATAACCTCCATGATAATCCCATTTGTTCCTCCAAGATATGCATGAAATGATGCTTATTTCAAACATTAAAAAATGGATGGATGCCAGCCACCTTGCTTTATATGTATTCCTCACTTCTGATTTTCAAAGGGAAAAGTTAAATTTGTTTTATGCTAAAAGTAGTTTGTTCATCTTTAAGAAAACATGGAAGTGGGCACTGTCGGGGGATAGGATATAATTCTCAGTTATATGCCCATCTTTCGTGTCTGTAGATATGGACTGAAGCCAGTTTAAAATGAAGTCTGTTCTCTCTGCATGCACGGAGTTTGATTAGCTAAAATCTCCACATCAAACCTGTGGGGACCTGCAGTGTATGGAGTCCAATCATGGAGCTAAAAAAACGTTCCAAATTCAGAAATCCTAAGATATTTCTTTGTTACAGAAAATATAAAAAATACTGTCTATCCAAATATATTTAAAGAAATCTGTTTGTGCTTTGGTTTAGGGATTATCATTTTCAGGCAGCAGGTGTACTGAGAGTTGAAATTCTTGTGTCCTGGTCATGAGCATGAGGAGAATGTTAGAGTGATTGAAGAAAGCAGAATGGGAAGGAAATGTCCAAACAAGGGATTGTGTTTGGCCCTGTGAGTTTTTATCCTTGAGCTTCTTCCAACAGCATTTAAACCTATATGAATAAAAGTGTCCAAAATTAATGAATAATAAAAACAATTTCCACTAGTTCTATTTAAAGCCAGATATGGCCAGTGGAGAATTGTTTCTTTTCAACAAACTTTAAACGAACAGCCAAATTAGCTTGAGGTGGGGGCTGTATTTTGATACTGAGTTAAGCAAAATACTGATTTCTAAGTTTTGAATTATTAGCAAAGGTGCAAATATTCTCATCCTCATTTGAGACTTGCTGATGTTCTTACTAGCAGGGAACTGTCTGTTTGGTGTCTCTTCTGAAGTTATGACATTTTCAGTCTTCCTTTTTCTGTACCATTTTTTAATGATCGTAGTCTTAAAAACTGAGAGGAAATATCACATCATCTCTCTGGACACACCTTCTTTTATTGTTTGATATTCAGCTTCATTATCTCCTACCTTTAAAGGGTCAATGCTGCAGCCTGTAACTGATCACACTTGCTTTCAGCTTGGGAAATCTGAGGCGCTGTTACAGCATTCGGTTTTGTTCTGTTTTGCTGCCCTTAGTTGTCACTAGGTAAAGCTTTTCCCGTTCCTGAGAAGGAGAGAGTCTCCCGTGAATAGTTCCCTTATACAAGCGCCCTTTGTCTGAGGTCTTCTTACTCAGCACAATCAGCAATATAAAAAAAATGTCCATTTAAGTTTTAGTAGGAAATGCTTGACTTTTTTAACAAGAGAGGAGCACTCAGTGTTGAAGCAGTCAAGAAAGAAAATGTCTTTTCATGACCACTGAAATTAGAGGGCAGGGATGGTGAGGGAGTGAGCAAAGGGTGGGAAACTGGCTTTCTTCCAAAATGAGAAAAAGCTACATTTAAGGACGTAATTGAATGTTTTGGTATTACTTTGAAAAAGTAATATAGCATAACCTTTTTAAATGGATAAAACCTAAGTGTGTAATAATGCCATGTGAAAAAATACATAAAATAATGTTTGAAGTATTAATGGATGAATTTACAAATATTTTAAATTGAGAAACAAGTGACAACACAATTGCCATCTGAGTTTAAAACTACAAACACATGCACATAAGGCAAATTATCTTCAATGATGTAGCATTAGAAAAAAGAAACGAGGAAACTTTTAAAAAATCAACATCTTGTCAGCACATTGACTTCACGGCTTGCTTAATAGAAAACTTTGTTATCAGTTTTATTTCCTTTGAGGATAGGGAAGAAGCTATTACAGTAAAAATTCCCTTGTGCCTATGAGAAAAGAGCTGATAATAGATTGAAAAATGTGGGGGAAAAGTAGGCATAATCAAAACTAGTTACTCCACAGGAACATTTCATTTTTTTACATCCCAGCTAATAATATATTTTGCACATTTTTTTGTTTACCTAAAGAAGATGCTTTTAACATGTTATGTAAGCACAAAAGGGAAAGAAGCTGAATTATAGATGGATTGAAGACAATACCAATAACTGCTACATAAGACACACTTAAGCAAAGATATGCAAACGCAATAAAAAGGGGTATTCTGATAATTACTAATAGTGTCTAATTAACAGAGACTCATAGTTGAATCTATGACATACTGCAAAGGCTAAATACAGGTTTGTGTGCCTAGAAACATGTGTGGGAGGCAAGAAAAATAAGAGCTGTTTGTCATAGAGGCACAGTGAAACTTGTCAATAACAACCTCTCAAAGAGCTCACCTTTCATCATCTTTGTATCCAACGGCTGCATAATGTAGGATGATTAATGTGAGGCATGTCTCCTGGGAATGGGGGTTTGTGCTTAGGATAGGTAGAAGTGACTATCAAGTGACTGGCAATATTTATCTTGTTTTAAGATAAGATTTTTCTTTCCCTTTTGGTGAGCAGGCCTGGCATGTCTAGGTTCTCCCAAATATTGAAGCCTGTATGATGTCCAGACTTGAGAACAAGATCAAAACACATTTCAAGAGGTGGTCAGCGCCAAAGTGGGAATTTGGGTTTATGTTGCTGGGAAGGTAGAGATACCTCTGTTAGTGATTAGGGCTTTTTACAACAAGATTAAGACTGGAGTATTGAGGAGCTATTTAGAAGGTAATAAGGGAAAGGATTTGGGATGTAACAGAAAGCTCCATATACCAAGAATGCCAAACTCATTGTTCCTAACTAAGCCTTCTCACTTCTTCCTCCATGGCTTTCTACATTAGGAAGTCAAACATAACAGCTGACTTTATTTTTTTTGTTACTGCCTTGGCTGCTTCCTCTGTCTGCTTTCTCCATCTCTTGTATTATAATGTATTTTCACTGCCAAGTTCACAATACAGCATGAAGCAATGCACAGAAGTATGACATAAAAAGGTGATTGAAAAGCTGCTGGCAATGAAAAAGGGAACAAGTCAAACTGGAATAAGGAAGAAAATAAGCAGAGAAAATTATCCAGACAGTTGATATGTCTTGTCTTCTGCTACTGAATAACTTGTTTTGATCAGAAGTGGCCAAGAAACCAACACAATCCCACAATCCCACTTTGGTTGCTCTTTTCCAAAAAACAAAGTATGATAATACCACAAATTATTTCCATTTTTTAACTTTTAATATTGCTTTGCAGGTGCTCATAATAGGTTGTATCTGTTTTCAAGTTAACACATAGTGGCATTGTACTTCAGTCTGTTGTATCAGTATGGAAGCATACTCATGATATGAGCTGAATACATCATCTTTGACCCAAATTACAATTGCACTGTTTCTCTGGGCAAATGGAAACACTGCTGTACGTCCTAGAATCACAGAATTGTGTAGCTTGGAAAAGACCTCTAGGATCATCAAGTCCAGCCATTAACCCATCACTGACAAGTCTAACGCTAAACTATGTCCCTAAGTGCCACATCTACATGTTTTTAAATACCTCCAGGGATTGACTTTACCACTTCCCTGGGAAGCCTGTTCTAATGCTTAACAACCCTTTCCATAAAGAATTTTTTCATACCAAATCTAAACTTCCCCTGGCACAACATGCTGGTTGGACCTGATCCCCTGGTTGTCTTCCACATGCCACATTATGTCACTGAAGATCATCTTTTTGTGAAAAGAAGTGCTTCAAATAAACCAACAAAAATACATAGTTAATCCAAAAAATGTGAAAAGACCAGAAAAACTGCTTAACAAGCAGCTATCTGCTCCAAAATGCCCTGAAATTTTCCTTTCCATACTCCATAGAAGTCATCCCAAATTCACTGGAAATTTGAGCAATCACATCTTATACAGAATCAGATATATTCCCATTAATAAATATCTCTGTACTACATTGCCAAACTATTAGGACATATTTTTAGGTTATTAAATTATAGTCTTGTTTTATTATAGCATAAATATCAACAAAAACTAACATAAAAAATGGCATCTTTATTACTCAATTTTCAGTGTCTTCTCCAGCAGAATGTTGCAAAGTTCCCATTTTGCTACTGCAAGGACAGGGAGTGAGTGGTGTAGCTTCCATATATTTCAATAGATTAAGATTTCAGTATTAGAAGAACCTGAATTCCATGTTAGATATCTGTCACAGGGAAGGATATGTACTCTTTAAAACCTGCAGAGCCTATTGTTTGAGAAAGAATTGAAAAACCTAACACTTCTGAACAATCTTTTTCTCCTTTTTTTTTTTTCAAGATGAGGCTTCTGACAGATTCATCTGCACTGCTTGCCTAATAATAGCAATTGTCTGTGTAATTAAAAGCATAAAAAGAGGTGGGTAAGCCTTTGAGGAAAGCCAGCTAAGCATGCAAATACTGCTTGTAATTGGTACATAAATTTAGATGATCTAGTTGCATATGTATTTCCTGCTTAATGGTGATATTTAGAAACTTGATACTTGTTTTGCTTCCCAGCTTACCAGGCCCTAAGCACTGATCCTCCAATGCATTTGATTTTACGCAGCTTTTACAAGACCTTACACCCAGAATCGTTTGTTGCAAATGATACATATTTCATCCAGCTTTTCCCACAAAAAATAATAATAAAAAAGCAGGAACAATATGTATGTATGGAACAATACTTTGCAGATAATTTGCACTGTTTTCTCTTGTGTTATTTCAAATTTGGGCTTGAGCTCCACAGATCAAGCTTTGTCTGAGCTGCCTTCTGCACAAAATGATTTTGAGGATAGACTTGACCACTTATATAGCACATATAATTCTTCTTCAAAATTCAAGTTCAAGGTTACTTCCTCCCATAATTTTCCTTCACCCGTAGCACAAAGCAAGCCTGCATGGTTTGTATATTCAGATTTCAAGTTTTTTTTCAGGATTCTATTTTCATCAGTAAAATCTGTTTCATTAGTCTCCCTTGAACTCATCGGCTTCTTCGAACATCAGCTCATTTTTATTCTAATGCTTAGTCTTTACCTTCTGGAATCCCACCTCCTTCTATTCATTTAATTAATTAGTCATTCTCTCTCCTTTTTATATATCTCTTCCACGCTCTTTCAGATTTCTTCTAATTTCTCAGGTCATCTTCATATTGACAACCTACCTCTGTCAGTACTATATGGGAATATAATAGTACTATACAATGGAATATATCGGGGAAATGATACAGTCACCCCAGAACACCAGTTTATCCAGGTCACTGGACTCTGATAAGTCCCAAACCAGAAATGATAGTGAATCCTAGCACATTAATGACTGGTAGCATCCTCGTATGTTTAATGATGGCAACGTGATTTCTGAGGCAGAGACTGCAGGTCTGGCTCCATTTCTGGGCTGTGCGCCCAAAGCACTTTCTGTAGCATTTTGAAGCACATGCAAGGAACAGCATTTCTTTGGTGAAGCTGAACCCAAAACAGAGATACCTGTCAGTTAGCCAACAATCTAAAGTTATATTTGCACCTTTTCTGGTTGCAACCAAAGCCCATATGTACCACAGGAGATTTGCAGAACAAATACTAAATCAGGAGGCAGCCAACATGTACAGTGACAGTGCTAATGACCACATTTATTACTATTTTTTTTTTACAAGTAGCAGCAGTTGCATATTTATTCCCCATCATTATAATTCTTGACAGTAATTGTCCCACTCAATTTGTGTGCAGGTTTTAGATTGAGATTTTATTGGTTGATTAATACACTTTCCACTAACACCCCAATTATACCCACTGTCTCCACATGCAACCATGAATAAAATTGTATGCATGAATAGTTGTATTGACATTAGATTGTGTAAAAACTGGATAGCTTAGAAAAATAGCAGAATGCCTGTTGTTTTATTTTACTGCCTTTCACAGCTATCATCATTCTAGGAGTCTGGACTCTGCTAGGATTCACAGGAGTTGGCTGTTTGCAACACACTGTCGCTGAACCATTCTGTATGGTTTCCACTTGATTTAAAAAATACTTCCATAGTACTCAACTATGGCATAGATTTTAATTTTCTGAATAAATGTTATATATCCATAATGTCTTTCAGAAAGACAGAATCTCATTTTAATGTTGAGAAATGTGTAGGAGAAAGGGACAAGACATATATACTGGACTAGTAAGAGAACTCTTTATTCATAAACTTAAAACACAAAATATTTTATCATTAGTAATATTTGACTGAGTTCTTGCAGGGGCTTTCATATAGCAAGAGTTCATTAATGAGGTCCAAAGTTATAGCCCAGTTCTCAGCTGCACTGAGAAGAAACCTGGAACCTCAATTAACAGAAAAAGTTTTATGCTTTAATTAATTATATTGTACGTTCTTAGAGGACTCCATTGATTAAGTTATCAATGTGTCCATCATATTTTAGTGTAAGTATTTTTTTTATCTCACAGTTTTACTATGATGTATTTATAAAAAGTCACCACAAGCCCTCTCAGTCTTATCTTTGTTAGGCCACTTAACTTTTCCTAAAGAAGAAACAATCTCCTTCATATCATCACAGTAGGGCTTTTCACATCATTTTTCTGACTGAATGAATTTTACCTAAATGAGAAGAATGAAAAACTCTACCAGATTTCAAAATGCGTAAGAAACCTTGCCAGGGAGAATTTTATTTCCTGAGATAGAAACATTGCTTGGTATAAACAGGGGGGAAAAATTATTAATTGTTTTTCAGACTGGGACAAATACAATGGCAAATTTCCTGATGAAAGAGTCAAACCCAAAGATGATAGACAAATAAACCTGTGATGTTTAGAGGGTGTCAGATGTTATACAGACATTACAAAATACGCTATTACAAGAAGATTTTGAAGGTGTGTGTTATAAAACATACCCCAGGACAGACAGATTTTTCTGAGACTCATATTGCTAGAACTGGTATGAATCAGCTAAGAAATGGGAGAAAACAGAAACAAACTTATTTTCATTCATTCAACTGAGAATGCAGTTAAGTATAAAGAAAGATCAGAGAAGATGATAATCAGGTAAGGAGAAGAACAGCAGTAGTTTTCCAATAGATTTCTTTTTTAAGGGTAGAGTAGTTTTGACTTTTCCTCTTACAAATTTTCCCAAGTAACCATTTTTGCAATTCTCTTTTTGGCAGCTAACTCTGTAGCACTGAAGTTTTTGACATCTCTGTTAAATCCTAGGGCCCGCAGCAACATTATTTAATTAAACCGTGGGACCCACCTGCTATTCTGTAGTAAATGATAGGTCATTCACTGTCACAATTTGATTTACTTGTAACTAACCATTGAGATGAGAACAACTTCAATCTTAGAGAAAAATATTTGCCAACATAAAATTGTATTTCACAGTATAAAAAGATGTGCAAATGAGACTTAATTTGCTTTTATATATTTAATTTATTATATTTTTTTTAAACACAGGACATAAAAAGAGAACACTTTTTCTGTAGTATAGTGTAACAGACAAAGGTTTATTTTTATATTCTTTCAGAAGAGCAGGTATTTCAGATACAGTTTTGTCAAACTATAATTAGTAGCTATTAAAATATAAAGAGAGAACAGAGAAGAAAAAAAAAGTTAATCTCTTAGAGCAGTCATAATTTTTTTCGTGGAGAATTGCTGTAAAATCCTGATTGATGCATTACTCTCTCCTTTATGTTTTAAAGATAATTGCAAGTTGCAAAGAAAAGAAAACCCAAAACATGAGAAGTTGTTTGCCCTTTGAAAGAACACAAATAAGGGTGATATGTATTATCAAACACTGAACCACTCATTGCTGCATGGAGGTACTCTTTTTGCTGAATTTTCTAACATCTGCTGAAAGCTTTTGTTTTCAGTTTCACTAATATGTAAATATTGAGCCTTATGGCCATTCCAGGTGTTCTAGCCTGGGCACATGGTCCTGATTGCTGCAAAGCTCATCTCCAGAAGTAATGCCATACCTTCATGAGTACTTATGATACTGACTGTTACCAAGAAAGACATTTTTATTGCTATGAAAAGCATTATATTTTATACAGTAATGACAGTAATACAACTAAGGTCTAAAAGTACCATAAAGCATGAGGTAAGTGTTTTATGATGAAATTCTACAATTTATACAGTACATGTAAAATAAAGATACAGCTGAAATCAGTATTTCTTTTATAGTTCCCTTTCACAAAATTGCTTGCAACTCACTACAAATATCATTAATTAATTATTAAACAATTCTACATCGTATTGCAAATTTAGCGAAGGTATGCCTTCAACAGTTTTATGCAATATATCAAAACAAGAAGGACAACAAATCCCTTCTCTCCCTTCCCACCTATTTTTTTCACCAGCAATCTGATTTTCCTGTTGGGGCCTAGACGCTGCCAATCCTCGTATTTTTCATATTCAGAGGCTTTCTGCTCAAGTGAGCATTACTCTCAAAACACAGACCATCAGAACCCCCCTTTTGCTAAAAGTCAATCCTGGTTGCCTTTGCAGGTCACAGCAAACACTGTGTGACAAAAGAAATAATCTTTGTGGTACTAGGCTAGTGAGCTGTGGGGAATTTCAAACTCTTGCAGCTGACAAACAACTGCTGTGGTTTACAGAGTGTTATTTCCAGTCTCACCAGTTGCTGAATTGGATTCTAAGTTGCACTGGGTTTTTTTGAGGCCAAGGCCCAGAGTATCTAAACTGAAGTCCCAGAATGAACAGAGTAATTGACGATTTTGTTCTATTGGCAAAGGGAAACCTTTCTAAGGACAGTAAATCTTATGAAATACAGAACTGTTTTTGCTGGGGCCAGTCTGAGATTGAGAAATTGACTCCTTCAGGAAGCAAGGTCCAGAACACGTTTGAATGCCACCCTCTTTTCCAAGTGCAAATTAGATTTTCTTAACCTTTCCTTCTGCAGCATAAACATTTAGACAAACAGTCAGACAAGCATTATATGTTGTAAAACAAAACATTGCACAGTAGACACATCTTCCCCTGGGGAAAGAAATAAAAGAATAAACATGTAACAAGCATTAGTCACATTGCTTAATGCACTACTGGAAGGCCCTCAAAAATTCATTGCGAGAGTGCTATAAAGAGACATATAAAGTATAATAAGAGGCCTATATGACTTGTCAGATAATTTACTGCACTCTGGATCAGCCTGAGTTAGAATAAATTTTGAGTAGTTCCATGTACGGTTGAGAAAAGCAGCAAAATCTTGTCAAAAAGATAATTTTGCATTTGTCTTACTAAGTGCAGGTACAAAAAACATTCCTGATTTTTTCAAATGTAATTCTTTAGCAGAACCTGTAATTGGTAAATTGTCAAAGGCCATCTTGATTGATAAACTGTAGAGAAATATCCTGAATATACTGTCCTGAATATACTGTCCAGGATACTGTCCTCCTCATCACCATCATGTGGCTGTTTCCTAGCAACCTTTCAGTATCATTTCAGTTTTATTTCCATTTCCATAGGGACTGAGACACCAGCAGTTAACAACTATAGCACATAGATACAGACTAGGAATGGAGAGCAACCAGTGGAAGTTGAATTGAAAGAAATCAGTGTCACTTCTGTGCTCTACAGAAAGTTTTTGGAAATACTTGGGGGTCCCTTCTAACTTAGGATATTCTGTGATTCTATTATTCTATACACAGGTAAAGCTTCCATCTCTGGTTGAAAGTTCATATTTACAGTCAGTCTCTTGCAGTCTGTAGTTTATAAGCACTATTTTTAGAATAGAATAGACATTTCAGTTGGAAACACAAATTAGTCCTTCAGATACATGAATTGGAGAGACAAAAAAAAAAAAAACAACACACAAAACCAAACTGATGGTCTCAGGTATGTAATAGTCAAAATGAGCATATTGAAAATTCATCAGCAGTCACAGATACATGCTGTGATCTATAACTGTGCTCTGCTGTCAGAATTCAATTTTCTCACATAATGATAAAGTTTGTGGTGAAAACAGCAGGTTTGCAGTAGCTAGGTTCTAAAAAAAGAGTTTTTCTAAATGTTTTGATTTTGTGGTTTGTTTTTTTTTTTTTTTCTTTTTTTCTAATTCATTGTTTGCTTATTTATTTTGCTTACATGGAATATTTTTGTTTCTCATCATGTCTTATCCCTGGCGTGAGATTTTCAAACTGCATTAGATGGAAATCAGCTCTGTCACAATTCCTTCCTTAGACCAGTCAGTGGTCACTCTCACCAAAAGTGAATCTAATCTGTCACAGTTTTCTACTTTTCCTGTCACTTGCTCATATGTTGTCATCTTGAATAGAATTTGACTTCTGATATGGGTTCCACTGCAGTCACTGTGAGTTGTTCAGTGTCTTATCATCATAATGTGTAGGAAAAACTGAGACCATGAGCTATGTCCAGAACTGGACAGCAGGTCTGTGTGGACAGGTCTGAAGTGTGCAGCTAAGCATGCGTCTCTGAGCATTTCTGCACACTGCAGCATGTTGAGAATTCAGACCTACTCTTTTGACTGTGTAGTTTAAGGGCTCACCTGTGCTACACAGGTCAGAATTGCAGAATTTTATATGGGGTCTCCAATGCCCATTTGATTCTGTTCCTTTGGCTTTACTGAGTGGTTGAGGAGACTTGGCAGGGTTGTAATTGATGAGGAAGAATCTGGATGTATCATGCAGCTGCAGTGCTTATTTTCAGTTCTGAGTTCTATAGGCTGTGTACTCAGTTAATTACACAGTATTTTGGTGCTAATGGTGCTATACTGGTGACACAGGAGTTGTACCGAGTAGGCCAAAACTTTCCTGAGGCTATGGAAAAGAAAGAGTAGATCAGCAAGCACACAGTCTGCCAGGGAAGATGCACAAACTAATAAGACAACTTAAAAGTGGAAGGGAATGGAAGGAATCAATTCATTAAAACATTTGCAGATGCACTATAGGAATTTCAAAAGATATGTGTAATGACTCTTACAGAGTAAATTATTTACTCTCTTATAGAGAATACATTATGCAAAACTCTGCCAGACAGTGTCTAACTTTACACAGACTTCAGTGCTTCCAGGATTTAATCAAATCATCTCAAGCACCACAAATTAATGCTTCTCTTTGAAAAGCAGCAAATCAAGCTTTGAGTAGGTAAAAATATTATACCTCTCACTTGCAATGCATGAATTGAGGCACAAATTTCATACTTAAGCTTACCTTTCCATTAGTGTTAAATCACTATTTATCTGTATACATTATTTATATCAAAGGTGTAAATCTGAGAGTGAGATTTTGTACAAAGCTGCAGGCCAAGGGAAACAACCTAGGACTTCTCTTGCAGCTTGGTTAGTTGTGGTTTTATTCCTCTCTTTGGCTGTGCAGCAAACCTTTTAATTGCTTCCTGTGCAGAATCGTTGAATCCTTCAGATGGGAAGGGACCTCTGGAGAACACCTAGTCCAATTCCCTTGCTTAACGTTACTTTCCTTTACTACAGCTGCGGTCACTTTCTACCTTCTTCTCCAAGCATTGCAAGTATATTATCCATACCCATCTCGTCTGAGCCTCTTTCCATTGTAAAGGTTTATGGCTTTGTGGTCACAGGCAGCCAGTGGCTCCATACAGGTGTTGATCCAGTTGAGAACCTTTCCTGAGAGCCAGGAGGGAATGGTACTGCAACAGGCTGATGCCTGCTGTCCCCTGGGAGTAGGGAGTATTAACTGCATCTGATGGAGAAATCACTGTGCTTTCTCAGTCAGTGTTGAAGAGGTGGGGGCAGTGTGAGGCAAGGGAAGATCCAGGTGCAGAGCTGCATTCTGGGGGACAGAGGGGACTGTGGTGCCTCCAGTCTTCTTGGTGCCCAGCTCAGGGCTCAAAAGGTCTGAGCTCACTGACAGGGTGATGTGCAGACCAGCAGCTTCCTCAGGGCTGAGGTGCTGGGGGCCAAGAGCAGGCATGGTGCAGGGGATCAGTGCCCACACTGCTGGGCGCAGCCCCACAGCACCCAAGACAGCTAAGACAAGCAGAGCAGTGATGGCAACAGGCCCTGATGACAGATTGAAGGACACCAGCCAAAAACCAAGTAATAATTCAGGCCCAAGGACAAGACAGGAAATCCAAATAATTGGTCAGGAACAGGGCCGGAGACCCTGCAGAATTTCTGGAGGGTTCTAAAGTGGGATCCTGGGTTGTGGGTAGGTTATGGGTAGGTAGGCAAGGACAGTCAGGTCCACAATGATCTCACAGCCCTGACAAGGTCTCTTTTTAGCACCCCGTCCACTTTAGGATGTATTGTAAATAAAAAATTATAATTGGCTGCTGCAAAGTAAAAGAGCATTCAGTCAAGCTGAGGAAAATTGGCCGATACTGTTTCATTTCTGTTAACCAAAATAAACAGTTGAGAAAACATAAATTATAAGAAAATGGCTTGTACTGGCAAAATAAGTGATCACTGAAAGGTGATCTCATTGGCAGCATGATATTGTACAAGCTTTATACAATAATTGCTTAAAGACTTCCAATATTATTTAGAATGTTCAAGCATATCTCTCTTAAAGTCCACTGAATTTTGCTCTGATAGTGTATTCCCTAGAAAGCTAAATTATTTATTGATTTGCTAAGGAGAACAATGATCTAAATGCAAGAACCTAAGAGTATGTAATTGAAGTCCAATTGGAGTGGCATTAACCCACTCACTAGATTTTAGTGCAGACACTTAAATTGTTCCAAATATTAAAATAAACTCTTTTCCAGCTGTACTCTTTCCCTGCCAGAAAGTACGTTCTAAGAATGAAAATACTTTGAGATTTTTTTGTTTTAATATCTCATTCTAAAAGTAGCAGAGCAATAAAATGCATTTTTTTAAATGACCCAATACTTGCTTACTTAAGATTATAACCTAAGATTGTATTTTAAGTACTGCCATAGCTATTATGATTCACTAATGCAGCTTTCCCAGCATGCCACATTAGAACATAAGCTCCAGAAGAGTAAAGTGTTGGAGAAATATCAAGACCTGGGAAAAAAATGTGAATCAGTATGTTTTTCAATCTAAGAATTTGGAGAGTTCAGCACATTTTGAGTTTCAGTTACAGTCAAGAAAATAAATTTATTGTAAATTATATGCATTAACCTTTGAAAATAACTTTTCTTTTATAGGAGCTGCATTCTACCACCACTTTATTATACTATCAGTTCCTTTGAGTAATCGAGATTGTTAAACTGCCTCTTAAAAATTAATTTCTCTTGTTGATAATGGGAGCATTACTGGTCTCTGAAAGAATAAACTGTACTTGAATTGACTAAGACTGGAAGTATTGGCTTCTTCCAGTCCTGTGTTTTGTGAGTAAATAGTGTAAAAATTATTTGAAATTTTAAAAATAAAAGTGTTCCTATCTGTTTGACTTCTGCAAGATATAATTAACTGAATTCCTAGTTTGAGCACTTTCCTTTCTTCCCTTCTTCACTGTTCGTGGAGGTATACCTCTAAATTGCTTGTGAGCCCAGCAATGATGTCATTCCACAGAAATCATTCATTGTGGGCTTTAATGTGCTTTGTTGTATGTATAATTCATCTCTATATTTTCATCTGCAATTCCATAGGTCATATTTTTAAATATCCTATGAGCAAAAAGAAAGAACAAATGCAAGCTCATAGTATAGCGTTATCAAAAGCTCTCCTGTTTCTAACACATATTCATTATCTCCCTCTTGTTTCCCTTTTCAAATCTACCTCTTACTTTGTGCTCTTACGTGTCGTCTTTTTTCCTTTTCTCCCCATATGTTGTTGTCTCTGTCTTTTGTTTATTTTCTTTGTCTCTCTCCAGGGTATCTAGTGGGAAAATTTATTAGCGGTATAATTCAGACTTACTCAGCTAATTGTGCTATAAGCTTGACAGAGATACATGCAAATGGTCTTGTGCATGATCACAGACGTGGTTATACTTCGTTGTAGCAGTTCTAGAGGTTGCTTTCAAAGTCTCAATCTCCTGTTCATTTGAGGAAAACAAAATGGCAGTTAAACAGGAACAGTTCAGACCCAATTTAAAGCACTTGTGTGTGATGTCGTTAACAGATTTTTATTTCCAGTTTGTCTTCTGTTTATGGTGGATTGATTGCATATTGCAGGACTGTTCCTTATCTTTAGTAAAGCATAAAACTGTATGTTTCCCAGGTTGCAACTTTGACTGGTCAGAAAATGCTGTAGTCTCAAATATGGCTATAGTACTCCCCTGAGAAGATTTCTAGTGAGTCTTGAGACAGGCACTAAACCAAGATACTATGCAGAATTTTAAGAAACATGTTTATAAAAATATAATAGGAAAAAAATTTAATATATGAGTCAATTATTTAATTTGTAGATATCTAGCTATGGGATATTTGCTTTATTTAACTATATTTTTGACTCTCTAGCATACTCATTTCAACACGAATTGTAAACACATGGATTATAAGGCCAGTCTTGGATACTGGTATTCTCAGTTTTAAAAGCCAGTGGTTAAAAGGTAATTAAGGCAAAAATCATATAACTCTGCGTGTCCAGTATACAGTACAGTATTTTCAGTTTTGAGTGAGCTTGGAATTCAGCCTCAGGAACTGTCCTGAAATAGCTTGCTATGTGTGACACTTTGACCTTAGAAATATTTAAGCCTATCATAAAGATGATATCAGAGCCTAGGACTGCAATCTCTGTATTAATGCCTGGAAAACATTCTTCCTTCATGCACTAAACTGTGTTAGTTGATTTGATCACCTTTCAGAAACTCAAACCACTTCTCTTCTACTCTGTTCCCTTCTCCACTCAGCTTCTGCAGTTTCAGTACAGCAACAGAAAAATAAGAAGATAAAAAAGTCCAAGTCAGTACTGACACTAACAATTACACCCATTTTCATTTTAATGTGAGTAACAGGAAACATTTGGATTGCTGCCCTAAAAAAAAAAGTATTTTGAAGATAAGAATACAAAACTGCAAAGCTTATAAGTGAACTCAGATTTTTGTCATTCTTTGCTTTACTTTTATCTCACTTACCAAGATTATAGATTCCAACACCCGTGGCAGGGAATCAGGATTCAGCAATAAGAATTGAAATTATTTGGAATATATAAAGAAACATTACTTTCTGCAAAGATATGAAAAGCTTCCACCAAACTGTAGACCAGCTCTAATGAAAATATATCTACTTTTTTCCCGTTAATCTGCAAGCTGCTAGAGGTTGCCTGTCATTCTGCATTCTAGAAGAACCATTCCTAAAAAATTAATCATTCTGGCCAAACCTATGGAAAACGGAATAGTCAGAAAGAGAAATTCAAATGGCTGTGAATAGTGAGGTCTCCTGGTTTGTGGTGACATATTTTAAAAAGTGGCCATCCTTTTTTATTTGCTCCAGAATTTTTCTGCCTTAGTAGCAGAAGTGAATGTATATTTTCTGCTTGGTCATGACACCCTGTGGCTCAGCAAGTCATTCTAAACTGAAATGAGTGGCTTTTATGCAAGTGTCATAGGTTGTGAATTGTGGCAGCTCAGAGGACAATGCACTTTCCCTTTTGTTATCAGTAGCAACTAGCAGTAGGCCAACACCTTTAGGATGACAGCAACATCTTAAAAAGCCACTGTTGACCAGTTAGAGCCTTGACTCCAAACTGGTACAATGAAATTAGCATAAGGCTCACACACCTGTTAAAATGGCTAATTATTGACACAGAGAAGCCAGCATGAGCAGCAAAGCCGTAAAAGATCCTTACCATGAACGATGTTTTCATTAAGCCAAAGGTATTGGGCATCTAAGACCAAAAATAACCAGAAAAGGAGAAGTGGTGTATGTCTCACTTGCACAAAAACAAAAAAAACAGACAACTTGAGGGGGAGACAAATTATCTTGCAGTCCATCCAGCAGTATGACAGCTCATGAACTGTATTACATGTGGGGTAAGTAGTAAGACTGACAGAGAGATGTGTGGAAAGAAGCAGCTTCCAGACAGACATCCTTTGTCACCAGAGGGTTTCCTGAAATCCTTGATCATCTCAGCTGAACTGCTATTTTAGAGGGTACTGTTGCCAACTGTTTCCATGAGCTATCATAACACAGATGTATATTAATTGCCAAAGGTGTTAAATAAATCTTTCTTCATTTTGGCTTTCTTACACATGACAGCCTACACAGAATGTGTTTATGCTTTGTTATAGCTTGCTATACTTCAAGTGAAATAATATACTGAATTTGTGCCATTGACTTACACCCTGTGCATCCTACTTATGCCAGTAGATTTATGCATTGCTGACAGTAGGCACAGACCATAATCATATATTTCCCCCTTCCCTTTTAGTAGAGAAAAATTAATGTATCTGATTAAAATATCTTCACAGACTGACAGGGACAGCAGTATCAGTACGAGGGAGATTCTCATCGTGTTTGAAAATTACCTGAGGGGTTTCAGATGGTCTTTTAATTAATTTATAATAACTTCTGAATGCAAGTGACAATACAAAATCAAATTATTGAGACAAAATGCCTGAATGACATTTGAATTTTATTCAGTAATTCTACAGGCCTACTGAATTGGGATTGCCTCAGCATATGGTGAAGAGTCAAGAAATTTCCAACATAGAATAAATGACCGAGATGGTGTTTTACACATTATAGTACTTGAGACATTTATATATTGGAACATATGTATTACTACAAGCCTAATTGTAAAGAACGTGTGTTTGCACCCCTTTATTCGCTACCTGTACATTTGAAAGATGATGTCCAAATTACCATCTTGAATTCATTTGCTATCAGGTCTTTACACCCATTTTGGACACACTGAAGGTGTCTTCACAGTGGTACCAGTATAATTAAACACTTAAAGCAAATAGCGAAAATGTTACATGTGCAAATTTATTTTAACATTAGATTTCTGGCAACTACATGAGAAAGGATTGAGTATGTTAACATATCTGAAAATAATTGCCACTAAATTTAATCAGTTATGTGAAATGTGAAGTCAATCCAAGGTCACCTTAAAAAGGAAATGAACGATTTCAACAGCCATTGCACAGAACCAGATGGCATGACTGGGAGGATAAAAACAAGAAAGAACACAGTTTGTCAAAGCTGTGTAAATTTGTTAAAGTAGGCATACTAGAATCATGTAAATGAAAGGTTCACTGATTACTTACAAATTAAATTTACTAATTTTATAACTGATGAAGAATTGAATGGAGATGAGGCTTAAATCACATATATTTTTCTATTCCTATGAATAAAAGGTCAATATATGTTCTTTAAAGTTTTTATATTGTTCATAGACATCTCAAACTCTTCAGGCTTTTACATTTCAGAGTGTAAATAAGATCAGGCAGGCTGCCTGTCTGCTCCTGCCAGATCCTGCTAGCCTTACTACAGAGATCTTCAAGGTTATTTCTGTCTTATGTCCCTTTACCCTACATCTTGATAGAGATAGGAAAATAGTAATCTAATAATTAAGCACATATAATTTATCCTAGTCTATCAAGTTTACCCTTCAGACTATCCATTCCCTTTGCTGTGTTCCTCTCATCATCTCAAGATTATAACTTTATATTCCTTAAAACTGTTACTGACTTTGCTGTCACTTAGAACACTTGTCTTTCTTGGCACCAAAGGACATTGCATTTGTAATTTAGCTACTCCTCTATTAATTAATTAATAGCTCACACTTATAAGGTGCTAAAAGCCAAATGCTCATATGAAGCATCTATTAGAGCACTGGACCTGAAGCCAAGTATTGCTTGGGAAGCAGGCATAGCAGATCCTGGAGAAACAGGCACTGTTTCAATAAAGCATGGCTAGCAGCACCATGGACCTTGATTATTTCATCTGATTATAATCAGATGTGGGGTGATAATTTTCGAGGTAGACTATCTGATAAACATGAAAGATAGCCCAGTGTCTATAGAAAACAGGACAGCAACATACTTCTGGATCTCACATACCCATCCATAAACAGGGACTTATAGTAACCTTCTGTTCTTTGAGATAAATAAAATTGTCATAAGTACAGTTCAGAAACTAGGGGGAATGCAGCTGCATGGTTAGTGTGTGTGTGAATGTATGGGTGAAGGAGGGAAATATCTAAACACCTATGACAGGAATTTACAGAAAATGGCTTCTCCAGGGGAAAAGACTTGTGGTCACTGTTACACAGGTGAGACTGAAGAAGTGGATTGTCATTTAAGAGTCTTTTGCTGTGACTAGCATTATCACTCAGTTTATTGTCAACATTTAAATTCCCTGATAGGATGATACTCCTATTTACCACTGGCACCTTAAAAATCAGGCATCTTTACCCAAGCAAGGCTCCTTTCATAGCAGCTTAGGCACACTGTGAGGGCAATTAGCTGTTACGAAGAGTTAAAATTGTAGGATAATTCAGGACAGAAAAGTCCTCAGAAAATCTCCAGTCCAGCTTGCTCTTGCCCAGGGCTTTAACCCAGCTGGGCCTGGAAAACCTGCAAGGATGGAGACAGCATAATCTCTCCATGCAACCTATTTCACTGTTTCTCCTTATATCTAGTCTGAACATCTCTTGTTTTAAGCTATGACCACTTTCTCTTGTCCTTTCATTGTTCACAGCTGTTAAGACCAGCTCCACCTTCTCAGCGACCTCCAGTAGCTAGTAGTGGGGTGCTGTTAAGTCTCCCCACAGTTGCTTCTTCAGTGGCTGGACTCCCTCAATCTCTCCTCAGAGTTCAAGTGCTCCACCTCACTGAGCATCTTGGTGGCCTCTGCTATGCTCTCTCCAGGTTATTGATGCCTTTCCTGGCCTAGGGGAGTGAGGGATGAAGGGAGGAGAACAAAAATGCTCCAGAATGGACACTATCTATTGAGCAAATGTATCTATTAAATATTGAATAAAGGAGTGTGATTGCTTCCCTTGATCTTCTGTCTGAGCCCCTGTTAATGTGGCCTCTGATGCTGTTGATCTTTGCTGGCAGGGCACACTGCTGTCTTACAATCAGCTTGCTGTCTTCCAGGAGTACCAGGCCCTTTTTCAAGAAGCTACTCCCCTGGAAGTTATCTCTAACCTGTTTCATCATCATAAGGTGCCACGGGTAGAAAGCATGAGTAATTCGAAGCCTTTAGCAGCGGTCTCGTGTCCTGAAGAAAGTGACTTCGGCTTCATCCAGTCTCTGATTGAACAGAGTTGAGCCGGGCATCAGAGCTCCCACAGAGTTCACGCACAGCGGTTTAATTTAAGCAGGGAAGTAAAGAGACAAGAAACGGTTCTTTTCCACTTATCGCCAGCAGGGTTTTATTACTGGAGCACAGAGTGCGGTAAAAGACAGCCAAAATGGAGGTCAGGGTGTGTTATAGGACGGAGGCGAGGGAAGGGCAGTCGGGAGAGAGCCAATCACTGCGGAGGATTACAATGATTGACAGGGGCGCCGGCCAGTGGGTCGGCTGTCCGCGCCGGCACAGGAACCAATGAGCTCCTTTTGGGCGGGGACAGCCCCTGCCGCCGTAGCTGGGGAGCCCCCCTGATGTCCCGGGACTGTGCCATCCCCGGCTGCATCATGCGGGGGGAGGAAGGGCCTGACCCCCACGGCCCCAGCATGGCGGGGCCGGGCCGGGCCACCAGCCACACCCAGAGGCACTGCAACAATAAGGGATTCTTCCTTCCCAGGTGCAGAACTTAACATTTTCATTGAATTTCAGAGGTGCCTGCTGGCCCATTCCTCCACCTTTTCTAGGTCTTTCTAAAAGGAAACATTTCTTTCAAGTGAATTGAACGTGATGCTGTCTGCAAACTTGACAAGAGTAGACCCCATTGCCTCCTCCTGGTCACGGATAAGTGTTAAGGAGGTGGGTCCCCATTTAGACCCTGTGATGGTCTCTTGTTGCTAGCCTTCATGTAGACTATGACCTATTAATTGTCAGCCTCTTGTTCTAACCCTCCAGTCATCTTTCTGTCCTTACAATTTTCCACTCAGTCATCATGTTCTTACTTGACAGTATACAATAACACTGTGAGAGACAGTCAAAAACCTTGCTAAAACCCATGCTAATGACATCCAGTGCTCTATCCTATTTCACAAATCCATTCACTTTACCATAGAAGGCAATAAGGTCAGTCACATGATTTACCACCTGCCTCCATGGACTAGAAGTTTACATGCATTACTGCCCAGATTAGATGCTTTTATTCTGCAAAAATAAGATTAAACAAATAATGAAATTAGTCTTTCATAGTTCCAGGAATTTTTACTTACTATATCCACTGTAAACACAGAACTGTTTCCTTCACCAAGTGTTCAAACACTGTCTATCAGCTTTTCAAGCAAATTAAAGATGCTTCAAGTGACAAAATTGTGGCGTTGTTGTCAAAAAATAAGAGCTTCTGATAGACTGGATAATAATTGCAGTATCAGACATCCTGCTGTTTTAGGTTGGCTCCTCAATACGACTCAACTTGGCAGAGCTATCATTGGCACAAAAGCTGCTTAGCTATGGTAAGATTTTTTTGTCAAGTTTGCCATTTAGTCTTTCATTAGAACAACTGATAAACCTTCCATTGCCTTCTGTGGACACCAGCTTATGCCATGAGAACAATTCAGAAAATGCAGCATTGCTCATTTGGTTTTGAGATGCTGGAGAAGAGTGACTTATACTGGGAAATGGGTTGCTCTGAAAGAAGACAGAAAAATTTGTTTAGACAAAGAATGTTCAAAATCTAGAAACTAATTTCCAAATCTAGTATATTTCATTGGCCTTTGTGAAACAGGACTTCTACAATACATTTGAGGTGCATATAAGGACAGAAAATTAACCAGTGTATTTATCTGAGAAGTTCCCAAGAATACTTCAAATTCAGGCCTATTTTATAGCACTTATTAATAAAAGAATCCCAAATAAACACCCCCCCAAGCAAACAAACAAACCACAAACAAACCACATTTTAAAGTGTGTATTAGATTAAAAAAAAAAAACAAACAAACATGTATTTCGCATTTCTAACAATGTTACATACAGATATTGCCAATGCAGTAGGTATTATGGTCAAGAAAATGTTATGTATTTTGGCAGTCTCTTAAATTTTTTCACATGGAAATCTCTGTTTCTGCAGCCTGTTAAATAGTTCAGACTGGTAAGGAGATCCCTTCAGAATACATAACTTTAATATAGTTATTTTCTTCATAATCAGCCATCTGTAAATGCTATCCCATTTGACAACCCACAGGTGCTGTTTCCCTGTGAAGACATGTATTTGCAAGATCCACAATCATCTTCATAAGATTGTTAGAATAGATATTTAGTTAAATCATTTGCACATATGCAGCTAAGGTAAATAAGACTCAAAAACTTATACTGTGTCTATACATCAAAGACTTCTAATTCCCAGTTCCAAATAATATTCTGAAAACCCAACTTCTGGCTGTTACTCAGAATGAATCATGGTGCTCAAAGCCTCCCTCACAGGGAAATACTCAAGGAGGCCATATATCCAAAGGGAGAAAGTAAAAAGACTGACCTATAACACAATAATAAGCTAGGAGTATGCAGTAGGAGAAGGCTAATGGATGCCATGTTATTTATAGCTACTGCAAAACTCACTGCCTACAGTTTACAGATAGGCACATTCAAAGTGGAAATATGAAACACATTTCTATCAGTGAGAGAAAATAGCCATTGGGTAACTGTGAAGGAAAGTAGCAGATTTTCTGTCCATCATACAACATTTTAAAATCAATATGGATCTTTTTTCCAAATATGTGCTGTGCTAAACCATTAAATATTGGACTTCACGTGGATGTCATTGGGTGAGGTGTTACTGCCTGTGTTGCATCACAGGTCAGACTACATGAATGCAGTGTTCTCTTTAGGCCTTAAAAGCTATGAAGTGATCAATAATTGTTACAGGGCCACAGCAATGGAAAAAAGCAATTATTACTTACGGTCGAAAGGAAAAGGAGACACCATGTGACCTGATAGTCAACATCAGCCTATGGAGACTCCCAATACTTGTAAGGCAAAAAGTAATCATATCTACCTAAGCTGTGCTTTCTGCTTTTAGATTCAAATCCAGTATTTTACCATTTTCACTCTCCTGCACAGAATGGGTAATAGGTTCAGTTAAGATGTCATTTCATTTCATGGAAAGATGTAAGTACTCAAATCAGAGTGGCATTCTAATATACATAAACAATATGTGTCCTTCCTGCAATTTGTGATCACCGCTCTATTTTACCATTTTTCTGATCTGAACACCTCCCTTTCCATCTGAATACCATTTCTCATGTTTTCTTCCTTCTTTCCCTGCCTCTGGAAAAAAAATTAAAAAAAAAAGATTGATGATTGAATGTCATAACTCAGCAGGAATTAAACTGCATTAGAAATTATTTATTCTTTGCTTTCCTACGTATTTTTTTATATATTGTGACAAAAAATAAGTGTTTTGTTTAAAGAACAAAATTAAGAATTAGTGTCTTGTCCAGACAGGAAAAACTCTGGAAGTCTGACCTTGTACTCTGACCAGAATTGCAGAATGGTTGGGTCTGGAAGGGATTTCTAGAGATTATCTAGTCCAAGCCCCTTGCTAAAGTAGATTGCACAGGATCTTGTCCAGACAGGTTTTGAATAACTCCAGAGAAAGAGACTTTACAACACCTTTGGGCAGCCCCTTCCAGTGCTCTGTCAAAATGAAGATGTTTTTCATCATGTTCAGATGGAAGTTCCCATGTCTCAATTTGTGACCATTGTCCCTTGTCACTGGACACCACTGAAAATATGCCGTCTTAATTCTTTTGTGCTATTAATTATGTGCTATCTTAATTAATTTAGCTGTAAATTAACCTTCAGGATTCTTGTGCAGCCTGTCTAGAAGGCCACTAGAATACTAATGAATTATCTTGTCTTCTTTAGCTATTCTGTGTACGGTAGGTTGTGTAGTGAAAAGTGGCTAAACTTCCTTTGAGACATTCATGACAAAACAATTCTTCTTGCCAGAGCTATGTATTACATGGGGTTTAAGGAAAGTGCATGTTTTAAAAATAGGAATAAATTCTGGATGCTAGTTATGAGGAATCTTCATTTTGTTTTCAGAATAAAAATCATTTTTTCCTATTGGGTACAGAGCACTATCACAAGATGCTAGCAGAAGACGGATTATGTATTGATAGATATAGATATAGACATAGATATAGATATAGATAGATATATAGATATGGATATACAAATACTTCCATGATCCTGAGAGAAAAGGAGACAGAAGGATGGAAAGAATATTTCATAGCTGTCTGTGACATCATGTTGCTGGACAGGGATGACTCTTCATGTCCTAATCTCACGCAAATATTCTGTTTCAAAAACTGAGTGCATGGGCTATCCCTCTGAGTTAATGCCTTTTCATGTTTTCTACCTTACAAAAGAGTTTCTCAAACAGCTGCATAAAAGGATCTTATACATGCATAGGAATTATGTGATAGGGATTACATTCTTATCGTGATGTACAGTTATAACAATCCCACCAAAATCCTATCCATGTTAAAAGAACTGACAATACAGCCATGATTTACAGAAGTGCAGGTAAAATGCTACAATCTCATTCTGTGGAATTGTGTTAGTGATGTGTAGATTAAATGATTCTTAGTAATATGCTTTGTTATCATACAAGATGACAGATTTTCTTCTAAGGATTACAAAGCATTGTATGACTCCATACTGTTACTGTCTAGGTGGAGTGACACGCCTTTAAACTGCCAAAGTAAGATGTAGCTAATCTGACTGGTCCTACACCAAAAGAATTCATAAAACTCCATGAAAAGTTTAACAGCATCATTTTGCCTTCACTTAATAATAAAACCTTTTTTTCTTTCCCACAAAGGTACTGAAAAAAAAAAAAAGTGAAATCTCTATAAAAATGTTGTCTTTGTTCTGGTAGATTATGGACCCATATAGTTCAAATTCTGAAGGACTAAATTAAAATAATAAGCTTGAGTACATTATCATATTAGTTATGCTGAATTTCCTTTAAGTTTTGTTGGTAATTGTAACATTACTTAGCATCTGTAATAATGGCTTAGGAAGAAACATAAAATCAAAGAGATATTTTCAGAGCTGTTGCTATCAATTGTATCAAGAGACAAATTTAAAACCTGAACTTTGTTCAACTTGCTGAATGTATAAAAAAGATCAAAATAAGTTCCTTTTTGAAGAAAAAAAATCTAAGAAAACATCATCACAGATAAGAAGACTTAGTAGTAAGGAAATATTTTAGAAGTTGTGCAACCAAAATGTACATTTCAATAATTTGAATATGTTGTAATGCCCATTTTTATAAAGCAGCTTCAGATGCTCCAGTCATATTTCTAGGAGTAGTACCTAAAAGACTGATCAGAAAACATTGTCTTGCTGTAAGCAAGAGCAGAGGCATCAGCTTAAACCCTATAATTTATTACGTCTAAAAAGTTAATTAACTATCTAAAAGATTAATAAAACATAATTCTCATATAACTTTTATATATACATGTAAAAGCTTAAAGCTTATAACTTAAGCATCACTTTAAACCTTAAAACCTTATAAGCTTAAAATTTAACGCGCTTTCAGTCCTGAATGCATATGCATCCTAGCACTATAGGGTGGCCATCTGTAGACACTCCCTGCTCCAGCAAGCAAGGTCCAGAATGGGAAGCATCAGAGGCACAACATCCATTTT
Organism: Climacteris rufus; assembly: GCA_013398175.1. NCBI lineage: Eukaryota > Metazoa > Chordata > Aves > Passeriformes > Climacteridae > Climacteris > Climacteris rufus. Next base: position 59,764 of record VZRZ01004412.1, read on the forward strand.
AGCCAAGTGCTAGAGTAACTATCACTGAAAATCAGGAAAGGAAAAACACCTTGGGGTATTCTATGCTATTTAAAGCGTCATAGTAACACCACTAAATAAAGGAGAGAGGTGAGTCACATGGATGTTTGATGACTTGCCACAGATCTCTCTACAACAGCTATCAAAAACTAAGATAAGGCCTTTCTTAGTACTGACCTTACTTTGGTCAAAATGAACATCACCATTCTTCTCTCCTGCTTCATATGCTTTGTTGTCAGTGCCTTTGTACTCAGGGATTCAGAGTGATTGTACTGAAAGGTTGAGCTGCTCTTCTCGTGCCCTTTTCTATTGAGCAGAAGTATTTCCATTTTGCTGAACTTCTGAACATAATAACCCTGAAAATGAAGGAAAGACTGGAACGCAGGGCACTAAGGCTACATCAGGACTAGCAAAACATCACCTTATACTGATTAGTTTTTAGCACATTCCCTGGCTTAATTTTCTCTAGTGCTAAGAAATGCTGAAACATGGTTTGGAGTCTGGCAAAACACACAGAGCCTGTTCAGTGGCTGTATTGATAAATCTGTCCCACTTCAGGAGAAATACGTTTGTGCATAGCCATGTGGGCATACACCATCCTCAGGCTCTGGCTTGGTTTTTGGTCTATACAAGTGGACTTAAATTCATTGCCATCAGCCATCTTTCTTGAATCAGATACTTGAACTGGGTCTTCAATATCTGATCTTAACTCTCCCATCACTCACACAGGAGGGATCTGGTCACACTCATTACAGATTGCAGACCACTTCCAGAAAACAAACAAAAAGGAAAAAAAAAAATCATTAAGTTTCTTGTTTCACCAGTTTTGCTGCTGACAGCTCTTTATTTCCTCATAGAAAAATACTGAATCCAAATCTGCTCCAAAGAGCTTCCTGTTTCGTTTCAAGATCAAAACATTTTTTGCATTTTAATTATAAGGTTTTTCTTCTCTCTGTACATATATACTCCAGTTTTATTGTGAACAGGAATTAAAAATTTATTTTGCATTCTTTCTATTTTTCAATCACGCATTGCAAAATTATTTCTAAACATTACTGATCAGTCACAGCTCATAATTTTGAAAAATGATACAAAATGTGTAAAGTCCTGACTAATGTTATTTTATGACTTAGTATTTATGCACATCCAACAGTCAGAAGTTGGCTTTCAAAGTTGTTGCAACACCACCATGTCCTAATTTAAGACTCAGATTGGTGAAGCCATAGAGGTTCACTTACATGTACACTACCAAGAATTATTCTAACATAAGAAATACTAGTCCAGTCCATCAGCTGCTTTCATTAATTTCCTACATTGAAGTTAGGGCTCATTCCTCTATACATCCCTGAGATGTATAGAGGAATATATAGAGGTGCTGAGACAGTGTGTAAGGAAAACGTTTTTCTACCGGTATTAGCAATAGATGACATCCAAAACAGAATAGTGCATTCAGCTTAGCAGAATACAGTGTAGAAACAGAGCTTTATGAATTTTCATATCTTCATGAGCTTTAGCTCTGATAGTCCGCAATCCAAATATGAAATTTATATTCAAACAGAGCTCGAGTCTTCAGAAAATACTCAGAAGAGGAGAACAATGGACACATCCTATTATCTCACATTTAAACTCCTATCACATCTTCATATTAAATTGGTACATACCAGGACACATACTTTGGTTTCATATTCATGTCTTTTATCAGTACACACATTTAGAAAGAGTATGTCTAAAGCATAAGAGATCAGTTCAGAAATTGAAGTTCTTAAACAAATTTATTATTTTAACACTGCTAGAAATTTACCGTGTCTACTGAAGCAAATGAAATTTTGCCTTGGAGTCTCCCGAGAGCAATTCTGTAAGCTGTGACAGTTAGTAATTCAGGGGAAATGAGGAGAATTCAAGTTACACATCAGAACAAGCAAAAGATTTCAATGAGACTGAGATGAAATAATAAATAATGCATTTTAATACATCAGTCATAGCAGTAACATAATTCATATCATATTCACACAACTAGAGCATTCCACAGCCTCAGAAGTATTGATCTCAAAGTTTTACAGATGTAGAGATCATGTTATACTTATTTAGAACTTAAATTCTATTTATTTCTCAGGCAGCCAGTTTATCTTGAATTTACTGGTAATATTGCAGGAGAAACTTGTGGCTGATAATTATATGTTGATATGGATTATTCTGATAAAAACCTTATTCATCAAAATAAGTATTATGAAATATGGTGTAAATTAATCCAGATCAGTTACACTACTAGCTGTTGGCTCTGAATTGGAAAAGAACTTCAATAACAGTAAAAAGAACAGCACTGAATATAGAATACAGAACACACACAGTGAGATTTAATTTTAAAGGATGAGTGGTTTCTCTCTCTGTTGGTTACCCTTCGGCATGTTCAACTAATGCACTTCCCTCTCTGCCTGCCCCTTTCACTGCTCAAGCTTTTTCTCCTGATGCAGAAGGAAAACTGCAAGGTTTTTTGAGTAGTTAAGTGAGCCTGTTTGACAACAAGTCTAAAATAATTCCCAATAATGCACATTATAAAAGGAGTCCTACTTCTATCAAGTTAGAAACACATATTTTGTTTCCTAAACCAAATGGAATTAGTTTCTGAAATTTCATCCGAGACAGAATTTAGCTTAGAGGATATTAGGCACTTAACCTGAAGAACTTCAATTTTGATCCAAAATTAAGCTGTCTAAAGGGAAGGTCTGATTCTCTGTCTTCTTCCCGCTCACCTTTATTAGCACGTTTTTACCAGTGCAAAATAATTCCAGAACAGACATAGACCAGCACGGTTCTGATGTTTTTATACCAACTTAGCAGACTTGTGAGTGGTCATTACATATGACATGTAATATAGCGAGAGTCATCCCAAAATTGCCTGACTGGCATTATATCTTGTACCATTCAATAAAAAGGGAATAAAAAACAAGACCTGCTGTAATTATTACCATTGCTACTTAGAAACATTATGAAAAGTCTTGAGGTTTCATGTTTTGAGGCTCAAACAAGTGTCTGTGAGATCTGGAGAACATACCTAATTGAGGAAAACACACAAACCAAAAAACAAAAACCACAACAAGAAGTATAAAAAGAGAGAGAGTTTTGAGAATATTTCTCTAAGCCTTGTAACATTGGTTAAAAACAGGCAAGATATTGCAGTAGAGTGCCTAGAAATCTGCAATAGAACATTAATTCCTGCTTCATCTGAAGGTGCTTTAGAATTACAAAAGTTATTTTTGCATTTTTACTCTTATGACTGACTAGCACAAATAAGAACATAAACGTTAATAAAATAAAAGTAGATGTGAATTGAAGGATCAGCTCCATATTTAATGAGCACTGAGTTAACTGAAGCCACAGAAAATAAAATAAGATCATTTTGGAGTCAAAATGCAGCAACAGATCAATGACACATGGCAACAAAATAGAGAAGTACAAAGGTGAAAAAGGAAACATATTTTCCGGTTGAATTGCTAAAGCAATATAGACAGGAACATCCACATGCAAATTGCCCAAGACACCAATATTAAATTCATAAAACTCAGCCTAAATTGAATACCTTTCTGGATAGTCCTTTACTTGTTTCTTACTAAACTCATTAGCTAGGCACTTGAGAAAATTTCTACTCAATAATTAAGTGCTCGGTAAATTGCCTTCCCTGTGACATGTTATGGCCCAGAATTGGACTTTAGGAGGAAACAAAAATTTGGAGCTTTTGAAAAAATGAAAATTTGCTCTCGAATTCTTTAACAGTGTTGTTTCAAATAGGACTTATTTTCTGGAACCAAAATTTTGGGACAGGTGCACAGAAGGACTGGGACAGAGATCAGGTGTTCACTCTGCAGGGATTCACTGAGAAGGTGAATAACTTCATCCTCATTATAGCAGCAAAGCAGACTTGATTGCAGAGTCCAGAACAGTATTAAAATGCTTGTTTACCTTCACAAGCTCAGGCTTTTGACCTGAAAAAACACAGAACTGTGACCCTTACTTTTTTAGGAAATAGTTTTTTGAGTACTTTTCAGGTTGCTGTTCTCCTGTAAAGAAATGAAACTAAATTATTTGTAATTAAATATTACTGTTGTAAAGATTCCATAGGTTGAAACTACTCACACATGCCAGAACTACTGCATTACAAGATCTCTGTATTTTTGTAATGTTTCAATTTTGAACAAGACTGCTCAACTCAAACATTCAGGCACTATTACCTCTTTATCTTAAAGGTAGTCACTTGTGCACGTTCTTGGAGGACTGTAGCAGCGTACTTGGCAGAAGCTGCTGCTTTTGAGCTTCAGGACTGGTGGGAAGAAAGCCAAGGCAATGCCCTCAACCTTCTCCCTCCAATATCTGAAGCCTCTGCCTGAGCTGTGGTAAAATCCCATATTTCTCTTGTGTTATCTGTATCCATACCTTAGGTCCCATATATGGCTATGTCCTGGGAAGCTCTCCCCTCCACTGGTCTCTTTGAACTATGCAGTTTTCCATTGGGTGTTTCCCTGTCCCACATCCCTGTAAAAGACCCGTGCAGGGCTTCCTCACTCTCTCTCTTCTGGGTTACTCCAGCCGCCTGGATGTCTCTGGACTCCCTTCCTGGACCCTCACAACACAACACTGGATTTATAATAAATAGGCTGTTATCCCAGAGAAGAGCCCTCTGTGTAGCCTTTCATTCTCGCCGACGCTAGAACACCACGCCTGGGGAAACTCTCATTTCTGGAGAAGCCAGCAGAAACAGGTTATCTGCGGTAGCCAGAACTCTGTACTTTGGGAGAGTTGTAAAACCATTGCAATTCGTCTCGGCAGGGAATTCGCTCGCATAAAGGACGCTGTCGCTACCTCGAGAGCACTGGGTTAAGCATCCTTAGAGGACTGTATTTTATTCCATTTCCAGTAAATAATTTCTGTGAAAAAACTCAATGATCAGTCTGCAAATGAAGCACAACTCCAAGTCACTATATAGACCTGTAGAGAGGATCTAAATGATGGCACATTTTAACTACAGAGAGCAATACATTTAGAAATAAATGGTATCTTCTCCAGGAGCTATTTTCCTTGACACAACTTTCTTCTTAAAACATGAAAATTAAATCATGCCGTGTCTTTGCACCATTTCTTTCTGTTTCTGTTTTTGTCATACAGATTAAAAATTTACAAGTGTTTGTCACTATATTTATTGTTACTCCTTCAGTTCCAATTCTTCTTTGCCATTCCCAAGGTTTGTTTTTCACTGTCATTAGGATTATGCTTACATGTACACTGTTCAGTGTACTATCCAATCCTTCAGGTGCAGAATGTAGTGGTACTTCTGTTTACATACTTTGCAGGTATCTCAACTGTTTCAGCATGGGCACTTCTACCTCAAGTTCATGTTCTTATTTCTCCCATGACCATTTCTTTCCTTTATGGTCTTCTTTTATATCATTCTAAAAACAGCTACAGAGTTCCTACCCTTTCTTTAAAACCCTTCTGATCAGCCTATTCTTCTGTGATGTCTGCAAGAATCTTATTAGTCATTTATCTACTTAGATAAGTTGTATCTATTTATCTAGATAGCATAATAAATAATCCTGACTTAGACATATCCATCGATACATTAGCAAAGTTGTGATAAAATTTGATCCTGTCATTCCAGGAACTTCTCTACTTTTACTGTACTGTCCTTCTTCCTTCATTCCTTATTCTCATATTCATTATGCTACATGCAGAATAATTTGGTATATTTTCTTTGGGTAAGGATTCTTGCAGTTCAGCACAAATATTTGATCATTATTGAGAATCAAATGACAATATTAATTAAGTTTTTGCAACTAGTAACACAAACATATGTTAACTTGCAAAGACAAAAATGCATTTTCATGGTATTTGAATTCCTTTAATTATAAATATCATGGTAAGAATGTATTACAAATACTCTGCATTCATGGGTAGTTTAATAATACTTTGAAGACATTGCGTATTTGGAGAACATAGTATCTAATGTTTTCTCTCTAGAGAATAGACAGCAAAGAAACAAAAAACAATTGCATTCAGGCTTAGAACTATACAAAAAGGAGTTATCAAATAGTATATTAATGGATTGCAAAACAGATAAGGATTTGTCTGCTAAAGAGAAATATTTTCTACTAAGAGCATAATAAATGTACACAGTGATAATCACTGAAACACACACATGAGAACACATGAGAAAAGGGATGATTGCACAAAAGCATGATCAATCTGAATCACAAAAAATGTGGTTCAATATAAAATGTATTTTGAATGATGAAAGATAGTAGCAGCCTAAAAAACGGAAAAAAAGGGAACAAATTAAAATAAATTACATAATTACAAGATCATCTAGTAGGGTTGCAGGTGTAGTAGCATTTTATCTGGGAAATGGTATGTGATCTTACAAATGAAGACATCTATCATGGCACTTCAGAGACCACAGTGAGAATGTTAGCATCTAACTCCAAAAAAACAATTTAAGATGTAAAAGGACTTTTGAAGTATTGCTTCATCTCATGGAGAATTTTCCCTTTTGGGATCACAGAATTTTAATTAAAATGTCTTTGCCTACATATACTCCAAAATGTGTCAGGAATACAATTTTAAGGAATAATTTTTATTTTAGTAAAGTGTGTGTTGAGTCACACAACAAATGCATCTTTCCTTACTCTTTGCCTGCTTTTTATCAACATGGGTCATCACTGGAGTGTCTCTACCAGAAACTCGTATTCAGAAAGACAGCACCTGCCCCTTCTGCCCCTGCATCATCTAAAGTCTGTGTTATCCCTAGTGACTATGAGGGAAGAAACATACGGAAAGAAAGGGAAACTGAGGTAATTTGGACCATCACACTGGCAGTAGCCCTTGTCAGAATACCAGAACCCCATGCAAAAACAACTGAGAGTGAAGAAATTATTGAGACTCTGGGATAACTCGTGTATGACAGTGCACACTGATGTCTCATCTTCCTCTTCTTTAAAGATGTTCATAGAATATTAATGAATGAGAAAAGGAAAAGATGACTGTTAGAGATCTTAAAAACAAGGGCTGAACAGTGTATATGATTAAGGTCTCCTGTGCAGGGCAGGTGTTTGCAAACGTCTCTGTGGAGCTGTATTGTGTTTCTCCTTTCTGAGCTGTCACTTTCTTATTATTCTGAGGATTTTATGCTTAAAAAGCTTTCTGTTTGTGGTTTATTATCCCACACCCGCTCATTTTGTCCTTTTTTAAAACCAAATTATATTTCTGTTGAGAAATTTCAGTACCATATGGCCCAAACAGTGTACCTGTATTGGGCAGTATTTCTTTCTTTTGGGTATGTTCTTTTCTATTTTTGTTGAAGCATGATCCCAAATTCTTCTGGGAAGTTGGGCTAATATAAAACCATCAGACTTAGGGGTTTATATTATACCCACAGCAGTAGGGTATGACCACCTATTCTATTAAACTGACAAAACTGAGCATTCAAATCTTTTTGCCTTAATACCAAACTTTGAAGAAGACACATCATGTTTTAAAATTACAGCAGGTCATTATTTTAAAAGCCACCAGTTTGAGACAAATCACACATGGTGACTTATGCAGACCAATAGAATCTGTGTTCCTCTGACTTGGTTTATTTCAATGTTTTCAACAGAAAGCATACAGTATTTCTGTAGTACTTTATGTGCGACATATAAGTACTTTAATTCCTCATTAAAAGTATCTTTTTCTTTTCACTCACTCCCGAGAAAAAAAGTCAGTTCTTCCTATTCAGAATAAATCTTAATAAATTTTTCTATTTTGCAGTCAAAATATCTTTAGCATTTTTGTCATTTATTCACATTATCCTTAATTGCTTGATGGGATTTTTTTGGTTTTTTTTTTAAAATCCCAAGGTATTTAGTGTGGAATCTACCCAGCTTTAAAAAAAATAGATGTCACCATCTTTAATCTGATAAAAAATTGATTTCAAATTCAGAAATGTGATACCTTTTGTCCTTTTACAGTGCAGGAGACTACTCTTCTGCTG
>VZRZ01004412.1:69590-98988 GCA_013398175.1 Climacteris rufus
TCTGAATACAGTTTGATATAAAGAATTACAGTCTTGTTCTTAGAATGAATGTTAAGCTGTGCTCCGATTTGTGTACTTTCATGATTTCATATTCCAAGGGGATACCTTCCATAATTAGAAATTTTTACCATCTTCCACAGCCAATTTAATTTGCACATAACTTATTATTTTAGGGTAGTCACAATAGTTTTTTAATTATCCAGCCTGTGGTGAAAGCATGTAGTTGTTAATCGAGACAGTGTTTAAAAAAATATCAATTCTAATATCAAAATACACAGAAAGGAATAATAGACATTTTCTATCTCTGAAAGCAGAAACACAAAGAAAGGAAATATAACAGCAATGATAGTGCAAATAGGAGTATATATATGTAACATTTTTGTTACGGTATGACATTGTCTTTCTCCTATTTGTCTCCAACAAGGTCACCACAAGAGCTGTTCTTTGCTAATGTTTCATCTCATAGACCTTCCATCTATAAGTCTTAAACTCCTGATATCTAAGGGACGGTGAGGACTGCCACCCTCCCATACTGAATTTTTTCTGTTCCTCTCTTCAATAGATAGTGTGTGTTTCTGCTCCATGCTACTATCTCTCATGAGATATTAGATTCCATGACATCCTCTTCTAAGAGTAGCAAATGTCAGCTCATGGAGTGGAACGAAAGGGAGATGAATCTGTAACAAGGAAGGGGAAGGAAGCAGTGAGAAGAAATGTGCAGTTCAAAGGTAGATATAACTTGGAGAACTCCCAGAAGGCAGAAGGAGGAAGGAAAGGAAAGGTTCACAAAGTAAAAGGAAAATGAATAGTAGAAAAGATAATTTTAAACCATGTTTTCTTAGTGGTACGGAGACTCTTGAGTACAACAAACATAAATGGAAACATACAGCCACTCCAAGTCAATGCAGTTCATGAAAACTTTATAACGTTTGTTATAATAATAATATATATTAATATATATAATGAGTACAGATTTTAAAAGTATATTTTCCAGGTATACCATAAGTGCCTTTCACTTCAAATTTAATGTCTTTGGCAGCAGAGAATATAACCAGGAAAAAAAATCAGTGGCTTTTTTTGACTAGGTATAAAATTGATAACCTCGACAAAGGTAATTACAGGACAAAAGTGATATCTCTCTATTTTAAATTATTTTTTAATGGAAAAGCAAGCAAATAAAAATTAACTTTTATAGTTTCTGTAATATTTAGTTCTTTTCTGGCCAAATCTTTACTTAAACTAGAAAAGACTACCTTGCTTGCTGTATGCTTTTCGGATTAAATAAATTAGATTCAAAATGAAGCCTGATGAAAGTGCTGCTGTATTGTCAGTCACTTGAGCATTATTAACACGTTTTTTTAAAATGCCTTGGTAGCATATCCAGAGTTCTGTATTCCTTGATTAAATAATAAATTGAATTAATGGGATGAATCTTGTACAGGGGTACAATCCATTAAAGAGTTTTTGTGGATTTTTTTCTCTTTCTGCTAAGACTTTTTGTTTGGTTGGTTTTTAGAGGTTTTATAAATTATGCAGGTAAACCAGAAGAGAGCAATATTAGTTTCGTCTGTAGTTCATTTTCCCTTGGTTGCACACTGAATCATTATATTTTATTGGTTAGTGTTGTGGGATATCAGTGAATGTACTCCTATTTGCATACAAAAAAATGTGAAAAAACAAGCACTTAGGTCATTGCAACTGTGAGTAGAATCTGGCTTGCTCTTTTCTTTTTCTTGTTTTTTTTTTTTTTTTTTAATAAGGTGGTACTGAAGTCCAGTGGAAATTATTTATGAAGTCTGTGATACATTTCAACAGATTTGGATATAAAACTCCAGTAAAAATCTTAGCTAGAGTCCTCTCTGATTTCAGTTCAATGTAGTACTCTAATTGAAATCCTTCAGTAGATTCCAATTACCTAGACCATGCAAGGTGACTCAGCTGAACTAACATGTCATTGAGTAAGAATTTTAGAGTAATTCAAGTGAGAGTGGACTTTGTGACATTTCTAGTCCAATGTCCTGCTCAAAGTAGTCTCAGATCTGAGGTCAGGCCAGGTGTTCAGGTTTGTGTCCAGTTGAGTCTTGAAAACGTCCAAGGACAGAGACTGCACACCAAGCCAATGCTTGGCCGCCTTCAGGATGAAAAAAATTCTCTATTTTTTATATGTCCATCATGTCTTGTTCCCCCTCCATGTACCACTGGAGAGAGTCATGGCTTAGTTTTCTCAATGACCACCTTGTAGGTCTGAAAACCTGACAAGTGGCCCCAAAGCCACCTCTTCTTCACACTCAAAAGCACCAGTCTCTCAGCTTCTCATCACAAGGCAAGTGCTCCAGCCCCCAGAAAAGTTTGGTGGTCCTTCACTGAATTGAGTCCAGATTATCAGTCTTGTACTGGGGGACCCAGTATCTAGCCACCAGTTCTAGGTGCCATCTGAGTACTGGATAGTAGGGATTAATAATTTCCCTTGATCTACTGGCTATTTTCTGTGCAGCCCTGGATGCTGCTGGCCTTTCCTGCCAGAACACACTGATGGTTCACAGTCAACTTGCTGTCTGCCAAGATCTTCAGCTCATTTTCAGCAGACTTGTTCCCCAATCAGACAGTCCTTACAAGGGGTCTTCTTCCCCAGTGCAGGACTTGGCATTTGTTGTGCATTTTGAAACCTTCCTGCTGTCCCATTCCTCCAGCTTTTTTAAGTCACTCTGAATCATAGCCCTGGCCATTAGCACTTACTTCCTTACTTGATCCCCAAGGCAAAAATATTCTTACCAAAAACGCCCATCACCAGAAACATCTTCCTTATCTAATGACAGAAGTCTATGAAAGATGGTCATTCACAAATCAACCTAACAGTGACAACTGGAGAGCTCATGAAAGCTAAGCTGTTCTTAGTCCACACTGACATCAATTTTTATTGAAATGGTCATTTCCGGTGCCCTCCTGACTTTCACTGCTGATTAGTGCAACTTTGCTTTGCTTCTGAATAGGGCTTCTTCAGAAGAACACATGATCTGAACCACCTTTGTAGAAAGCAGTATTAAGTTCTTTTGAATCTTCAAATAATACCTTTTTCACTCTTTCCTGATATGCTAAATCCCACTCATTGGTGTTTCAGTGCTAGAAATCCTGGAGCCAGGATTATCTTTGGTAGAAAGGTCCATTCATAGGCATGCTGTGTGTTTTTTTTTTCACTCACTAGATTATCCAGGGATTTTCATGTCATCAAAAGGAGAAAAAAAGTAAACACCCCTCTCCTGGCTTTCTTTGCCTCCAGATGTACCCATAAAACTCTGTAATTCCTATAATAAACTAAGGAGTGCCCTTTCAGCAGCTGGTATTAAAACCTTTCCACCAATTCACACACCAGAAAAGCTCTTCAATATTTCATTCATGCATTCATATATAAATGTGAATATATTTCATTTCAACAAAAGTTTGTTTTTTTTTTTCTGAGTGGATGGCAGTGCATCTGTGGTCACTAGGGTAAGAGGTCATTCCTCTGTCCTCATACAATGACAGATGAGTCAGATGCTACTAAGAGTAAAAAAGGTTCAATTCTTTCCACAGTCCCATGCAGTGAATTTAGGCTGAATGAAGGTTTTATATATTTCCTGCTTCACAAGCTACCTAGTACCATAGGTATACATGATCCTTATATTTTCCTTGCCCAGTGTGATAGAGATGATCTTGGAAAAAGAGACAACGGTTGCAGGCTGTCAGCATTGTCAATTCTTTCTCTCAGCTCCAGTTTAACATTAATATGCCACTGAATTTGAAATGAAAAATCTAGTTGTGTTGTCTCTATCACCTTTATCCAGTCACTACTGTTTTGATTTCCATTACTTTCTAATGTCAGTCAGCCTCCTGAGCTCTTCTATCAGATCATCTTGGAATGAGATCACAGGGGTACCAATCCCCAAAACCCCCTATTATTCCAGTAAAATTTCCCTGCATAACTATAAAGCACGCCAACATTTGCTGTCTTTCATCCTCAGTCACTGGTTAACTATAGATTTGTTTTACCTTTTTGATCTTTCTCATAAATCAATTCCTCCAGGGCTCTTCAATTGCTTCCATTTCATGGTCTCACTCTGTTTTCATCAACATCCTCTGAAGCCTTCCTCTCCAGGACTGTATCCTCCTGGAAGTGTTAGAGAGGCATTGTCTGGTTTTTGTTTTCTATCTGATGATAACTTTACAAAAATAGCCCAGGTTATTTTAGTTTATTTATTAATATCTTAGCATGAAAAGAGAAAACTCTAAAGAAATCCTGAACTGGAGCATAATTCCTTAGTCCTCTGGTAACCCTGGCAGTTTGTATTCTCTTCACTATGAATCACAGCCTTGTTATTTTCTTTTTTAAATAAACACTTTATTTGCTTTATTTGTTTGTTGACTGGTCAAACATGTTAATAGGAAAACATGTAATTCAGGAGAAAGTTGCCACAGTAAGCAAAGTTATACCGAGAAAGAACCGAGACAACAGTGTTGATTTTGCCATGACCATTCTAACCTGGATCTTGCAATAGCTCTATACCAGATTCTAGAGACCCTGGCCAAACATCTAACGCCAGATCACAAAATTCAAACAAACTGAAAAAAAAAAAAATACTTTTTTCCATTCAGGTTTGAAGGAGTGGCTGGAATTTTCCTAATTTTTTAATTCCCATTTCATAGATTTAAATTTTTTTTAATTAAATCAAATTAAAATGAAAAAAAAGCTCCAGTGAAAAATTTCAAGGGTCTCTATCATCTTTAGGTAACTCAGCCTCATGTAAGTCTACTCTGTGATCAAGGAGGAAGACTGTGTAAAGATTCTGAATAGAAGTCAGAACAGCTACATCTTTATTTTGTTCAAAATACCGTTCCTCTTAATATGAATCTCTTGGTCACAACAATGTTTTTCTAAACCTACTTGCACCTGGTTATTTTTTTTTTTCATATCTAGAAGACATTGTATAGGAAAGTCTGAGACTGTTATGCTGCAACTTTGAGCAGATGACAGAAAATATACCTTATTAATTCACAGTGAGGACAGGACATCCTCAGGCTTTCAAAAGAATGCAGTAAAGCTAAATTTTATGCAGTGCCCCACAAAATGAAATAGAAATGTCATCTGTTAACCTGTTGTCAATTCTTCTTCCAAATGTAATGATTTTAAAATGATTTTTTCCTAGTTTAAAGTGTCATCCTTGTACTCCTCTTCTGGAGCTGTTTGCTGCCATTCATTTTACATATGCCACCAGAGTCTTTTCATCTTTGTCACAAGTTCCACACCTCACAGTCCCCTGAGCTTCTCTCAGGCAGGACAGTTTCTCATAAAACCACCAGGGACCTCTGTGCAGTTGATGATGAGTTCAACAACAGCATATTTGCTAGCTTTTAAGTGTTTGAATCACAGCCTTAATATTGCCTTTTTTATGCATAGAATTATTAATTTTCAGTGATTTTTTTAAAAAAATCAAGTATTGTTTATATCTATTCACATTTGTTTCCTTATTTTTGGTGTTCTATTTTTATCTTCTCCTTTGTGTTTTCTCGCTGCTTCATATTTGATAGCACATCAGACACAATAATGGTCATATGCCTCATACCTGATTCTTTCTACACTCAAATTTGCTGGAACATTTACTGGAAACTCTCCAAAATCACAAGGGCAACAAATAATCTTCATAAAACAGAACAGATGGCAGGCACCTTTGTCTTCATTATGGCATTGTTACTCTAGAAATCTACAGGTCCAGATGCTAAGAAAAAATGCAGCTTTGTTCACTGAGACCAATATCTGCTGCTTGTTTCACAATGTGTTAAAATTAGGGTAAATATATCATCTTATTATGACCCAGTACCTTGGGCTTATATGTGCAATTGCTTGTGGGCCTTTGTTTTCCTACTTCATTTTAGTAAGACAATTGCAGCCTCAACTGTAATCTCTGAATAGTAGCAGTCAAAAAAATCCCTTCCTGTTCATTCTGTTCACACCTGATGAACTCATATTAAGTTCATATCCATCAAGCTGGGCTAAGTGATGAGAACTGACCAAGAGTTCCTTGTCACAAAAAGTCTCAGTTTCCACAAGACGGGATAGAGCCAATGACGGAACTGAAAAAGAAATTGAAAACTGTATGATTCCTAGGATCTAGTTTCCACAGATATTTTTGGGAGTATATTTTTTACTTCAGAATGCAGACAGTTATACCAAACAGTCTCTTTTCTACAAAAATCTAGCACAGCTGAGTAACAGCATATAAGAATCCCTCCAAAGTTGCTTCCTCTTTAAATTACAAGGATCAAATACTGATCTGATGTAGACTAACTTGGAAATTCAGTGAAGTAATTTATTTAACCTGAAGAACAGAAGATATAGATAGCAATAGATAAACATACCTGGGAGGAAGATAGATAATTATGTGCTATGACAAAGAGCAGAAGAGTTGCCTCAGAGGCACAAAAGAATATAGAGTAACATGAGGATGTCAAGTCAATTCTTTCCAAGAGCAAAGTAGAAAAAGTTGCTTAGTCTAGCTGATGCACAATGAAATCATATTCTTTGGAGAGTTGTGCAACACTTCAATTTAGTTCAGACTATTCCTTTCTTTATTTGAACACACTTCCTAAAAATATTAACTCACATAAACCAGTTCTTCACGCACAAAAAAATGGATTGGAGAATGTTACTTGGGTTGTAAAACCAAACCACTGTGAGCTAGGAAGAGTCAGAGTCAAGACTGTTTGATAGTATCAGTACTCTCATGTGAATGTGTATGTTGTATCTTTAATTACATGACCTGGTTTTCCCAAAGGACCTCTGCCTCACTCACCACAAAGTCTGACAGTTCTCAGAATGGTGAAAACAAAGGATCAGCTATTCAAAAGGCACTGTTATACTAAAAGAAAGCTGAAGACTTTTTTGTCAATAGTACAAAACTGATACAAAAGAAAGTTATTTTCACTTTATAGAGGTTAAGTAGGTGAATACCTAGGGATGGTATCACAGGGTATAAATACTGGTAAATATTTGGCGTGGAAGTAGATTGGAAGTATCCTGTTTTCTTAAACAACTTTTAGAATATTTAAGTATTTAAATGCCAACAAACTTTAAAAGGATCAAGCTGTTTGAATTCTACTTACGTTAATAGTTAATAGTAGTTACCCAACTACATTCTTCTGCAACAGCACAAGTTTTCCTCCATACTGCATTTTATAATAATTATAATGCACAGTTTGAAACAAATTATATGACAGCCCAGTTACACAGATAAATTATAAAGTAAGTAAATGTCTTCAGTTGCATTTAATTGCTAGTCAGTAGAGTAACTGGAGGAAAAAAAAAAGTTATGCTAATTTCAGTGCTGGGAAGATAGCAACAGTAGGATAAGAATATTGTAGATGATCAGGTAGTTCCAGTACATGGAGCATAGCTGGAAGATCATTAGGGAGGGGAAACCACACTGCTCCCATTCAGCCTCAGAATGCAGTATTTTTCTATGATTACCATTTATTGTCTTTCCTTATGAAGATTATTCATCATCTAGATGACTCTATAGATGACCAAAACCAGGCGACAGGAGGAAAGACCTGAGGACAATGTCAAGTACTTTGCTTGCTTACTCCAAAAGAAAAGCTATAAATTAATAAAATTATAAATGATAAATGAAAAGCAATCAGTGCCGTCACCCAGGATTTTTGGCAGTGTTCTGAAGTCAAAAAAAAAGAAGTGAAACAGTGGCCTAAAAGTCAGCTTCCAAACTCTCAAGGCCGTGTCAACTGTCATATCCAGAGTAAAAAAGCACAAAGACTGTCTCTCTTGTGCATAATGTTCTCCAGGTAAATAATAAAGCTGAAGGCTGATCAGAATAAACAGAGACAAGATTAATCCACCTTTTGTTATTATAGTCCTTCCACAAACTGGAGATTTCTTGGCCATTTCTAAGCTATTAGATGCCGTGTCATCCAATAAAGCTCACTTCTATCTGTAACTAATCAGCAGCTTAACCTCCACCATAGACAGGCCTGGTCAAACTGACTCATCAGCCTGACATAAAGTCTGACTACTTTGCTTTCTATCTACAAACCAAAACCCCCAAATCAGAAAGTCAGTTTAAAAGACATTACTTTTCCACCTAGCAAACCATTACGGTACGAATGCTCAAAGGAGACCTAAATGAAAGGAAGAAAAATCTTCAGAGGTAAGACAGTCACGTGGTAAGGTTCATGCAAATAATTTAAAATATAAAGCGCGTAAGTCTCATTGGGTTGCCTGCAGTTTCAGACTCTGTCAAAGGGAAACACGGAAACTTTTTCACTGTGTGTCACTCCATTGCTTATTTTATGTCCATTTATAGAGCTATTTTGGTCTTGCAGACCTAATGTTATGCTCTAAGTTGAAATACCTGGGCAATCTTTGTTTGTGCAATTCACAGGCACTCAATTTGCAAGAAAATAATTTTATTTCTGTCTTTCCAGTATCATTCAAAGATTTCTAATGT
Organism: Climacteris rufus; assembly: GCA_013398175.1. Lineage (NCBI taxonomy): Eukaryota > Metazoa > Chordata > Aves > Passeriformes > Climacteridae > Climacteris > Climacteris rufus. The sequence continues at coordinate 78,083 of VZRZ01004412.1, forward strand.
GTGTGTGTTTAAATAAGTCTCAAGTTTTATGACTTGTTTCCTGACCTGTTGGTTTGGCTTTATTTTGCCTGGAAAAAAAAATTACTTTATTTACTTATTCTGTGGGGTATGTGTCAAAAGCAGCACAGTTAGTTTCAGTTTTATTTTTATAAATTGCTAAATAAGTATATGTTTGAACTACAATTTTAATTATGGAAGGTAGGACAAAGAACAGAGCACTTAACAAAAACAACTACAGAAACAGATTATTAAAACAGAAAAGAATTTTGACCTAGGTATGTTAGGTTTTTCCTGACGCTTGAAGTTTGAATCAGCTAAGCTTTGATCCAGCAAAGGCACGCTCAGAGCCTTGGTTTAACTCACTAAAATCAGTGGGGGTCTTTGCAGTGCAAAAGAGCAAGAAGGTGCAGACATCTTTCTAGTACTATAGCATAAATCTGCCAATAATAAAAGTTTGCACAACAGCCCACTGTCTCACTGTTTAACAGCTTTTAGAGAAAAAAATAGAAATTATGCTAATATGAACTCCATATTGCTCTTTACACGTATTTGCTAAAGATAAGAAAAAGGCTTCATTTGAAGGAAAAAAAAGGAATATGGTACTAGACAGAAGGAATATGATCCTTAAGAGACTATCGCCATTCATGTTGTGATTCCACACAAGAATTGCTCACCACAACATGGCTTTTGATTTTTTTTTTTGGTCATTTCAGAGAAATCCATGCTAAACTAATTTAAGTCAGGCAAACCATTTATTCTTGGAGCCTTTGGATCACTGAGGAAAAATTAAAAGCTCCGCTTTCAAGGAAAGGAACCTTTTATATTGTAAAGAGCTTTGGTGAAAGCAGGGCAATGTCACTGGGTTGATTCTGACCCTGCTTAATCTCTGTAGTTATCCGTTTCTACATGATCAACTCTCAGCAGATTAACAGTAACAGATAGCTTAGTAGATAAAACAAATTATTTTCTCACTCAAGTCTGTGGGAAAATACACACCCATGCCAGTGAAATTAGACTTTGGGTTGCTTTAGTTTTTAACTTTCTCTTAACTTCTGGCAGAAGTGTAAAGTTATAGTCTTGGTTTATGAAGATACTGAGATTCAAGTGGTGTAACTACAAAGAGGTCCAACCACCAATTCTTGCATCTGCTGAAAACTAACTTTAGATGGTTAATTTGCAGCTTAACAGTATATCATGAATACTGGTGAGTTTATGAAGAGATTATCTATAAATTAACAGGATTTTTAAAAAATGTATTTCATGCTTTTATTTAAAACTAAACACTCTGTCTCTGAAAGAGTTGGCAGACACAGAGAAGTGCTGTTTATAGGAGGAACTGCAAACCTGAATAATAGACATCTTTACTGTTAGTTCTTGTAATTAATGTCTCCATTATTTTGCAATTTTAAAAGTGAATTGATGATTTTTTAAAATTGTATTTTAACTTAAGTATTAGTGGTTTATACTTTTATTTGATTTCTTTCACTACTCCTTTTCCCATCCTCTGCTGCCAGATTATAATGAAATACCAGTGTAGTTCTTTGCCCAAAAGATTAGGGTACAATTTGGTGTGGTGTTTTTTGTTGGTTTGTTTTTGGTTTGGTTTGGGTTTTTTTGGTTCAACTGTGGATACTCTCCCTGTTTAATTCTATTCCTGTATTTTAATTTGGATTCTTCTATAAGGCAATAGTGCCTTGTTTGGTAGTGCAATAGTGTCAGTAGGACAGTTTCACAGGTTCACGTCTGCACTAGCTGTATCATCCTTCAGTGGCATAAATCACTCCTATGTGAAGGACACACTAACAAAATGACAAACCTCAGCTGGGTAGAACTGCCTATTTGCAACATTGAGAGCATTTCACTTCAGAGAAAAATTCCATACAAGTGGATTTAAATATTTTATAATTCTCTGGAGGAGAAGTCTTCTGTATATAAAATCTATGCTGCATCACTTAATGTTCTTAGGTGGATGAGGGGGGAATGCAGCAAAAAATCACTTATCTTGTGCTAGTTCTAATAATACCAACTCATGTATGTCAGTTTTAAGAATAATAACTGGAAAGAGTGGGCAGGGAATAGCTTCAAGGTACAGAGTTTGCCCTAATACACACAGATGGAAAATCTAGGGCCAACACAGGTCAGATTTGTACTGTGTAGCACTGTACAAAGATAGTAAAAATATAAAGTTGCTATATATTTCCAGAACAGTTCTCAAATTCTAAAATATTTTTGCCATAATTCTCAGCCTGTCTTGACTGTCTGTGTAGAGTATTCTTTCCTTGTAAGGACCTGTAACCTTGGATAGTTGCCAGCCTACTAGTAAATAACCTGATCATGCAGTCTTTATTGAAAGAAATCTGTTGTTTTTTATTAAGGCTGTTCTGCTTTCTTTCATATTTACCTACTCATAGCTACAGTGTTTTCAAAAGACACTGGATACAGACATATATGCTGGGGACAATATTCTCTTAAGTCTTGATTTGAGAGTTGATCATGAATTTTCAGTCAAGCAGAACTTCCAGAAGAAAATAACTTTTCTAAAAAATATATTATATAGCCAAGCTACTATGATATTGTCCCAAATATCATACAGCTATCTAAGGTACTGCTCACCTTTTTAGGCTGAGCTGCCAAAAGTTTTAGTACTCATATGTAGGTGTGAGCAATGATGTGCAAACCAAAAATGGGCACTTGAATCAATATTGTTTCAGAAAAATATTCAACAAATAACTACCCAAAGATGATTATCTTAAAATTATTCCTGTGAAATGGTTGTGCTTAAGCTTTTGCATGTGCTTAAAACTTTACATGTGAGCAACATAGCTCAGTAGAATTACCAATATACATTAATGTAAATGATTTTCATAGTTCCTTTAGAAAGCTACTACAATAAGAAATACTAACACCTTTACAGTATCTTGAATTTTGGAGAAACCAGAGTGATTCTAGTTTAATACAAAATGTTTGACTAGTACTGTAAATTATATTAAAATCTATTTTGTGTCTTGAAGTAGGTCAATTAAGAAAGTATAATTAAACTGCCTTTTTGTGAGCTGAATAGATTTATATCATAGCTAATTAAATAAAAACCTAAGAAATACTGTAAGAAAAATTATATTATCAACTAAGAGAAATAGCAAAAAGATCACTTCTAGGAAAAAAAGGATCAGATTAGTGTGGGACAATGAAAAGAGGCAGAAAACTGACAAAAATTGGAAGTCAAATTAAGATAATCCGTGGATAGCAAACACGGATTTTTTCAAAAAAAAATCCCCCTGACATACAATGAATGCCATTTCCTCTAGAAAGATAAAGGAAGTTTTCTGATCTTTTAAAAGTAACAGAGAAGAACTTGTGGTGGAAATGGCTTTCTCAACTCTTTTGATGAACAAAGTGGATTGACTGTCAATGAGTTTAACAATCTTAATACAGGAAGAGAAACTTCTTGAGGTTGAAGCAGCAAACTTTTGTTATAAAAAGACTAGACATTCACTTTAATAACTTTTTAAAAATACTTTATTTCATATATGAGTTGAATTTACAGTCAGCACAAGGAGACAAAATGTTAGATAGCTGTGAAACATTTTAGTTCTTAATAAAGACAGTTATATAGTATATTGTACCTTTTTGTAATAGAACACCAGTAAATGTTAATATTTTTCAATTTTATTTAGATACATACCAGAATTTACAGAGGTGCTTATTGGTATTTTTGTGCATATGTGAACCAAGAAAGAAATTATCAACAAGCAGCACTTTAATATAAGAAGGCCTTCCATTCTAGAAAGTGCTGTCTGATTCCCATCAGGACAATTTACCTATTGTAAAGATCAATAACAAATAGGCTTTCTTGGCTGGAGCTGCAGAAAGTTTAAAAACTCTTGCAAGATTCATGAAGTTCTTTCCTGAGGAGAAGAAGGCTTTCCTAGCAGAGCGGAAGCAGCTAGAGACCTTGTCGTTTGGAGCCAAAGTAACCATGCTGTTTGTACACATAAGCTGGCAGGTAAGGGAGACAAGTTTCTAATAACCCAGATAGGTACTCTGGAAAATCCCACTTCTATTACTAAGCATCGTATCTTACTTTGTGTCCATGGCCATCCAAATACTTTGTCTGTGCTCAATGTTAAGGCCATGAGTAATTCTGCTTAGTTTAAGTGTGACCATTCAGAAGTCCAAATGGAAAAAATAATAATTTCCAAGTCTAATTTTAAGGTAATATCCATGCTTTATGGGTGGCTGCTTCTGTTTTGAAGATGAGTGTTGTAATGCAACTATAAGTATTCTGCCTTTATGCCTCCTCAACACAGGAAGTATTTTCTTCTTATCAAAAGTATATTTACTGAGTGTGGCAACATGCATGGCAGCAGCCATAGCCCCAGTGGTTCAAGACTGGTGGGACCAGCCTGAGCCTGCCACTGCCTGAGCCACACTCCCTGGTTAGGGTGAGCTTTTGGATCACACCCCAGCATCCCTTTGGGTGTTATTTCACATGTTACAGTTCATTGGTTAGTTAGTATATGACTTCATGTTCTCTATAAGGTTATGTTCTAGAAACTTCGTTTCAGTTCGGTTAACTATTGGTTACATGTAAATCTTTGTACCCCTATTGGTTACCTTCCCCTGCTTGTATCCCTATAAATATCCCTCTGCACTCCATTGCCCTGCCATTTGTCCCTGCCTGCATTCAGCGTTTCCTGATCCTCGTGCCGCCTCTCCTGGATCCCTGGACCCTCTCCTGCCTTCCCTACTGCTTTCCCTGGGAATAAAAGAGCTGAACTTCACACCAAGGCCCTTCTCTCGAGCCTTCATTCTCGCCTACACCTACAACATTGGCTTGGGGCTCTCTCACCTCCAGAGGAGCCAGCACTAAAACAGCTGCTGGAGGAAACCCTGTGTCTGGGGTAACTGCGATCTGCAGCCCCTGCTCCACCAGGGTCACTCCCAGAATATCACTGAGTGGCCTTGAGCAGGCCCCCAGAGGCAGCAATAATTGAGTACCTACAATTGAGCATATTGGCAGGTCACCTTTGGATCATTCTTTCTTAGGTGAATGTCATAGCAATAAAGCTCTTTGCTCCCAAGACATGCTAAACACGAGCCTATGAGGCTTTGCTTCAGACTGCCTCTATTTCTTTCATATTCTTTGCTGACAAGTTGCAACAAAATAAAAAACAGACGTTATCTCACCAACATCTTTCCATAATCAGTTACTGCTTGTTGGCTTGGTCACTCTTATGAAACTATTTGCTCCTACTTGGACTTGATGATTTTGAAGGTCTTTTCCAACCTTAAAAATTCTGCGTGCTTTACTCTCCAGTCACGTATTCTTCGCATCCTAGGAAGTAAAGGTCAGTTAGTACCTTATTTGGTAGCCAAGGTCAGGAGTTAGGCTTCAGAGCCCATATTTGTCGCACGGGACAGGAAAGAAAGATGCAGACACACATTGAAGAGAGAGAGAGCCAAGACTGTGGGCCAAAAAGCTCAGCAGGACTGGCTTCCCAGACCCCGCACTTTATTTTATATCCTCTTAGAAACCATAGGAATTGGAGGGAAATTGCCACCTTTCCATCACAGTGGTCAAAGGAAATATCCATCAAATTTCTCCGCCCAGGAGAAAGGAATGCAAACAATAGAACACAGTTAGAAAAACATGGCTATGTTTACAGAGTATGTGTGAGAAACTGTTACAGAAGAATGAAAACATCAAAGAACTGCAAAACTCAGGGCAACACATATTCTTGTTTAAGAGACATGACTACCTCAAGATGTCTACTTGTAAGTGGAATTGTAGATTCACCCTGCTCTGGACTGGTTTAAGCTTCAAAGTGTTTCAGCTGCTCACAGATGCAAATACCTCTTGTACACATCTAGATGTCCCATTCATTCAAGGGAACAGGGACACCTGATTTTTTACTGCAAACCCAACTCCAAGTGTTCTTCTTCCCAGTAGTGCAGTGCATTTCTCAGTGCAAACATTACACTTGACTCCAAGTGCGGATATTTTAGGCATTACAGCATTAAACTGTAGCTGCCTGAACCATTTTCTAGTTCTTAAGACAAGTGATACTGAGCATCATATTCTCCCATTCTCCAGTTTCCTTTCACTAGAAAAAAATTAAGGAGAAAAACTGCCACAAAATTTGGAATACAAGAGAAGGCATAATTCTACTGAGAAGTCAGAAAAAGTCAGAGAAAGTCAGAAAAAGTCAGAAAAAGTGGCCACTCCGCTGCATGTCTAAGTGCATAGAAGATGTACATGAGTTCAGAGAAGAGGCAATTACTCATAACACCTGTGCAGGATTAATTTCAAAAAGTGTTTAAGATTTCACGTCAGAGATTAATGTTAAAAGTGAAGTCAGTAGTTGCAGGGTGGAAAGCCAACTTGTGAAATGTTACTGGGATGGAATCTTGCAGTTTGGGAAAGGACTGTAGTATGCCAGGGTAATTTTAGGGCTATTTTGCACTTAGATAATATAGCTGTGATTTGATGGAGAAAATATGATGGAAAAATGGGTAAGGAAATCATTTAACTCAGGAGCAATGCAATTACTGAGACACAATTCATACTAAAAGCATCCCTGGTTTTGGTTATACATGCCTTTTGGCTTCTACTTGTAGAGTATAAATGCATTTTATAAATATCCCTCTCCACTCGTGCTCTAAGAGGACACATCCTGTAGAAAAGTTTTCTTCATGAGAAGGATCAAGGGGTTAGCACCATCATTGTGGTGGCCACACTGCAAAAGGGGAAAGAGAAGATTATGATGGCCTCCAAGGCAGCCAAGAGAGTATCTGCTCAAGTCCTAATATCTCAGACGCTGTGTGCAGAGTTAGTTGTCTACTCAAAAGGCTAATAAACAATGCAATTAGATTTAAAGACTTCAGGTCATTCAGGGTATTTAGCAAGCACTGAGCAAACAGAAATCAGCCTGGAGAGACTGAAGACCATGCTGGGAAATTATTACTATATAGAATAATTGCAAAATACACTGGAAAGAAATGAAATAAACTGAGAAGCAGCAATGAGAATACTTAGTCTGTGGACATAGGAATACTCTTTCTTACACAGATGTTCTGTCCCTTCTCACCGTTAGACTGAACTGCTATGAGGCAATACTTGCAGGTTGTTCAGACAACTCTAACATTTTAAGAACCAGTGATGCCTTTACTTGCAAGAGAACATTTTCAGTTCCTCCTTTACCACTGCATTTGTTGCCATGATAGGGCCATGGTACTCCTCCAAAGGAGTTTCCGTTGTGTTTCCTTTTATTGCTGCTAAATTCCTCATATACTGCCTTAGGTTTTTAACCAGGCTCCTCACTACACTCCTCTGCTCATATAAAATACAGCTGCCAAAATAGCCATGTCAATTGTAATGACAGGTTTGCCTCTGTTCTGAAGCTCTATCTCCTTGTCCTGTTTCCTACTGCATCAGAGTCAGCCTTTATGTTTTTGCCATTGTGCTCCCCTTGGAACACGTCTATCTTTATTCATTTAGCTGCTGTGGTGGCAGACACCTTTCAAGTTCCCTCTGGGTTGCCCCTTAATGCTACAATAGGTTTCTCAAGCTGAACTTCCCATTAAAATCAAAGGAAAGAAAACAAAAAAAAAAANTGTGGTGGCAGACACCTTTCAAGTTCCCTCTGGGTTGCCCCTTAATGCTACAATAGGTTTCTCAAGCTGAACTTCCCATTAAAAACTAAGGAAAGAAAAAAAAAAAAAAAAAAAGACCAAAAAGAACTTGCCAAAAAGAAAGTACTCTAGTATGAATTCACTAGAAAACAGGATGGTTTATATAGATCTCCTTTAGGCTTTCTAAAGCAACTGAGACCTGCATAATTAAGCATGATCTTACTTCTGCTGGTTTTGTCTCATCTTTTGCTGCCATCATTTTTTTATCTTAGCTCAGGCAAAATATTTCTTGTGGCAAATTTTCCACCTGCAAGGGAATGTTCATAATGCAAATAAAATGAAATTTTTGTTTTGATGGAGTCCTCCAGGAACTTGACAAAAGCTATGTTATTACTGTAATATTTTAGATTCTACAACTCAGTGTCACATAAACCAGTTAAACTGCATCTTTAAAAAGGAGCAGGTTCTGTGGTCATAATAGTTTTGCAAAATATTACGAAAGTTTGAGCTACCTGATAACTGAAATCAACTCAGTTATGAGATAGGCTCTGTCCATCGTCTATTACATAAGCAAGATATCACTCCTAACACAAAAGTGCAAAGCAAATGCCTTTATCAATAATAAAATATATTATATACAGAACAAGTATTTCAGATTTTCAATTTGAGCAAAAGTGACAATCTTTCTGGTGATATTTAAAATGTATTAGAGCCATCAGGAAATGACAGCTATAATTTAAGTATTTCTCAGATAACATAATGCACCTTAACATTGTCTTTTCTATTCCTATTAGCTAACATCTTTAAAAAGTCTTTAAAACTGCAGCAAAAAAATCTTAAAAGTTGATAACCCAGTTCTGCATATGCAAGAAACTTAAGCCTAATTATTCCATTTATGATCTCTATGAGCACTGAACTTGCTCACTCGGTCCCCAAACTCACATTTGCAGGAGGAAATTCAAAAACACCTGAACAAATGCATACATTAAGCAACCTGACCTTGACTCTACACTCTGTACATTATGCTGGTGATATCTTTGTAAACTGTTGTTTCAGCTCAGTTAATGCATACAATTCCTAGAAAAGATCACACTGAGAGCTCAGGAAAATGCAGGTGACTCAGAGCTAATGCAATATCAGATGTAGCAAAAAAAGAACAAAGACACATACTCACTTTTGATTTCCGTGAGGGGATAAACAGAAAGAAAAATCTGTTGGAGGAGAGGAAGTGGGAAAAAAATGCCTTTGGTAAGTGTAGGGTGTTAAGAGGTTTTGTGCTGCTATCCGTTTTCAATATTTTCTGCAAGAAATTGTTCAGAACATCCAGAAGAGTCTCTTACTGGGAAATCTCACTGTAGGAAGTAGCTGCTAATTCCATTTTAAATTAATGAGTACTCCTACAGTAGAACTTTGGCCTTTTAAACACATATTTGATGAGTGCTCCAAGCCAAGTATTCTTCATTTCCTTGAAGATAAGGGTGTGCAGCAGGTGGAACTGTACTCCAAAACCTGCTTCGATGCAGGCTTGGTTGTATCCTTAATTTTAATGCAAGCTACAACACTCAGCTGAAATCCTTGCTCTACACACCAGCAAGATGGGAATATTCAAATGGCTTTAACCCAGCTTTGAAGGAGAATTTGGCATGCTCCAGAGAAAACCAGAGGTTAATCAAGAGTTATTTTACTGAAGTAATCAATGATAGTGAAATAAGAGAAATCTTTTAGTGTATGAACCTGACAAAAATCAATTTTTTTCACATTTGTTATCTTTAAAAAACAAGAAACTCTTCTAAGTCTGGAAATACCTAAACTACAACAGAAATATTTAATGGGTTTGAAATAGTTAAGAAAGGGGAAAAGGCTATGAGTCTACAAAATAAGACACCTCATGTTTTACATGTTTGGTTGTTTATCTTAGAGATCAGACTGGAGGGGTGTGACAAAGATGTGGGAAAGTTGGACAGAAGGAATGCAAAAAAGAATAAACATATTGTGCCTTTTTAATATTCTAATTGCATTTCCTCCTTCTGTTCTTCAAATCACATCTGACACTTATATAGTTATATTAATCTGATAAGATTGCAAATGTATTCCAGGGCTGTAAATGTCATTTACACATTAAAAATATAATCATATTGGTCTGAAGTATCTGTTATATTGGTCTTGTCCTTCTAAGGGTATTCCAAATTTTTTTACCTGTAAGTCAGATATAGTTGGGGAGTGGTTAGATTGCATTCCTACTTTGCTCAACACATTACTCAACATACTTATTACGTGGTTTAGATCTGTCATTTTCACTTGTCATACCCAGTGGCTGTTATGTCCATAGCTGCCATTCAATAATATGAAATTGTACTTTTTTCCTCCCTGTATTATTTTCTGTAAATTTAAGACTAGTCATACTGACAAATATTTAATTCTCTTCAAGCCTGATAGAAGAGATTATGATTCTGTCCTGAAAAGACTGTTTTTCTTCATCACAGTAAAGCTTATTTATAGTTTTGCATGTTTACTAATACCACGTTAAAATACAAAGGTTAAACCAGCATTTTAACCAACTAAGTAAACAGCAATCTTTGTTCCATATTTTCTAATTATTTTATTGTGTTATATTCTTTTCCACAACAGTTTCATAAATCATATTTGGATCTGTGTTTATTGTAAACAGATTTTATTTTGTTGGGGTTTTTTTGTTTGTTTGATTCATTTCATGTTTGTAATGGCATGATGGAATTTAGATCCTTGTGCTGGCAGTTGTCAAATATAAAGGTCTTCACAGTCTGCAACCTCCTAGGTAGGGACACCATCCTGTAGATCTGTATTTTGAAAGATGGCAGAGAAGACATGTCCAGACAAGAGTTGTATATACATTGCCCTGCACCCTGTTTATAACAGTCCAGGTTCTACGGTTCCACTTAGTCTATAGACAAGGTATAGAATATTTCTGATGTCATTGCATTTTATACTACTTTCATGAGAATGCATCTTTGCAAATTCCACAGAACAGGCTTCGGTGTAGATAGGAAAGTGTCCTAATCCCCTGGTTTTGTTATATTGTTACATATTTTCTGTGAAAGTATTAGAATTCTTCCACGTGAAATAAAATGATTTTTTATAACCAGAAAGGATGCATGCATCCTCTCCTAGTTTATGTTGATAAATAAATCAGGTGGGAAGTTCCACTTGCTCAGCTACATCAGATACTTAAAGAAGTTGAAGACCTTTGTTGCACACCCCAGTCCAAAGTAATAATTCATGAACTAAGGCAAATAATGACAAGAAAATGTTTCAATTAAAAAGACCAGTTACCTCTGTATACTGAATTATGTAGGAAATTTTTTAAGATATTTGTTGGCAATTACTTGTTGATTCTAAATGGCAGTACTTGTTTATCACAAATATTACTCTGTAATTTCCTGAACAATTCATCAACATCAATTAGAGTGCATTTGGCACATATGTGGCCTTTTTCTTGTAACTGCTTTAGAGGTTTGCTTCATATTCTATCTGAGGTAGCCAGATTCAGCAGCTGTGTGGGCCAGACCTCTGCTTCAGGAACACATCACCTGCAAACCAAATCTTGTCATAAGCATATTCACCAGCTTGACCAGAAGCAGAAAGCTGTGGGATTTTTTCATTCTCCAGGACCTGCATGCTAAGCCTGCAGACTATGAGATCTGTGCTGATTTGGGGGGGGTTAAACCATTACATTGCAGTAAATATATGTTATCTGGAAGATATTCTTTATTCATCCTTCTGTGGAACTGGCAGGCACAAACAACTAAGGTAGACTTGAACATCATTGTTCTCCACTGCTTCTGAGACTAATTTGGGCATTAATTATTTTTAAGGGACAAGAGACAGGCTTTACATTTGTTGATAAATACATATCACTCAGGGTAATTTTTGGATACAGGTCTATAAAAAGATTTTTGTATGACAAAATAGCTGGGAAAAAATATCAGAGCTTGGTAATAGCAAAAGAATGTTAATCATTCATCATACTCTGCAATTCTACCTGTATTCTGGAAGATACAAATATTAAATATTTAAGGCCCACAACCTCTCAGCAAGGTGACTGCCATTATTTCTGTTTTATAGAAAAACTGCAAGGCAGAATAATTAAATACTTTGGTTAAGGTCACAGAGTAAATCTGCTGAAGATGTACAAATAGATTCAAACTCTGCTGATTCCCAGTTTGGCTCTTTAACTGAAGCACAGGTTCTTTTCTGCAACACTTCTCTCACTCATTATATATCTCTTGCATAGTTTAAATTAGGAGCATCATTAAGAAGTGAAGTTAATTATCTTCTCTCCTTTCTGAAACTATTTGCTGATTTCTATATTGACTAGATTCAAGCAGTTTCCTCATGCGTTTATAATGGCAAAAAAATCTAAACACAAATCTGAAAATAATCATGCTGCTTCTCCATGTTTTCATGGTATAAACAGCCAATAACACCCACAGTAACCTTATTAAGACAAAGATTAGCAAATAGAGGGGTTTAATTGGATTCTGTTTTCAAACATATCAAATCCCTAAAAGACTAACATATACAATCTCCTTCTTTATTTCTTCTTTATAAGCAAACCTGTTATGAAAATTAAGGCACTGTTTGAACAAACAATACTTCTGTACTTTTCTAGTGAAATGGGAGGTAGTTTTTCATGGTATGTTATAAAACAACTTCTAAGATCTCATTTTCAAAAGCATGTACAAGGGATGGAGAGGGCAGAAATTGAAGGTAGGAATGTTAATTGCTTAAAATAGTATTCAGAAATTCTAGTGAATTCCACCAGTGTATTATTTGAATTTTTAGGTACTGACATAAAAATGTAACATTTGACCCATGGGCACTTCTGAAATATTTCATATAGAACCTAAAGAGTCAAAGCCTCATTGAGGAGGACTTCGACAATTACTTCATGTTCTTAAGTTCAAACATTTAGGCACCTGTAGGACGTTCCCCCCACTCAGCTCCCATGTAGGCTTTCTATCTCTGGAGACCTCTGCGTCAAAGTTCTCAGTGATGTCTTGAGCGTAAAAGTCCACATATTGGCTCCTTGGCTTTGAGCCGAGACAGAGCCTTTGACCACAGACCTTTGTATTGTGATTGAGCTATGTCGGGGGTTGAAAAATAACTCACGAAAAAAATTATCTGAACGTTTATGCTTGAGAATAAGGATTTGTGAGACAAATATTTGAGGCAAACACCAGGCTTAGCTTAAAACCATAAACTACTTTTATTAACAAAGTTAGCAAAACGGTTTAAGTAACAAAAAAAGTATAAAGCACTTTCATTTTCTCCCATCCCATCTGTTATAAACGGGGACCACCACTCATCTAATAGCAGCAAATAAGTAGAATTTATTCGAATTATATCAATAAAGGTTGTATAAGGTTACAATAGGTCAGCTAGCTGAGGAGACACGGAGTGCCAACGCTGACTCAAATCATGTCTCTCTTGCTTCTCTCAGCATTAGCTTTTATTACATTTCACACAGTACTTATGCAGTACTTATTTCTTTACTCTTTAAGCTAATTGTTGAGTTATTCCTTTTTGTCCTTTTATAGTCAGCAGCTTGACCTTGAAGTTTCGTGCAAGCATTTGTGAAGCCCCAATGTGGTTAGCACTCCAGCTGCAAGTATTTGCAAGGCCTCAATGTGGTTAGTACCCTTTAAGTCTAAGCATTAAGCATCCTGTTTTGACATGCTTGGATTTTTCCATTTCTCCTGTATCTTGTTTCATTCTGCCCACACGTGTTTTTTACAACAAAACGCACGTTGCTCACAAGACTCATTCTTTCGCCACTTCTGACACCAGCCACAGTTCCCATTTCTTTAACAAACATGCAAGGATACACACATGGAGGAGATTCTTTCTGTTATATTACGGAATGCCTTTTCCTGCAGGTAATATAATCTTTACTGTGTTTTAACAGTGTACAAGGTAGCATCCCGGCCGAGCTGCTACTACATAAAAACCCTCCCACAAATGAATGCAGTTGTCTCAAGAACTGGCTCCATGTGGGCCAGGAGTTCATGGGATGTAATGTTAAGGATGAATTGCTCTGAAATCAGGAGTAAAGGATCTCTTTTTTTTCTCTCTTCTTCTATTTCTAGTATCAAGGGTTCCTGCTCTCTGTTTAAGCCTCCCTTTTGCTCAATACACCTCTCGCTTTTTCAATCCCCCCATGCACCTCATGAATTATAGGGAAAAAGTTTAATTTACTGTAATTCTACCACGGCCTGCAGGAAAGGATCCAGTTCCAACGTTTGAACCTCCCCTCCCCCTCCTCCTTTATTGAACATGGCGTCCACCATGTGTCCTTTTCTTACGATTACTTTTTCTTCTCCAAACCAAAGGAAGAAAATAAAAAGGGAAAGAACTTGTTGCCCCAATCACCCAAATTAATAAGTTTTTACCAGTCTAGGTGAAACTTCCATGAGATCTTTGCAGCGTCGAGAAAAGTCAATTCCGTTCAGACTTTATGTCGAGGAATTGCTCCATGTTTTTGCTGCTGTCCATGTGGCCTCCTGCCATCGCCATGTGGCAGTGTCCACTGCTGTGGATGCCACTAGCATCATGCCAGGCACCGAGAAAAGGTTCTGCTGTTGCTAGCTTTGCTCCTTCCTTTTTCTGCAGTTCAAGCACCTCCAACAGTTTGAGTGGAGCCAGGCTCTTTTTGACTGTCGCGCAGTGGCCACAGCTTCAGCTCAGTGAGCTCCACTCCTGTCCCATTTCGGCCCGGCGAGGCCTGGCGGCACAGCCTTTTGCACCTCCCGGCCTGGCCCGGCCCAGCCCAGCCTGGAGGGCCCTGGCAGGGCCTGGCTTTGTGGATTCGTGCGCCCCGGCCCAGGTGGAGGGGGGCTGTCCTGGCCCGGCAGGGGCCAGCCGTGCAACTTCACACTGCCTCGGCGTTTCTCCTCCCCAACCGCGCGCAAACAGCAGATTATAATATCCTTTCTTGGATGTGTTATTGCAAAAAAAAAAAAAGCGAAACTTGAGCTGTCTATTGATTTTGGGGTGTGTCAATCTTTGGAGCGTTATAGGACTGGCTCTTTTGTAAAGAACCTCCCCATGGGCTCCGCCCCTCCCGTTCGCGGCAGCCTTAAAGGGAATAACCACCTCGTGTAAACCAGCACATTTATTAAAAGCCCAGGGACATCTCATTAGCCTGCTAGGATTCTCAAATCAAAACATGTTCTCCCTGTACTATTTCTCACGCCTTCACCATTTATGGAGCATGGCTGAACTTCACCTAAGTCAGCATGGAGAGAGAGAGAGAGGAAATATATCTAATTGACATGTAGCTAAAAGCACTAACATATGATGTCACAAAATGTTCTTAAAATGTGTTTTGTTTCATTTTAAAACAGATATTTAGCCCTTCTGCAGTCTGTCACATGAAGTTGCTGTATTCTAGGATGCATCACAGATGAAAGATTTTGTCTCCACAACCACAATATTCTGGTGAGAATCACATTCTGTTACAGTAGTCAAGTATTTAACTCCCACCTGTGATGCACAAAGACCTCTTTACGGCTTAGTTGTTAGGTTACTTTCCTGGAAGATAGGAAACCAAATCAAACACAGAAGGTATTTTGATTTGATTCTCCTATTTTCTAGAACAGCATTTAAAACAACTACTCCTTACATTCCTCACCTGCCAGCCCAGAAAGAACTGACCCCCCTTCATCCACTTGACACCAAAAGAGGATGAATAACTCTACATCCCTACAGTAAATGCTAAATAAGCATCTAGTCTCCCTACTAGAGAGTTATTTTGTGAATTACTTACTGAGCAGTCTCACTCCTTTAATATGAAAGTAGATTATACAACCAGTTTGGAAAATATGCCTACCTTTTAGACGATTGAAGTCCCAATTTAAAAAGCCTAGGTTAGTTTTGAAAGTAGTGGTGAATTTCTAAGGCATATGGATGGCAGATGCTTTTAAAAAGTGTGACCTTAGTCCTTCCACAAATAGGACATTAATGGATTTCACCAAGCTTACTGTTTTAACTTGGAACTTTGTACAATTCTGCAACATATAGCTAGAGCTTAAATTATACCTATTCTCAACATCATTAGTATGTCTTAAATGAGGAATTTAATGTGGCCATCATTATGAGACTCAAATAGTAAGAGTTAACACTTTTTTTCTGTGTAAAGGAGCTAGTTTCATTAAGATTCATTATATTTATTTAATAACTAGTCTGAAACTAAGTGATTTATTTATACTCCAAGTAAAATAGTTATAAAATAACTATGTAAAACATAGTTATAAAATACAATGTAAGAAGCTTTAAAAAGCTAATTTTGTATATAAGTCTTTGCAGAGAAATGGAAACCCTTGCTGACCCTTAATATTCTCATTCTCACAACACTTTCTTTTTTAGCTCTTTTTTTTTAGCTTCCATAGAGAAGAGATTCTGAAAGAAAATAAAATAAAAAGCTTCATTCATCCTTATTATCATTATACTAAGTTTATAAAACAATATTAGGAGTTTGCTAAGAGCATATTCTTACAAATTTGCAATGGATAATTTCAAAATTATAATACAGAAAAAAAGAATTACCTGTGATCACTGCTGTAATTTATGTGTCATTAAAAAGATAGCTCTGAATTGGAAATCGTCTTTTGTTAAAATAATCTGAAGTACCTGAGAGAAGAAAAATAAAGCAGGAATTTAGGGTAACTTTTACTTCAGAGACGTGGAGGCCACCACAACCAACAACTTTATAAACCTTCTCAAAATATTTCTTTGATAATGAATTTTAATAACTACATACCACAATGGCATAAATATACAAATAACGCTGCAAGTAAGAAGTCAATATGGGACAGAACTCCATAAATACATTTTTTTTCTTTTTTGTAATGCGTAACTGCTGCAGTCTACTTCTTATTGATTTCTTTGTGTTCAGATCCATATCCACTAAAAAAGCATTTGTAATATGTCTGAAAGCAATGAACAGATGAACAGAGACTGCCAATTCTGTTCTATCACCACGTCTCTAAACATACACTATACTAAGGGAAAGAAAATGTAAAAATAGTATCTGTACTGCATAACAGCTTGGGGTATATTTGCCTAATCTGTTTTTCCTCTGTACCCATTAGTTCCATCTATCCCTTCTTCCTATCATCTTGAGACTAATAACTGCTTTTTCCAGGCTTTGAAGAAATACTAGAATACAAATTTTGTTTTATCAAGTTAAAAAACCTTGGTGTCTATAAAGAGAAGTGCATGACAATCTTTCAAACAGCAAAGGCTTTACACACAAGTGTACATGCCTCCGGTGAAGAAAGTTCTGACCCCATTGCCCTTTTGTGTAAAGTAGTAGCAGTGCTAATGAATTGTGATTCTTAAGGACTCTCACAATGTCTATGCTGTATAAGATCTTTGCTGCATAGTGGCTCTGGACATACTCAAGAAGTGAACCAGCTCCACTCTGTATTGTTTTTAAGGGCATCAGTGCAGTCAGTCCTCCCAAAGTCACACTGAAAAATGGGGTACATCACCTCAGGCAAATTACAGCTGGTGTTCCTCTATCTGGAATAAAATGGTTTACTTTGGTCTTATTTGGAAAGCAAACATGCTGAGACTGTAATCTGGTGATGTGGACCTACCAGAGATGAAAATCAGAGTTTCTTCTGCAATTAGTACAACCTGCTTTGTGCACTTGACATGACACTGAGGTTAGGAACTAATTTGATAGATCACTTTTTGATTTTTGCTTTTCCAGTCTGCTGAATCTCATCTGCGCTGATTTGCAAGCCCAAAGCTGTCACAGATCCCAATTACTCACTTAACAGAGGATTCAGTCAGTACAAGGGAAACAGTTACACGATATTAGTTACACGATAATTTCTGTACCTACTTTCAGAATGCTGTACAAAGAAGGTGAGTCTCTTTAACTCCATTTTATGTTTGAGGAGACTAATTCAGGCATAAGATCTGACTTGCCAGTGTCATCACCTCTCCCAACATTCAAGCAGACCAGGTACAATGTCATGAACACTCAAACTTCTAATAGATTGCTATCATTTCTAATTTCTGTCAAAAGTGCCATCACAGCTTTTCTTTTATGGTAGTCTAAAATGTAGTTTAGAAGTCTACAGTGAAATAAGCCTCTCCATTTTGGTGTAGAGGGAGATTTTATTTATGTAACATAAATCTTCCATTTATAGCAAAATTTTTTATCAGTCCAGTCATTATGCTTTCCACAGTTTCTTAAAAAAAAAAAAAGTTTCTTTACAGGTAACATATCTGACTATACTATCATTTCTAAACCTGGGATACACAGGATATTACAGTCAGCAATCCTTTGGGAGCAATGCTAAAAACTGACACCTTGATTAAGTAGTAAGATTGAAAATCTGAGGAAAAAGCTGTGGAATAGACTAGAATGTGATGGGGAGTACATAGGCATTTGGGAAGACTTGCTGCAGATCAATGTCCTACTCAGAACAGGCAGTTCTGATAGTTCAGGATGAGGTTTTTGCCCAAGAACAGATTCTAGATCTGAGAGCTCTGTAAGCATCCTGACTTCTTTGGGTTTTTTTTTTTTTATTTTTTTTTAACAGAATAAGAAAAGAGACATTCTTAGCTATTTATAGCTTAAGTAGTTCTGAAACTTTTTTTTTACATTTCAGTATATCTTTCCCTAGCACAATAAAAGTTTCAAGTATTTTTGCAGTTGTACAAAATAAACCCATTTTTCATATTTCTTCACATTGCAGGAGTGAGGACAATGGTTTTAAAACTGCTGGCAAATCACAGTCATTGCTTTCTTCATCAAATGTGCAGACAGCAATGTGTATACCATTCTCAGGGAAGACGGAGTCTTTGTTTTAACAGTGTTCTCACTGGTAGAGAAGTCAGCAGAGGACAGGGGTCTAAAATTCTTTGATCATCTTAGGAGAAAAACAAAAACAAAAACAAAAAAAGTGCAGAAAGTGTGACACCACACATGCTATCTAACATAGCCCTAACATGCAGCAAAACAGGACAGAAGCATCTAATCAATGGCAAGTTTCTCTGAATTAGAGAAGTTGAGCAGTTCTTCTGTAAGAGTAATAGAGCTAGATGTGTTCAGACCATATCCATTCCACACCTCTGATGAGTTCCAAAACACAGAGGGTATCACCCAAATATTTTTCTACTCTGGGTCTACTCAGTTGCTAAACCAGTTCCTGATGAAGCATTGCAGCCAAGTGTATCAAGCACAATTTTGATCCAGACAAATTTAGTCTGTCGTCATGGTTCAGGCCAATGTGGCATCAAAAGAAAAAATATTAAAAAACTTTAAAAAAGAGGGGGAAAAGAGTCTTTCTTTGAGACTATTCCACACCCTCCTGAGCTCTCTGCCTTGAGAGAACAAACAATGAGTTCTTTATACGGTATTGGAAGTACCAGTGAAACTAAAGCGCTCCTTTCCTACAGTCTCATAATAAGATTTTTTGTATCAGTACTGTATTTTTTCATCTTAGTTTTTGGGATAAAACACATTACTTTTTCAAGCTTTGCAATACAGCTGTGATGCCTAGAAATGTATCTCCATGGGAAAATGGAAGCATTGTGTGTTCATAGTGCTGCAGAATCCAGGAACCCCAGGCTTCCTGGATTTAGACTTACCATGCAATTGAATAAAAAACAATGGTGAAAACATTTCTAATAAGTTTATAGTGTGGGATTATTTTGTGTGTGAATTCATATGCATACAGGGAAGATACCAACATGCATTAATTATATTTGTTTTGCTCTTGCTTTACCATCCTTCAATGTTATGGGGTCCCAGGGCTGAGGTGCACTGAAATCTGGCAATTCTCATCCATATTTATCTGCTCCTCAGTAGCTATCTAAGCCACATTAGCTGGCTTACATATGTGTACTTTTCCTGCCATGTTTAGCTGTTCAGATCTATGTTCTATAATGTGGCTGGGAAGTTGAACCAGCTAGGAGTATTTAGAGATATTGTTCTGCTGCTTGATTGCAATAATGCTACTTAACTCATTGCAGGCATTTTGATTGGAAAGATGCAGTGAGAGTCACAAAGACAATGAGGATGCTAAAATGACAGTGACAGTATTAGTTAAGCTGTGGGAATGACATTGAAATGCTGGGTTTTGTACTCTGCTTTTACCATGGAAATACACCTTCAGATTTATAACGCACAATAGCAAACATCCGCCATCGCTATTACAGAGAAAGTGGGGCTTATTATTTAGAGAGTAGCAACAGCTTTCAAAGCTGCCAAGCAAAAGGCAAAGTGCTGATGAATGAAGACCAGGAAAGTCCGTATTTGAGCTCCCCTATCTTTTTGCCCTTAGAAAAAGTCCTTCTGTTACCCAGTTCCCAGCCTCTGTTGGGAATTATTCTGCTTAGTAGACTTTTCCATTAAAGTCAAAAGAAAGATGGCTAAGAATTACCTTCACTGTATCATTTATTTATTAAGCTTCTCTTGCTTTGCTTTATCTAAGTGATTTTTCTCCTTGGCAGCTACAGAAGGAATTACTTTAGTGTGTTGCACTCAGTTTGATAATAGTTTTACTCTGTATCATTCTGTGGTTTTGTTTATTGTGCTACTTTTTATGGCATCGTAACTTGACCAATTTGGAGTATAGATATTTTGATAGCTTAGTGGTCATATTTATACTGGGGCCAACCATTAGGGAAAGTTTGAGAACAGTGATTCCCAATTACATAAACATGTCAAAAGTTTACAAAATATATATATATAAACATATTAAAAGTGAGGTCCAGTATGGAGCCTTGCCACGGGTAGAAAGCATGAGTAACTCAGAGCCTTCAGCAGCGGTTTCGTGACCTAAGGAAAGCGACTTCGGCTTCACCCAGTCTCTGAACAGAGACGAGCCTGCATTACAGCTCCCACAGAATCTAGGCTTAGTTCACACACAGCAGTTTATTTTAAGCAGGGAAGTAAAGGGACAAGGAAGGGTTCTTTTCCGCTTATTGCCAGCAGGTTTTTATTACTGGAGCCATGGAGGG
Source organism: Climacteris rufus (assembly GCA_013398175.1). NCBI lineage: Eukaryota > Metazoa > Chordata > Aves > Passeriformes > Climacteridae > Climacteris > Climacteris rufus. The sequence continues at coordinate 98,735 of VZRZ01004412.1, forward strand.
TGCGGTAAAGACGTAAAATGGCTGTCGGGGGTATCTATTATAGCACGGAAGCGAGGGGAGAGCAGTCGGGAGAGAGCCAATTGCTGCGGAGGATTACAATGACTGACAGGGGTGCCAGCCAGCCACTCGGCTGTCCACACTGGCACAGGAACCAATGAGCTGCCCTTTCGGGCGGGACAGCCCCTGCCGCCCTGGCCGGGGAGCCCCCGTGGTGACCAGGGGCGCTACCCCCGGCTGCCTCGGCGTGCAAGGGA
>VZRZ01004413.1:0-12469 GCA_013398175.1 Climacteris rufus
GCAATTGCATTGGGCATCACTTGTTTTGTTTAATACCATTATTATTATTATTNCAGTCAGCAGGAGTGGGGAAGGAGACAGTGAGTGGCTGTGTGGTGCTCAGTTTCTGGCTGGAATTAAACCCCAACAGCTCTTTTGGGACTGTTTTTCCTTGCAGGTCATGTTCCCATGCTGGGTGGAGTTAGATTTTCCATCCTCCTTCCTCATGTCGTCTCCTTGTTCACACAGTGCAGCCTGTGCTGTGAACATTTATCCTTCCTGCTGCGCAGAGGAACTCTAACTCCTACTCCTACAGGTGGGGAGTAAGCTGAGACCAGGACAGGGTGCTGAGGCCCTGGCACAGCTGCCCAGAGCAGCTGTGGCTGCCCCATCCCTGGAAGTGTCCAAGGCCAGGTTGGACAGGGACTGGAGCAACCTGGGACAGTGGAAGCTGTCCCTGCCCATGGCAGGGGGTGGAATGGGATGGTCTTTAAGGTCCCTTCCAACTCAAACCATTCTGTCATTCCATGATCTGCAGTGATTGGATTACTCATGAGCAAGGACTTGCAGGAAGCAATGATATTTCCACACTACCCCTCTCACAAAGACTATGCTCACACCAGGAAAATGAGCTGTAGGATTTGAATGGTTTTTAGCAGGAGGAACACCACGGAAGTCAAACTGATGCTCTCTTGTGACCACCTTCCCCCATGGATGAAATCTCCAGGACCCATTTCTAAACCACATCTTCATTGATGCACATGGCAATTCACTGGGGTTTTAGCAGAGAAAAAAAATTAGTCACGTCATTTGAGTGCAGGGAAGGATGTATAAATATATGCTCTGCACTCGCTAATAGGAGCAACAAGGTCTTTCCAATACTGGAACAGAATTTTTGATGAAGTGCCTGGTGGCGAATTTGAAATACTAGCCTGGGGGCCCCGATGAGACATAATTCATTCCTGAACAAATCTAGCTTCTACATTCATTCCTCTAAAGTCATTATTGACCCAGGGGAAAATGCTGGCCTTAAGCAAGTTTTAATAAAGACTCTGGTGGAGTAGTTTCTGCAGCACTAAATGCGATAATGAGAAACAAGCCACTTAGCTGCAATAGACCCAGGACCTGTATATAACCTGAAAGTCAGTTTTCTGAGGTTCTTGGGATTCCTTCCAGAGATGAAACAGGCATGCAAAAGAGATTTAATTACCTTGCTCACTAATTTGTTACATAAAAATCAGTCATGCTTAAATGGACCAATATTCTGCTTGTCCTATATGAGTGTAATTTATTTTAATACTGTTTCTGTGAACTAAAGATATCCATAGACTAATCAAGTCTGGGTTGAAAATCAAGGTTTTTACTAAACCAATAAAAGTGTGAACATATAAATCTGGGCTCACACATTGCTCTACTTCAGAACTTCTTTCAGTTTATTTTGAAGAATAAATGTTTGCATCTGTGACCATAAGACCTAGTATGAAATAGCAAAAGTCATCCTACAGACTCTAGCAGACTGAAAGTTTCTTATGGGATTACTGAAAATTCTCTATGGATGAAGTAGGTAAAAAAACAACAACCTGATAAGTAGCTTGTATTCAAGTTAAATTTGTAGTTTTACGAAAAAATATAAAATAACTGCTCTTCACATTGTCCCTTTTTTGACCATTAACACCAAAATAAAACCTCGCCAGACACAGTGGAAGTGATTTGAAAATTAAACTACAGTCTTGATACAGAGAGATGGAGAAAGGACCCTTTGTGTGACTGTTATGATCCTTAGTCTCCATCCCAAGCAGAGCAAGCACAATCTTTTGTGCCTGTGGTTGATGTCTGGCATTCACTCACAGAGAGATGCTTTGTTTTATGGCTTCAGATTCTACAGCCAAGTACTGAAGTTGTGAAAGTCAGCAGAGGAAAAACCAGAAATAGGCTCCTCTGCATTGGTGCTTTGGTAATACAGTTGATGGGATAGAATAAAAGCACAACTAAGAGAGGCTGAATGTGGCAGTGCTTTGGGCAGGAGGGAAATTGGAGAATATTCCCATAGCTAGTACCACGCAGTGAACCCTGGGCCTACTCCTGCCCTCACCCAAGACAAGCTGTATCCAGCTATAGCATTATAAAATTCACAAATTTACAAATTTTTACGTGTCTGATCAACTGTGGACTATGCACAGCAAAACAAATACTTTGGCATTAATCAGAGGGAGATACACTTCACAGCCAGACCATCAAACTTAAAGCCACTGTGCTGTACTTGCACAACAAAGCCAACCCATTCCTTTATTTCACATAAAAAGAACTTTGGGGTACTAATCCTTTTTATGAAAACTCCTAAAATACTTTCTAAAGTTATGGGGGAATCAGAGTGTGCTTTATGATCCAGGAGGATTGGAGCTTACAGGCCTTTTTTTTTAATCTTTCTGTTCGGTACTGTTTGAGTTGAAATCAGATACTACGTGGTAATTTCAATAAAAGTAATATTGACTCACGTTTCTGTGAAACTCGTAGCTATTTATATGGACAAGATGCAGGGGAGGGGGTGGGGGCACAGAAAATATTCCTGGTTTGAATGGAGAGGAAATGTCAGGAAGACTGGAGTTGCCATCTACTGGAATGTGCAACGAATGACAACTGCCATGCAAAAATCCTCAATTTCAAGCATTACTCACACACAGTAACAGTCCAGGTACATTGTAAAGGCTCCAGACCAAAAACACACCCCAAAAAAAAAAAATCCCAATTAAATATTATAAAGTAAATCTCCAAAGGCAAAGAATTATTCTCCACTCAGCTTTCGAGAAGTCAGAAGCTGCATAAGGAGGCTGTATCAAACCAATTTTTTTTTGCCTATGTCTATTATCCACATTCAGGAATAGATTCTATTTATCACTTCTCATCAGAACACTGATAATTGCCAGCTTCAAAAGCACAAAACAGTGTCAGAATCTGAAAAGGAGAGAATGGTAAATTCTTCAAATATGAGAATCTAATCACCACTGCATTTCTAAACCACTTCTTTTTAACACAAGATAATATTACAGGATATCTTCAGTTGATGAAACACTGAAAAACCTAACAAAAATCTTAGAGCTGCTTATCATCAAAGACAGTTACTCCATATTAATTTTGCTGTTCCAATAATGTATAGTAACTTCATACCCGGGAAAAAAAAAAAAAAGTGTTCAAGTATTCACTCTTGTGCTTGTAGATGATCTAAAGCAGAATTTTTATTTCCTACATACAGGTCTTGCAAAAGAACAATTATTTAGATAAGAAAGTTCATATAGCAAATGTTTACAGCTGGACAGACAGACAAACCAGACCTCTCCAGGGAGTTCAGAGGAGAAAAGAAAGCAAAAATGTCGTTAAAGTGCTGTGAATGCAAGGACACTAAATTAAGAGGAGACATGATGCTGACGGCAGCTACAGCCCAGAAATTCAAGGTATTTGCACACATGAACAGATCTCATCCCACCTCACAAGACCAAAACTATACACTGGCATTTTCTGCAAGCAGTTTAATATTTTCTCATATTTAGTGAAGCTGTTTATTAGTCTCTTACTAAATGGAGAGTATAAAGTGACTGGAGAGAAGTATGTGACATGTGAACTGTGTTATTATGATTAATGGAGTTCATACATAAAGGGTTATTTCTCTGGAAAACGTCAGATTGAATAATTACTGGAATTACTCCCAAAGGGCTTTAGAAAATGTTCTGCCCAGTTTCAAGTCACGTTCTTATCACATTTCTCTTTTGACTAGAGGGTGATCTTTAATTGCAGTTTTAAGTAAAACAAGTACTGTAAGCAATTCATTAAACATTATGAAAAATGATGTATTTCTCTAACAGTCCTTGAAAGTAGCTTTTACTTTTTACCTTCATCTCTAGGCAATATAGCAAAATCAAATCAATAAATAAAATGGTTTTGTTCTGCCTTTGAGACAAAAAAGCACGCTGTCCCTCTCTCCCTGAACCAGATTAGGTATAGAATATCCTAGAATTGATATATTGGAAAATTACTGGCAATATTATTAAGATAAGTAGGGAATAGATGATAGCATTATTTGGTCTCTTGGATTTCTTAAATCTAATCAGTATTTAATGGATACAACGGTGCCAGCAAATCCAGACAGGCAGAGAACACAGCTCAGAAGATCTGAGCTGAATGTGTTTCAGGGAAGTACCCAAGGTCAGCACTACTTTGCAGTGCTGCATATGCTTCCAACAGGCTCCACGGTCCTGCAGAGTGAGAGCCAAGGAAAAGCAAAAGTATCAAAGGATAAATGCTTTCAGAACTGCTATCAAGATGATTTTCCTCAGGCTGAAGGCAAAGAAGCCAATACCACCCAACTTCATCCTGCTGGCACTGGGGAAGCTTCTGCCCACTATGTTTTCATTGTTTTGGGTTGCTCATTGCCTTCATGACCCTCGTGGGCCATGGGAACAGCTACAAGTAAGTTCTGCTGACCATTTCAGTGCATGGTCCAAGCTTAGCTGCAGAAACCTCATTGCACAGATATCAATCTGTGAGCATTGCGATACACTCAATTCTTGTCCACCAGTTGTTGTCTTGAACACCAGAAGAGATTATTGTAATATCCATTATGGCTGGAGCCCCTCTGCTCTGGAGCGAGGCTGGGAGAGCTGGAAGTGCTCAGCCTGGAGAGAAGCAGCCTCCAGGGAGACCTTAGAGCCCCTTCCAAAGCCTAAAGGGGCTCCAGGAGAGCTGGAGAGGGACTTTGGACAAGGGATGGAGGGACAGGATAAGGGAGAATGGTTTCCCACTGCCAGAGGGCAGGGTTGGATGGGATATTGGGATGAAGAAATTCTTCATTATGAGGGACAGTTTGACCAGAGAAGCTGTGACTCTGCCCCATCCTTGGAAGTGTTCAAGGCCAGGGTGGATGGGACTTGGAGTATCCTGGTCTAGTGGAAGATGCCCCTGCCCATGGCAGGGGGTTGGAACAAGACAATCTTTAAGGTCCTTTTCAACCCAAAGCATCCTGTGATTTTCTGATCAGGACACAGCAAAAGAAAGTCCATGCTGGACATTATGCAGGGACATAGGAAGAGACAATCCCTGAAGTTAAGAGCTGGAAACAGAAAAAAAAACCCAACAAAACCAACAACCTTGTATGTAGGAAGAAATAGGGCACAAAACAAGCAAGAAATGAGATAAATTAGAAGAAGCAAAGATCTGGGCCCACAGTACTGCTTCTAGGATAGATTTTTGGCTTATTTGGCAACCATTATTGAGGGTTGATAAATTACCTTTTGTCCCCTACCTGCCATGAGCCTCTGTTGAGCAATGTGCACATGGCAATCCCAATAAAGATTCTGGGGGCTGTAGGAGGATGCTGGGGGAGATTTGGGAGCAGCTTCTCTGCCCTTCATCCACATGAGTGGGGAGAGAAGAGAACTCAATGGTACACTACACGCTCAGCCAGCATTCATAGACCACACCAAGGAAGGGGGTAGTTCAGTTTCACACCAATGGTTTCCCAAATTTCTAGGATTGCTGCCAGGAACATTACTGATGCAATCATGAAAAGTGGTTATTTGTCCACAGCCATGCGTGCATCACACAGCATCCACTTAAACACATAAACACCTTTTCATAGACAAAAATCTCTGAATAATGGGGGAAAAACTACAATATATCTTGAGCCACAGGCATTTCATAGATACTGACCTTTGGTTTTGATTTAGAGGCTCTAACTAATAAAGCTTGGCTTTGCACCAATTCTGAAGAAGAAAATCAAGCACAAATTGTCAAATCATAATTAATTTGCACTACAAAAAAAGAGCAGAACTAAGCCAAGTGTTCTTTTAAAATGGTCTCTAGAATTCAAAACACTCAGTGAAATATCCTGTATCTTGAAAAACAGGATGATATTTTCTTGCCTTTTCAAGTTGATTACGCATCTTTCCACTCATTTAAAATATAAATTGAGTCTTAGGAAACAATAAGCTCTTCATTTTACAGGAATATGAAAGATTCCAACTTACAGCAGTAGGAGAGAAAATGTGATTCTGAAACATAACTGAAGTGAACCCTAAAGCTTTGTTCCTATTTGCCCCACAAGTCTGCTGTTTCACCATTAAAAACATTTATAATGTGAGGGTAATTTAGATTCATATACTGTTGTACATTATGTATGTTGAGAAGGTAGTTGGAGTATTATTTCTAAAGCTTTGCAGGCAAATTTTGTGTCTTTGGATATGTTATTAGAATTTGCTATACCTTTCTATTTATTAAGAGTAATGGAGTAACACCAACTGTTGATTTCTTTGTATGTTTCTTCGTTATAAGATGTAGAAAGCCTTCCAAACACACTTAAACAAAACCGAACAAGAGTCAGGAGTGCGTATTTCAAAGACTTCCATTGGATCTCACAAAATTAAATTAGCTTTGAGCAAAGCTGAGCTTCTAAGATTACACATACACCACACACAAACCTCCTCCACCATATGAAACTCTTCAGTAATGCGTCAGTATTTTTAAGTTGGTTTAAAAAAAGAAGGTCAGGTTATTCTCTTTTTTTTTTTTAGAAGGCATGACTATCTTTTGTTATGCCCTTAAATATGTCCTTCTGAGACTCCTGACCCATGATTATTCCTCTTAGACATTACATCAGTTGCAAATAAAACATAATGAAACCATAAATATTGCAGGTAGTCAACAAATCATCGTCTTTCAGCTTGCAAAAATCACAATTACTTCTATCTGAAATATGAGTCTTCCACCTGATTTCTACATTATTAATTCTGTGTATGAGCTCATGATCCAGAGGTCTTCTAATCTCCCTGTGAGATGCAGTACACATGCAACCAGGATTTCAATGCATTTTATCCTGAGTCTTCCCTTCAGAATACGCATATCATCGGAGCAGAAGGATGAAAACATAAAAATCCTACCTTCTCTATCTGCCAAATTTCACCAAGAAGCACATACAAGTGAGAATACACACAGCCTGGCAAAGGTGTCCTTGCCTGTTCCCTGTTGGTGCCCTGCTCGATCCAGCATCTACTTCCATGATTATATGACTCAGCTTGTATCATTCAGGTCTTCAGTAAACCCAGGAGTCAGATCTCTAAAAACATTCCAAAATACATTCTTTACAGGTAAAATTTTCCAAAAAGCAGAGTTTCTCTGTAAAACAACCCCTTTGCATGCAGTGATAGGACAAGGGGGAATGGGTTCAAACTGAAAGTAGGTTCGTGTTAAAGAAGAAATTCTTCCTTGTGAGGGTGGGGAGGCCCTGGCACAGGTTGCCCAGAGAAGCTGTGGCTGCCCCATCCTTGGAAGTGTCCAAGGCCAGGTTGGATGGCGCTTGGAGCAACCTGGGATAGTTGCAAGGGCATGTTCCTGCCCATGGCAGGGGGGTTGGAACGAGATGATCTTTAAGGTCTCTTCCAACTCAAACCAGTCTCCCATTTTATGATTCTGTTTTTCTTTGGAGTCAGTTCAAATGGTGTCCTATGTGACAGAAGAGGACTCAATGAATGTCTTTATTCAGTTTGAAAATACCAGCACCAACTTCATAACTAACTCATATTTCTAGAAATAATGCATCCACAAAGGGCAGCATAAAGGTTTTTTGTCTTTTATGATTGTGCTTCAAATACATTTGGAAAGGAGCAAAATAAATGGATTAAGAACAACTGGTTCCCTAATGCTGAGGCGAACAGATTTTCTGCTCTGGGAAAACTTTCCAAGAGCAGTTCATCCATTTGTAAAAAGACTTTCCAGAAGACTGCCAGGAACAGCTTTTAACTTGTTCATCCTTGCTTTCAATAATTGATTTCATAAATTTCTTTCAGTTCTCTGTACTTCCTGCACCTTGGATATCTAAAAAGTGTTTACTGGCCCTCAAGTTATGTCATTGTTAAAAAAAGTGGTTTTTAACAAAGCCTGAGGAGGGTTATCCCAATGCATTACCATTTACTTCTCTGCAGAATGGTGCTACCTGTATCCCCAGGTGAGACCTGACAACTTCCCAAGTAACACAAGTTATTCAGGGAAAGGACAGGAAATGCTGGTAAAACATGGACACAGGATGAGTTTAGGGCCATAACCAGTTTGGCTACAGGGGACATTTTTCACAGTCCTGCTTAATCCTGTTATTCTGTCACTTCATCCAACCTTTCTCAGGCTCGAAAATCTGAGTAAGTACACCAAGATATACCAACCAAGCAACCAACCAGCCAGCCAGCCAACCAAACTTAGTTGCAATGGTGTCAACATCTTGGAGTAGCTACACCCATGGAAGAAAAGAATCCTTTCAGTGAAAATGAGTCTCAAAGCACAAATAAAAGACCATTTAGCACCAGAGTTTATAAAAAATAACCCTTACAGATGAACTGTCAACAGCAGCAGAGGGTAAAGTAGATGTATTCAAATGTCTGGATAAGCTGTGGCCCTCTTTGCTCTTAAGCTAATTGGCAATTAATTACAGTTCATTTGCTGGCACCTCCAAAAATGCTTGGGAAAGTTTGGAGATAAACCTTTGTGGAGTGTCTCGCTTAGCACTTCTGAAGGTGGAACTAACTGATTTCCAATCAAATATGACCAATTAAAACTTTCATTCTTACTCATCACTGCCCTTCCTGTGCTTCCTCCAAGACTTCCTAAGGCGTTTTTAGAGATATAAATTAGCAAGGGTTAATCAAAACCCAAGGTTTAAATTTTCTCTTTCCCTGTAAAGCAAGTTTCACCAGCCTGGTAACTTGACAGTAACGCACCAGTGTTTGCTTAGCCAGGATGTCGCATGATCTTTATGTGTTGATTAATCACAAAAGGGTAATTTTGCTAGTTGTCTTTTTCTCATTGCCACTGGATATTCAGAACTGTCTACAGCTTTGACATCATGTGCAGAAATCCACAGGCAATTTCACAGATACTTAAGACAGTCAGTCACTCCTTAGCATATCCAAGTAGTGTGCCAGTAATGAATGGGGGAGAGAGAGACTTCATTTTATTACGGGAAGGTTTTCTTAAAAATTGACATTTCTGCACTGCATTGACAGTTCTGCACGAGTCTCTGCTGTGAGTGACTTTCTAGAGCTAAGCATGACTATATGTGCTTGAATATAGAAGATGAGGATGGAATGATTGCAATGAGACAGGTGTTTATCACCTTCCCAAAAACAGTAAGGTCATTTACATAAGAATATCTATGATTTAAAGGCAGCAACAAATCCAATGTGTCTATCAGGCACTATGAGAATTTAATGGCATCTTGATGCACCAGGAGTATTCTGGTTAAAATCTTGCATAATAGAATGCATTTTTATATCTACTAAAACAAGGTATTTTATATAGGACTGGACTTCTTATCAGCTGAAATCCTAAATTTTATACAGAAAGGGCAGGCAAAAAATGTTCAGGATGACCAAGACAGAAATACAAGAGAAATAAGAGATTTAGTTTGCTTTACTTTAAGTCATGTCTTTTTTCCCCTTTTCTGTTTTTAAATGTTTCCTTTATGCAAAATGCCATGGTTCAGCGCACTTGAAAATTAAAGACTACCAAAGATCAAGGCTGGAGTCCTTCCTTTCATGAAAGGAAATTAAAATCACCACTAAGAGCCCCACTGTTTATTATTCTGATATAAACCACTCAGAAAATGCCAAAAGGAAGAAGTATACTCAGTATTTAATATACCATTTTGCCTTTTTGTATTTTGCTGATGAATTTATTAAAACATGTGCATATGCAGAGTTAGACATCACTGGCCAGATTCTGATCTCTTGCATTCTCTCCCAATCCCATCTGTCCTGGATTGCAAACCAAGGCAAGGTAAAAATCCAGGCACAAACAGTAACGAAATATACAAGGGATTAGTAAGAATGAAATTATTCTGAGGCCATTTTAATTATATGGAACATTTAAGGATTGGACTGGATGATCTTTGAGGTGTTTTCCAATCTTATTGATTCTATGATTAATTTGAAGCACAATACTAAAAATGTGTAGACCAAATCCATTGAAAAGTGTTTTTCTTTTTCAGCCTGAATAATTGACCATCACTGCCACTGAATTATACTTGTGATGACTACAAGAAGTAGCTTCCCAACTAAACTTTCTAAAACTTTATTCATGTTGTTCTTCTGTAACCTACTTTACATTGATTTAATCAAGTTCCCTTACACACATATAAACTTAGTTTGCCATTCTTAAAATGTTTTATAATAGCACATTTAATAAAGCTAATTTAAATCTGCTAATTTATAGAGACTTGCCAGAGGCTTTGAAACTTCAGAAAATGTGTAAACTTAACAGTTTGGCTGTGATAACAGCTCAGACAGTGGAAATTAAGCCCTTTGCATTACAATCATGTTCAAAGTGGGTTCCTGGTTTTATTGCAAAAAAGGTACATTGAAAAAATATAGCAGGACACCAATTTAGAAGAGATATTTCAGGCTAAGACATACATTCACCCAAAGTTTGGCTTTTCAGATCCAGGTGCCCCTGTTCTTGAATTTGGCCACTACGGTGCCTCAACATCACAACCTCAAACATACACTGAGGTCTCCCATTTTGAGACTACCTGGATTCTTTTCTACAACCAAATTTTGGACAAGAGCAGAGTTTTTCATTCAACAGCCCTCTGTCAGAGCTTTTGAGGGAGTGCACTTAGGGTCATTAATTCTGGGTCCCTAATTCTGGCTGTCAGTCTTCCAGCTGCTGCTATATAGGTTTGCTACTGTCTGCTCTAATTCCTGCTTTTGAAAACCAAATGATAATGGATTATATGCCAGTGTGGGAATAGGCACATTGGTTAGGATCCAAGCTGTATCCCAGGTGATAGCAAGGAGAAGCAGTGAAAAAAAATATTCAGCTCTTCAGTGATGTATCAAGGAGTTTCATCTCTACTAGAGGAATTCTTTATACATAGCATTTAAATGGCAACTAAGAGATCATTATCATCATCTGATTTGCAGAAAATGGCAGCTTCCCTTGAAGATATAATTGAAATTTTCGGGGCTACTGTTGCAGATGTCTCCTCAAATTTTTACATGGGAGAAGGCATTCAGACTTCCCCCATGAAGACTTGTAGGATTGCAGATTTTTCAGGGACATAACCTCATTGCTTTGAAGATTTTTTCAATATCTGTAAAGTTCAAGTCATCCCTTTTTTTTCCCCCTGCTGCTAATTGCAACAAAATATTCATCAAGGCAATCTGGACTATATTCTTGGACAAGGATTTTTAGTCTCTCATGCTTCAATGCTCTTTCTGTTGGTTCTGTCACTGCTTTCCTTCCTCATTTTGTGTACTGAGAAACAGAATTAAGGTGTACTGCAACCAGTGGACACTTGCATAAACAGCCTGCTTTGAATAAATAGCATGATCTGGGAAGAGGAAAACCATCTGCAGCTCTCCTGCCCAAATGCTAAAACATAAATGAGGTTCATATACCATTAAAGCATCACATTTTTGCTTTGAGACCACTGAAATTATGTGAAGAGCAGAAAAATGTAAATAAACTGAACAGGGAGCATAAAAGCACACTGATTCCCAGGTTCTGAAACCACAGTTTAAGTGGTTTATATTTGTAATTTATTTAAGACTCTTTCTGGCAAATGCATTAGTAATGAATCTCCTTCACACATTTTTATTTTTATGCACGAGAGCTTTAAGTTTGCCAGGACTTCTGTAAAGCAACTTTTACTGCACCAAATTACTGCATTCCTTGATCTCTCTCAGCTCACACTCACAGCAGCCAGCCACACTCAAACACCATGATCAGCTCTGTAACAGATACTTCCAAACCAAGATTATCTTTTAAATGAATACAGTTGTGAAAAAGCAAGCAAATGCAATGGTTTTGCCCTGTCCCTCCAGCATTTTGCATCCGATGTTGTCTTAAAATCAGGACGTTCTTCTGCAATCCTTGTATTTCCATGTGAAACTTCTTCACTGAGAATTGATGCAGAATTGGGAGCTGTCAGCTCCGATCGCTCTCACCAGCACAAGGGCTTGAGACTCTATTTCATAATAGGAAAAGATGGCCAGCGTTTTTCTGACAGAGGTACCATACATTTTTCAGTCAGTAAAATTACAGAGCTCATTGACGAAGCGATTCCCATAGAGAACGAGGACTGCAAATTACCAAGCAAAGATTTTTTTTTTTTTTTTTGGTACACGGCACAAAACCCAGCACAATCTGCAAAACTTATTAACTAATGGGGTTTGGAACCCCTTCTTTGCATGCTGCCGACACGGTCATAGCAACCTATGCATTGATCCTATTCAAAAAGCACAGTAATCTTTATGCTGCTAGAATTTGAGTTTCGTGTGCTGTAGCACACACTGCAAAGAGAAGGAAAAAAAAAAGAGAAAGCCTTTAGGAAAGGCATGTGCTGAACACACAAAATATGCAGGATGGAAAATGACCAAATGTAATTAAAGCTTATATGAAACGAGACATTCCTATTTGCAGAGCTCTGGTTGCATTTCTATGAGAAAGAATGCAC
>VZRZ01004421.1:0-20033 GCA_013398175.1 Climacteris rufus
TTTTTTTAAACCTTTCCTTTTTTCATTACAGGTGAAGATCAACTGCAGTAGAATAGCTCTGGGTACTAGTATTGTTGTTAAATTAATTTCCAACCCATTAATTGCCTTACTGGATGTGAATTCTTCACGTTTACCAGTATGGCTCTGACTGTGATGCTGCTGAGTGGTGCTTCCTTCCATGGTGGATGCTGCAGGCACAAAGCTTTGCTCTCCTTACTTGGACCTCTCCTCAGCAATTCAAAATTGTATAGCAGCTACAGGAGGCCAGGGGCAAAGCCTGAGAAAAAACTGTCTTGGCAGAATGCTGATTTCAACTTTAAGAAGGGCATTGATCACCTAAAGACTCAGCTTAGCTTGCTGAAGAAGGAAACCCAAGATTACTTACTAGGACCTGGAGGCCATCCATTGAGTCAGCACGTGTTGGAACAGACAAAGGTGTTGTGGCAGTTTCGGAGCCAAGAAGATTTAAATGAATGGGTTATTTCCTCTGATGCAGAGATTGGAGGGAAAAGTGAAGTTTACCTCAAACTGGGTAGGAATAACCAGGCTGCTCTGCTGTATGGAACCCTCAATACAGAAGTGCCTCGTGATGGGGAGACAAAATACAGTGGATATTGTAGTATGAGATCTAAGCTGCCACTGGTGAGTACAGCCCCATGTTTGCACAGCTTCTGTTACTGAATCTGAGGGCGTTTGTGAAGAGCAAGTGGCTGCTCTTTACTGCTGATCACTTTCAGAAGTATTAAACTTTCTTTCAGAGATGTAATTGCTGCTGTATCCTTTGACCTGGAAGGAACTTTTTTCTTGGATTTTGCCTTCCTTAGAAGAGGAATAATACATGTTTGATCATTTACTTATGTAAAATAGACAGACCTGTTTGCAGCATCCTTACAAATGAAGGATCTGGAATGAATATTTGATAGCTCAGAATTGAGTCAAATAGAACCAGAAATGGATGTGCTTATTATGGATACTGCTTGTTTCATTCCTCATTTCTAAGCGCCTTTAAAAGCAAAGGAACATTTTCACTCACTGAATAAAATCCTTAACTATTTAGTCTGTTCTATTGTTTGTGTCTTGGCACATGTACACAGGTAAAATCATTTCTGGGCCAGAATATTGGAGAGCAGAGAATATGAGTGAGCAAAATCAATGGGTAACTGAGAGACATATGAACACTGATTAAAATGGTGACACTGGGTCAGACAAGTGGAACAACAAGGGGAATCTTGTCTGAGTTAAACTCTCAGGACTGCTACTGACTTGGGCGAATGTGACTCAAACTTTCACCTCCTAATTCTGAAGTAGTGGAGTGTATCAGTCCATCTTTATAAGGCATCTTTATTTAAGTAGAAAGGCTCCAAACTGTCAAAACCATAAGATCAAGTAGCTGCAGGCCTTGTATTAATATATTGATGATCTACTCATTCTGTTACCTACAAGGTGAGTTGGTAGAAGGATAGTTGATAGGTAACTGTAATAGTGCTGTAAAATAAAGGGGAAACATCTGAATTTTTGGTGCTAATTTTGACTTCTTGGCAATTCTGGCCAAGAATAACCCTGACCCCTGCCCCCCATTACTCCAAATGACCTCAGTGTAGCTCTCTGAAGATTCTTGGATCTGTCATGCAAATGACAACATCAGGATTTTTCAGATCTTTGGAAAAAATGCATTTGAGAATTAGACATGCTTGCAATCTGTATCATTTTACACAGTTAATGAACAACAATGTTGGAAAACACGAAATGTTCCCAGTGTTTGTATTAGTCTTCAGTTGGGAAGTTATCACAGGGCATAAATTGTCTCACTTGTTCTATTTCCTGTCATCCGTTCTGAATAATCTAGAACTGCCCACAGAATATTAAACTTAATGAGCCACATAAGTACTGATCCATCACTATAGCATTTGTGTACTTGACTGGAAGGGAATTCAGTCCTAGGAAGGAGGTCTGATTTCTGATAGTTACACGATTGTGGCTTGTAACTTACAATGAAAGCAGGAGTCCTCAGAGTGGTAATTTTGCAATTTGTGGTCTCTAATATAGTGCCGAAGGAAATTCAGTGAGCTCAGCAGCCAGTAGGATGAAAGAGTAGCACAGTTTTCACTGTGTTACAGTAAATACTATCTGACATAGTAACGAGGGCAGTGATCAAAGCAACAACGCTCTGTTCATCACATTGGAAGTTTCCCTTTATTAAGGAGGAATAATTCTATTTATTAATAATTTGTAGGGATCTTTTAGCAGGAAGAAGTATTATGACTGGACAAACTTCAACAGTCTGTATTTACGTGTCCGTGGTGATGGCAGACCTTGGATGGTAAACATTTATACAGACCCTTACTTCTCTCATCAAAAGGATGACCTGTACAGCTACTTCATGTTCACCCGAGGAGGCCCATACTGGGAGGAAATAAAGGTGAACTAATGTGTTTTTTCAAACTGATGGCACTGTCTTGGGGTCCTGGGCAAAACTTGAGAACGGGAATTCTTTCAGCATTCACAGTTGGTTTCTGTTGCTGTCCACTGGACGTTTGCCTCTGGCTTGGGAGTTATTCTGAAGTGCTTTGCTAGAGGCACTGGTATCTCAGTATGAAGTTTGCTCTGTGATGTTTGTGTGATGGCTGCAGCACCACAGGACAGGGTGGGCCTGGAGCTGGCTGGGAGTGGTCAGTGTACAGGGTTCATGGGGCCCATTTCTTTGTGCCGGTTTCATGTACCCAGCTAATGCTGGTACCAGATATAGCAGAGTGTTATTTTACTAAAACAGGCTTTTTTTCCTTTTTCTTAAGTTTCTATTTTATATACCGGTGACACTAAAGTCTGATTTTGTTTTGTTTTGCATATATCAGATTCCATTCTCCAAATTCTTTTTCTCCAGTCGAGGAAGAGTCCAGGATAACCAGCATCCTGTCTGGTTGGACAAGGCAAGTTTTCTATTGCTAGGCTTAATTAGAAATTTCACTTGAAAAGGCAGTATAAGGAACACACAACTGCTCTGTAAGAAATTCAGAATTTTCTTCAAGATCATATTGGCCTGACATAGATAATTTGCAAATCCTCTAATGTTTGTGAATTTGAAATTGAAGGGCCTCTTCCTGTTATGAGGTACTTGTTCTAGTGTGCTTTCGTTTGCATGTAAATTATCCTGCTTTGTGATAGCAGTGTCAGATTACTTCATAGGAGCTCCAGAAATATCTTAAAGAGATCTGTATAACCAAGCAATGACTCTCAACATACTTGGCTTTACAACAACAACAAAAAAATTTTTTTTGAGGAATGATCAAACTGACTAAGCAATCTCAAATGCTGGTTGGTACAGTACTGCCAAAAATAGTAGAAGTAAGGATCATAAACTTTTTTTATGATACAGAAAACTGTCAAGGAAACAATCTTGTGAGACTTTATCTGAGGATGTACTGTATCAGTGACCTTGATGTGAACAGTAAACTAATGAGTCCATAGGCTATTTTTGAGCTTTTTCAGGGTTTCTAATCTATGTAGTGAGTAAATGTGTTGAGTATTTTTTTTATTTCTGCAAACAAGCAGGGTAATTAGCTGACTCACAGGAGACATGGTGAAAAAAATATTTTTTGTATCTTTTTAATCTTTTAAATTTCAGTGACCCTCCTGTATGTAATTGAGAGTAGCTTAATACCCAATGGCTACCATAAGGAAAACAAACAATTTTAGAATACATGTGGGGAGAAAATAAAAGGACCATTGCTTTAATCAGTGTTAGTCACCTGGAATGTTTAGTTCCTAGTTGCCTTAATGAAAAAAAATCAACAAAATTTGAGGGCTATTCAGTGACTGACAGCAAAATAATCTGGTTTTAAATGCAAGCTGATGCTGTAGGAAGCAAGTATGAATGACCTGAAGGTGGATCCACTACAATCCTTGAAATCATGGGCACTGCTAAGACCTGCACTTTTAGCAGGACTTTGGGGCAGGTTGAGTTCATGAGGTGGCCTGCACTGGTGACTTGACTGAGAACTGTTAACATGGAGGTGTTTTGTAATATGTAAGAGCTGAGATCATTCAGGCAGGACACAGGTTAATATAAAGCATCCCTGAGCCACACAGATTTGTCCTTATATCTAAGAACATTATTCTAATTGAAAAACAGTGGCTAAAAGCCTTGCCTTACTATAAAACTCTGTAATTAAGTTTCATGCCAACTTAACATGAAGTTTTAAAATGTCTGGTTTGGTATTTTCACAGAGTACATGGTGTATGACTTGATCTAGAATGATCCCTTCCGTCCTTCATTACCTCTTTGTTTTTCCTATGCACAGAAGAACTGTGACTTTATAAAAAATGTGTTTAAAAACCCAGTTGTGGTGGAAGTGGCTGTACACAAACCATGAAGGATAAAAATAGTAGTGTTGCTTTAGGCTTGGGCCATTTTAAATCAAGGGTTTAACACAGTGGTAGGAAAGGCAGATGTGAAGTCATTTCCCACTGGGGTCTGTACTGAAAATGAGGTAGTGAAGTGTTCAAGTCTTAACTGCTGCTGGCATTTTGAACAAATACCACTTCAAAGTAGATGGCTGTGAATGGTTTGTAAAATAGGGAAGTGGAAAATACAGCTGAGTCTGTAAAGTTGCAAATACTGTTCTACCCTCTGTGTCTTTTAATTAGATTCGGACCCTTGGATTCACCATTGGAGATAAAGTAGATGGTCCATTCCAGCTGGAGATCGATTTCATTGGCCTCTTCAACGACAGAGCTCATAGAGAAGAATTTGCCTATGAAACATATGACAAGAACACTCCGGTCTGAGTTGGGCTGATGTCCTTTGAAAAATTCTTCAGATATTTGGTTAATTTTTATAAAATACTTCCTAACCTGTGGCTTATAACAACTTGAAGAATCTATGTAAACATTAAAGACATAAGTGCATGAAGTGTGACAGCACTGGCAGTTTTGAAATCCGAGATACAGAATCCTGGAGAGACTGCACATACATGGACTAGAACATAGCCTGAGAGAGAAGAGTTATGATGTTTTCTTACAAAGTAGTAACTCTTCCCTAGGTAAGTTTTGGCTTCTGTCCTGACCTTTACCAAAAATTTCATGAATGTGTTGTTCTTTTTTTGTACAACACTCATTTTCTAAAAATTGTTGTTTGTTGGCAGTTGTAAAACACTTGTTTCTGCTAGTTTTAAACTGAAAAAGATATGAGAATTAAGACTCTGAGGATTGGTGCTTAAGAGTGACTCAGTTACTGAAATTTACAAAGAGAAGCACCAGAAGTGGAAAAGGCAGAAGTATGTCAACCTTTAGCTTTGGCACCTCTGGATAACTAAAAAAAGAAAAAGCTGCCACTGCCAGGATGGAAACAAGAGCTATGTAGCAGACTTGGCTTTTGCTTTAGAGCGGTTCAGAATAGTACAACAGTACAGACCTAAGGTTGTTGGAGAGAAGTAACGCTCCAAAGGAAAGATGGGAGGAAACCCCCAGCACTGTCTGCTCCCTGAGGAGGCACAGCTTGGCTTAATTAGTACCATTACAGGGCAGAGCAGATCCCACTTTTGCCGTGTGCAATTAGCCTAACTCAGCTGTGCTGTAAGAAAAGCCTCGGCTGGTGGCAAGGAAGCTCAATACCTGCCTTTTTCAGAGAAATCCAGTTTTCAATAATTCAAGAAACACTTTACAAAGCAAGTAGTGATTGGTTATGTTTCAGCTGTTGATTGTCACAAATCTGTGGTATAAAAACTTCAAAGACTTTTTGTCTGTTGCAGCAGTATTCATTTTTAATCAGCGCACTGGGTGCACAGGGGATAGCTCCACTGAACACATACACCCTGCAAAGACAGGGTACAAGCTTTTATCCTTTAACTATATACATATGCATCATCTTTCTAAGAAAAGGTGGTTACATGCTAATGATTTCCTAGAACTTAGGAATATTATTTATATATCTCTTACACATGCGCATTGCTTCCTGGTGGCTGTCCTGGGTGGGCGTTGGATGAAGGCCGTAGGTCTTCCTCCTGGCTGAACTTTTCACCTTCCCTCTTGCCCATGAACTCTTGGTAGGGTCTTTATGTAAGTCCTTACTGTGCCAGCCTTGGCAAGCTCCAGGTCTTCTGTCTGTTCTTTCTTTCGAAAGATGTCGTGGTTTGATAAGTTTGGGGGGTCTAGCTTTTTGGGTGTGGTAGGGGCCAAAGATGGCTCCTGTAAGGAGCTTTCAGGAGCTCCCACAGCTGTCCAGTCAGGGGCTATCTCTGATGGCTCCTGGGAGATTTGATTGTTTTCCACAGTTGGGCCAATTAGGAAGGACAGAAACGCCTCTGTGACAGTACATTTAAGAAGCAATCTCTGTGGCACGCATGCGCGCGCCATGTAACCATGTAGTCATGTCTGAGGACTAAACTCATTAGAGATAAAACCCCCTCCCCGGGTTCCCCTTATGATCTGGGAGGAGAGAGAGGGCTGTGAAGCTTTGCAAGCTTTCACTGTCACAAATTTAAGTCTAATCAAAGCACTGACCTATTCTAAAGTGACCTTAAGTATCCTCTAGAAATATTAAATGTACCTGTATTTTATATGGAAGACCACAACAAGGCAAACTGAAACAGTATCTTGTACTGTTTTCCTTTTGCACAGAATTCATCAAGTGCAAAAAAGGGATGAGGGTTACCAGATACCAAAGCAAACATCTTTCATGAAGTGGTAGGTGGACGAGTTGGGAAGGAAAGCTTGGCATGGGAAAACAACAGAGTGGTAAAAACAAGTGTGAACAAAACCAGTGCTACAGTAAGGAAGCAGTTACACACAGTATACTAAATGATAAAACCACTGATAAACAGGACATATACAAAATACTTATTTCTCCATTAAGTTTATTAATAAAATTGCTTCTTCTTGACATTTCAACATACCTTTGATAGAACACTAAATTCAGCAAAACATTTATTTGCTCAATAGTCTATTAGTTAATAGCAACCTGAACCATACACTGACAGCACACATATTTACATGACAGGAACAGTATTTACAGTAATGACTTAAGTACTTTCTATTTGTCCTAATAGACAGATATTCCCCTATGGTTTCCAAGAGCATGAGCCCTTTTCTTTTTCCTGTCTTGCTCAAGTTTCTCACGCCTTTCTTCCCTGGAGAGGAAAAAAAAAGAGAGGCAGACCATATCAAGGTATGCTAAAGGTAGAGAGACACAAGCAACCAAAGGAATCTGAGGCTGACCACAGCTGAACACCAGTTTAATCAGTGTGCTGCCTTTGCCATAGGCAGAGATGACTACCATTTTGGACTGAACCCAAGCATTCAGGCAAATACTTCTGCTTAGGCATACAGGTCTAACACTCATGGTAACAGCATGTCAATATTCCCAGCTTCTTCCGAGATGAAGGTAAATCTCCAAACTCTAGAACTGATACCTTTCATGGAAAAAAACAAATTCAGAGCAGCCTTACCTGTTGGCCTTCCTGATCTTGAACAATCATTGGAAGGAAAAATGGCTTTATTACAAACGTATTCTTTCCTGAACTACATTTAAATCCTGAGAAGGAGGAGTCATCATTATTTTAAGTAACACTATTCCTAAAAAGACTGGTGGTGTGCTAACCTTGTCTGGAGATGCGGCTGTTTGTAATCTTTCTTACGTGTAGAGATGCTGCTACCACCACACTTACTGAGGACGGTATTTTCTTTCAGTTCTCCCCATGGTTTTAGCCGTCCTACAGTTTAGGGGCAAAAAGAGAGACTAGTTTAGTAGTTGTGTGCTTAACTTCTTATCATGAATCTATCCCAACTAGCCTGTTTCTTGCTGGGTGTCTTTAAGATGAAATGCCTCTTCAAGCTGTATTATCCATTTCACCAGCCCATTCCCTCCGAGTAGTTCTTCTGTAAGTAACAGGTGCCTGTACTTAGAAGTAACACCACATAAAGTTCAGCTTCTCACAGGAGAGTAAAAAAAAGCCTCATTGTGTAAGAAATATTTCATATTTCCTGTACATACATCTATTCAGAGGAATACAAGGATGTTTATTCTTGGATTTATGGACTTTTGGTCATAAAATCTTGAACCCTCAGTAGAGAGGCTCTCAAAGCATACATGTAGAAATTTAACATCAGTCCACAGATTGCATGGGAACCCAGAGAGAAAGGAAAAGGGACAGGAAAAGTCTAAACTTTGCTATCACAGTTTGTGTCAGTGCCCCCCTGTAGCAGCAGCTGAGTGTGAGGGGTGTGACCAACACACACTGCACAGGATCCCAGTACCTTTGTGTGGCTGATACGGAAGAGGCCGAGAGAGACTTGCTTTCAGGTCGAATGTCTTCTTTGCACTTGTGGGTTCTGCAGATTGAGCTCCAAACTTGAAGGGGGTAATAACTACAAAAGGCATCAACAAACCGTAATTATAGTAGCAAGAGCATCAATGTACCCAGCAACTTGGAAAGTGCCTGTGAAGACCACATTACAATTATCGGTACCAAAAAGCCATTAAATGCCACTGCTGCTCCCTCTAAATATAAAGGCACAAACACAGGTCACTTGAAAAAGGGAGCTTCCAGGTCTGGAGAGGGCAAGAGTCGTAGAGTACTGGCCTTTCTCCTATGGTTATACTATGGAAGAGCATATACAGCTTCATTCGTTTTTCTATTTTTTCAAAGCAAATTGTCTTTATGCTTATTTGGAACCAAGTTCTTTTTCACATTAAACAAACAAGAATTATTTTGGGACAGGCTAGCTTCAGATCAGAATGGAATTTTTTCCCCTTAAAAACATCAGTACTGTTATGCAGCAAACCAGGCAGCTCTGGGTTCTTGACCTGTGCAAATGTCCCCGTTATGCTGAGGGTATCAGTGGCTGGATAGCAGAGCTGTGCTGGTGCACATCAGTAATTAGAAGACTTCTGATTTTTCTTCCTTTTAGTTCCCGAGTTAATCAGGGTTGCTGAGGCTGATAACAGGTTGTCCTAAAGCACAGCCTGATGCATGCTAACCCCACAAGGAGAATGAGACCTCCCAGGTGTCAGGAATTCCTCTCACTGCAGACAGGGTCTCCCTGTATCTGCTTGTCCTGGGTTCTAACCAAAGGAATGTATTCTATTACTATCTCCATCACTATTGATGAGTCGCTAACGATGGGTCATTCACACAGCTGACTACACCCTCCGAAATTGCAAACTGGGATTAGATAAGAGGCAGGTGATGCCTCTTATCTTCAATGACTCAGCCTTGATAACATCTTCTAGGCATCTACTCTGTCCACCAATGGGACATCACCCCATTGTGATATACTCCGCCCCAAAAAGAAGGATCTGAACATCCCACCCAGATAAAAAAAGAGTGGAGAAAAACGGCACAAGACACCGATCTCCACGCATCTCCACTGATCTCCAAAGGAGAGGAGCTCCACAACCACCAGAACCCCAGAAGCAGACGGGATTTCTTCCGCTTCAGCCACAGCCACATCTCTCGCTCCAGCAGAGCTGCAGCCACTACATGATTAGGACTGCTGTCACTACCCTGACCAAACAGGGTAGCAGGTCATATCAACTTGTCAGTTCAGTCTGGTATTTCTCTGTATTACTGCTTTCAATTTTCTCCCATTAAATTGTTTTTCTGACTTGGAGTCTCAATATTTTTCTGTGGGGTTAGTTCCTCCACTGGTTTGTTTTCCAAACCAGTACACTGCCATATGAATCTTTTGCTGTGTAGTCCCTAAAGGTCCAGAAGATTTTCTATCCCCTTTTCTGTAGGTAGCTAGGTACCATATATTTAAGTTGTGGCACCTATATATTTTAGTCAAACCACTGGAAAAGGAAACAAAGAAACTACTGCAGTTTCTGAAGAATCAGTCATAAATTAGAGAATTAAATTAAAACCTGAGTCTACATGACATTGGGTTGTTAAAAATTCATGTAATAATTCAGTAAGACAAAAGTCTTGGTCTGAAAGAGCCAAATATTCACCATCTACTTTACCTTTTGATGCAGTCAGATAATTATTTCTTGCATTTCTCTTACTGTTCTTCTGACTTATTAGTTTGCAGCTCTTTTGAGTGTTGGGTGTGCAGATCTCCTCCATGTATGGAGACATTCGAGATGGAGTCTTGGTAAGAGAGCGTTTGTGCTCATTATCTTCTGTGGCTTCTGAGAACCTGAAAATTATAAGAAATACAAAGACAACGTAAGCAACATGCCAGAATACAGAAGGTTCTGTATTCTACTTTTATTACAGGTAGAAGATTTACCATGTGAAAGATGTTCACAGCTCATGCAAAAACTGCTCCAAAATACCTTGCTGATATAACAGTTTAAGTTTTGAGCCAGCATCAACAGCAGTAAATAATATTAGAAATTACAAAAAACTGACTTTCTTATTATTTTGGAAAGCAAATATATTTGGATGCAATAAGCTAGTCATTTTCTTCACCAACAGATATGATTTACTTTATATTTGGATTCTGTAGTAAAGCATGACATATTTCATTAGTTTTAAAATTCAAATTTAAAAAAACTGAAAGACAATTAACTAACAGAATGCTAGACCTCACAGTCCTACAAGAGGAAGAAGTTGGCAGTTTTAAAACACCCAAGTTACCTGCATACCAAGAGACACATTGTATGTACGTGTGTATATTTGCATTTTTAATGAATATCTGTGAATATATGTGTACATACATAAAATTAAAAATCTTGCATAAAGAAACACTTATCAAAAAGGTACTGAGAATAAGCTAAAAGTTTGCAAGATTTAGAAAGACAGGGAGTAAATGCTGAAGAAAGCTATGTGAGCAAGTTTATAATGAAGTATATAGCCTGCAAGATCCACCACAGTGCAACTTTGGACCAGGGGAATGGAAGCAAGTCCTAAAAGTAATGTTTTGGTTTACATATTGCTAAAATCAGTTAGGGCTGCAGTGGAGACATTAAAGCTCATCCAACAGGACACTGGAGCAGTGTATTTTTTTCATTTCTTGTTGTCTACTGAAATAAGAAAGAGGACATTCAAAGTAGAAACAAAGCCACTAAAATTTGTAAGCTTGATTTTGACCTTCGAAGAACAGCAAAAGTGACATACCAGTATTGGAAGCTGCATTATTTGACTGCAGAATAACAATCCCACACACACTTTATTCAGGGACAAAAAAGAGCCCCAGCAGCCATGAGCTTGGCATGCAAAACTTGCAAAGCGAAGAACATCAGAGAAAGTAACACAACCAAGCCTGTGAACAACCACATGTTAGCAAAGGGAGAATGTCTAATCAGGACTTCAGTCACTGTGGAAAGTTTAGTGAACTGATTAAAGACAAAATTAGTGTAATAGTTAGAAGCCAACAGAGAAATAGTAGAAATAAGGGCTTTCTCTACAAAGAAAACCAAGCAAAAGGGCATTTGTCAATGGAATATATCATAAGGACAGTTCTTTTGACTCCTTCTTTTGAAAGGTTTCTTAATCAAGACTTTGGGAAAATTATTAATAAGCTAATAAAATTTACTGATAACAGAAGTTCATGAAGCATTAATAGGGAATCAGTACTGTGGAGGAATGATGACATACACATGATATTCTAAAAGGAAATGAGATATAATAGCATTGAGCATGAGTTCATTCATTTAACAATTCCTCATGACTTTCTGCTGTCAGCTTGGTTCCCATCTGCTAGAAACAATCTGCTTATAGTAATCAATCACAAGACAATTGCTGCTGTGACATTGAAGGGGAGGGCAAGTAAAGGACAAAATGAAGAAAGTACCTAAAAGCACCAAACGATGAGTCCATCGCAAGACTCACCTGGAATACTGAATAGAGTTCAGATTGAAAAATTTTAAAGATACATTAATTCAGATAAACTCTTAGGTTGCCTGACAAAACGGAAAGCCTAACAGAGTAAGAATACTCTTACTTGATTGGTTTAGCAAAATGAAAGCCAAGATTTGAGATTCCTCTAACAGACATAAAGCTGAAGATAGTAACGGCACAGTAAGGCTTAAAGCAGCCACCAAGCTAGGCTGAAAGTTAGTAGTCAGAATTAATCTTGCATAGTTCATGTTTGGAAGAGAAACAATGTAGTAAAATCAGTCAGTGTTGATTATTTCACGTGTATCATATCAAATGGCTGCTGGTAGCTTTGGTTTGGTTTTTTTTTACCTGACATTCATTTTGGATGTTGAAAGGACAGAAGGATTAAATGAAGGTTTCTGGGATGAAATATTCCGATTAGCAGCATTCAGAGGATTGCGTGGTGAGCGCCGGAGGTTACTGGGAGTGCAAATGTTGGAGAATCCGCCTCTTTCTGGATTTGGGCTGAATAAAAATCTTTTGCCACTGCCTCGTTTCTAGGGAAAAGCAAATTATGAGTTACCAGACTCTGCTAAAAATTTATCTGAAAAGCAGCCAAGAGGAAGGAAAAATACACAGTGAATCAGAAGCATATGGCCTCTTCAGTTTTTCCCCTTTTTTTCCTCTTCAAAAGCATACTTTAAATGTAAGTAGTTTTATTATTACTAAACTGACTTGACAACACATACCTTAGAACTGTTATATGGAGTGTCTTTTTCTGATGCTCTTAGCAGATTTGATTTTCTGGTCAGCACCTGCCATAATAATTTGTCAGAAGTATACATTGATACAATCCATGTCATTAAAAACTAAGTGTAGCATTCAGAGTTTCAGTGTTACTGTTTGATATGGACCCGGCAGCGCTAGGGTAACCAACCTGAACCATTCTATGGCCATCGACATATTCATTCATGTATTTGTTGATACATTACTGTCTCTGTTTTAGGCTCAACATATATTGCATGTATTTTTGAAGGAGAGCCGTATGCAGCCATTGGATAAGAGTTCTTTAAGGCACAAAAGAGAACCTTAATATTTAATTCCTGCTCTGAAAAATAACTTATCCCCTTGGTTAAGTTCTGCAGCAATTCAAACAGTTGTAAATAAAAGTTCCAAGATATCTTTCACAAAAGTAATTACAACAACTATCTTTACCCAAAACAGACAAGTTAGTTGTTGACTTCTATAGCTATATGCTGTTAAAACTTGTAAAAACTTGTATAGCTATGTAAGTTATACACAAATAACTATATGTAACTAGTTATGTAGGACTAGTTAAATTTCATTGATTATAACATTCCACTGCGTGTTCACATGACCAGCTACTTACTGATCTAAAGAGACCTTGTTGGACTTTTACAGAGAGGCCCTGGAAATAAATGAATATGCAAACAATGGGTATCTTCCTGTGTGATCTCTTACCTTGACTGCACTGAGAGAACTGCTGCAATTTTCATTCAGTCTTTTTTTCCTCTCAACATAGTCAGCAATAGATTCCATTTTCTTGAACTGAGCCTCATGCAATTTTTTAAAGTCTAAAAAGTTCCAAAAATAAGAAGATTCACAGATCTGATATGGTCCTAAGGATGTTTAATACTTAATAAGAGAATTTTGCAACATCTCTTATTATGGCCTCAAAGAGGACAACACATCCCTCTAAAGACTGTAGACACAGCTGACTAAACAGGACCAAGAGAATCTTTCACCAGCTACACGGCCAGTTACCTGGTAATCTGGAGGATTATAGAGTCATGGTTTGGGTTGGAAGAGACCTTTAAAGATCATCTAACTCAACCCCCAAATTCTGCAGTTAAAGAAAACAATAAATACTTCTAAATTTGAGATTAATTGATGTATTTTAAGAAGTGATTAATATGAACTAATGTATAGCATACAGCACTGCCATAGTATTTATAAAGTGAAAACTAAACAAGCAGGAGTAACAGCATGTGTTACTGTTCTTTGAAAATCATTAATGCAAGTATTGTATCCAAAAGTCACAAAAACATTAAATAAACCGGATTTTTAACATACATGCCAGTCATTTACTATAAATTTACAAGAGGGAATATGTACCTTAAAATGTACATATTTGTACTTTGGGATTTTTTTTTGTTGTTTGCTTGCTTATTAAAGAGAGGATATTCTCTTTGAGCAGAAATAGAAATCTGAATTGTAAAAAACTCAAGTCAGGTCTCCTTTTACACAAAGGAAACACATCTATTTCTAAAGAAGATAGGTTATCTTACTTGGTGTAGTAGTTGCCATTCCCATTTTTGCAGACCTAGATGCATGGCCTACACGTAAGGAGACCTTCCCTCCTGCAGGATGAGCATCACCTGGTACAGTAAGATTAGACAAAATCATTAGAACTCCTGGAAGACATTTAAAGTAATCACACTGGTTTTAAAATATTGTTCCAATACATGTTCCGAAACACACCTTACCTCCTCAAAGTGGGTTTTGGTTTTCAGAAATAAAACCAGCTGGAATAGATATGTCCCAAGTCTCTCAAAAGTGTTGTAATTGGTTTGTCAGTAATAGCATGTCTTGACAAACCATGAGCCTAGCATGAATCTCAAAGTCATATTAGGTTAGTGTCTTATGACAGTAAAATATTTTTCAGGGGAAGTCAACAAGAGAACTGTGCTTGTCAGGTAAGCAAAATGAACTTTTAATTCACTTGTGTTTTTTAAATGTTGATAACAAAGAAATACCTTTTAGCCAGCTTTTCTGCCACTGCCTTATTTACATACAGAGTCCAAGTTACTTTTGTCATCTGTGCTCTCAGATATAGTATTAAGCTCAGGTTCCCATTTTAATGGTTAATTTTCCCAAGAAAAGAAAAAACAGATTTGACATCCAGTTCAATACTTGCATATCAAAAGCAAACATTTGCTTTTCTGTTCATTCACAATCCCTCAAAAGTAAATGAGATGACCTCAATATATTGAAAGAAATTCTCATTGGAAACAAATAATGGCATGTTGTTAAAAGTAATTGTTGAAAAATCAACTTGTCAATATTAAAATGCAGACACTTGTTACTAAAGCTATAGGAGATGAGCACTGGACCAACTGTTAGGATGAATGCTGCCTCAACCCAAGCATCCCCTACATAATCTATTGCTTTTGTTTTTATAAACAACCTTCATAGAAAATCCCAAATTTTTAAGTTAGTTCAAAATCATTGTTGGTCTCCCATAAGACCGTCCTTGTAAATTCTATGGAACAGCAAGAATATCCATAATACAACTTACAGACTACGTACACTGAGCCTAATGGAGCAAATGAGGGTATTTATCTGACTGGACAGACCCACAATACCAGTAAATTATCAGAGTGGGTAGACAAACCCATTTCTTCATGTCAGCTGCATACACAAAGGAGTGGGGGATAAATTAATTAATATTTTCAGTGGCATCGTGTTTGAAGGACTAAAAACACCACCAGATTAAAAAAGTGATCCACTGGAATACATTTAGATATTCTTAGGTATTTCAAACAGATTATAAAGGATTCTGTCTATGTTCTTTTCTGCTAATTTTACTCCTGGAAAGAAAAAAATAAATCTGTTCACCTGTAGAAAAACAAATGAAGCATGAGGAAGCAAGCTCTCCCTTTCTTGCCACCTCTTAGAGGCGCCAAGTAACACCTCAAGAGTATTCCAAAAGGCACCGACCTTTGGGAAGTGCAAGATTCAAATATACTCAGATCTCTGAGAACTCCTTTACTAAAAACAAAAGTTCTGAAGTCAAAGACAGCAAAATTCCTACGCTGCAGTTTGTGGATTTATGTTACAATAAGCTAAACAAGGAACACAAACTCAAACCACACTGATTTTCATTCGGTATCCCCAAAACAAGGTACTGATCACCAGACATGCCACAAAAATCTTTGAAGACACAATAAAATGTACCTGCTGGTCGTTTTAAGTAGTACAGATTAAAGTTACTCTTTTCCAGTTTTCTACTTACATTCATCTCCCCTGCTTTTAGTATTAGGCTTCTCTGCTTGTTTCTTCTGTCCAGTACCCATTCCTGGATTCTCAATATCTCCAGTTTCAGTTAATTGTTTCTTACTTTGGAATATCTTCTGCCCCTTTCCATGCTCACCCTGAGGCACTTCATTTTCTTTCATTTTGGAAGGCACCTGCAATTTAAACATACTTTGCTTAAACAGTTTGTTCCAACTGGATATAAAGAGAGTCAGTGGTACAGGTTGCCCAGAGAGTTGACAGCCTTCATCCTCAGGGGTTTTCAGTATCACATTAGATAAAGCCTTAACCACTGTGGTGTAAACTCACAGTTGAATCTGCTTTAACTGGGGGATAGAGCAAGATCTCAAGTCTGATTCTGAAGTCCAAACTGAATTAACCTGTGAAATACTTACCCTGTTACTTCACAAACTCAGATGTATTAGAAAGCTTTTACCTGCACAGCTCTAATGTTTTAGTATAAAATTGCCTTTATTAACAAAAGTTAATTATTTGCAAGTAAAAATAAACTCACTGGGTGTGTTACTTTTTACTGTTGTATCTTTGTTTACTGTACAAGTCTCTACCACTAACAGACTAACACTCCTCATCTTCTCATCTCCCTCCTCTACCTCAGTAAAAGTCTTTCAGAGAGTTCTTAGTATACCTATTCCTTGTAACTCTAGAAAAAAATTATACTTCCATCTCACCTTGAAACTTTGTCTCCCTCACTCATACAACCCTCACAATAAAAAAAAAGGGAGGTCTGGACAATTGTGCAGCTTCCAATAATTTTTTCAGGGTCAAAAAAGTGAGAACAGCCTTATTTTAGATAAATTCTGAAACTAGCCTAAGATTCAGAATACTATAATGAACTAATGCAAGCAGTCTTACACTCAGATAATGTTTTGAATTGTATATTTCTTAGAGGAGTTTATTTTCTTGAAGCAAAGACTAGCAAGTAATGTCTGTTTATTATGGGATAGCACATAGTCAAGATAGACAAAAGTCAGTGCTACAAAAGACCAGTACCAGAATGTTTGCATATGAATCTTTATAGGTGTATATATACACACACTTAATATAAACCTATACCATCTATAACTGGTGGTAGAAGAGAAATCAAGTGCACTTAAATTGTGCTCAGAGTGTTGCAGTAACGACACAAAAGAAGAGATGGAGACACCTGTTACCAGTAAGGAAGAGAGAGCAGGAAGGGGGGGCAAGGCCTGCCTTCTTTTATTTTATATACATTTTGAAAATCACTATTCATTGGAGGAAACAAGTTCTTCCTCCCTCAATCACAGTGGTCAAAGGAAATGTCCATCAAAGTTCTGTGTCCAGGAGAAAGGAATGTGAATGATAAGATACAGTTACAATAACATGGCTATATTTACATAGAAAAGTGTGAGAAACTAGCTACAAAAGAATGACAACATCCAGAACTGCAAAAATCAGGGCAACACTCACAGGAAGGAGGGACAGTCAGCACACAAAGCCAGGCAAAGTAAATCACCTCTTTGTCATCAGAAAGCACTGGGTTTTCTTCACTGGTATTAGTTTCCTCATGAGAGTTCCTCTTCTTTCGGCTCCTTCTCTTTTCTTTACCATGTCTTTTTGTAATAGAACACACCGAATCAGGCATTATTTCCTCCTGATTGCTCAGTTCATCTGATTTAATGGAAGCAGATGTACTCTTGACAGGATCCTGTAGCAAAACCATACCATAATGTGAAAGATATCCAACACAAACATAAATTAAATACTCCAGGGACAGTTTCAATTTCGTTATTGGAAAAAGTATTACACACAGAGGGAATCCAATAGTGTGGGAATCAAGAAAATGGCACTATCTAGATTCCCCTAAAGCATCAAAACTCATTGTTTAGAGACTTATAAGTCCTATTATTGTTTTATCATATTGCATTTTAATAAGATTATGAAGGTCCAATGTCTTATATTTATTTGGAATCTAACCTCCATGATGCCACGACCCTCCCAGATCTGTACATGTGTGGAACGATCTTCACCAAAAAAAAACCAGTGCCCCTTTCATGCTCATGAAAATTTTAACAAAGCTGACAAAGTTTACAGTAGTTCCTCAAATCTTTAAAGAAGATTTTTAAGGAAGCACTTAAAGGGAGATGTATTTTAGAAAAAGCAGATACCAAATTATTTTTTATCAAAAACGTAAAAAATATTGCCACACTCAAAAAAATAATTCAGCTTATAGAAAACGTTAAAAAAAGTTAAGAAAACAATACACTAAGAGACAAATAAAGGAAGTAGCACAACTGTATTGCTTCCTATATAGCATTAGTGTAAGTAAATTGTAGTAGATATAAAATGCTTCCTAATTAGTATCTAGCCCTCTTCATTTAGGCATGCAAAAGGACTAAAACATTTTTATATTTGTACCGAATTACGTCAGGAGCCAAACTGGCAAGAATTAAGATTTGTTCAGTGGTAATTAAATGCTATTGTTCACAGACAATAATTTTGTACTGATGCTGAAAAATACATTGTTAATTTTGGCAGCTGAAAGGAAATCAGTTTTGGGTCATAGAGGAGGCCACTTCAAACTAACATTAGCGTGTCTATTTCTAGCAGTACATGAGTACTTCAAACTAAGGGCACTAAGAAGAAAAAAGTATTTCTATTACAGTTGCCCTCAGGTCACCCTTCAGCACATGCCCCACGCTATGGGTTACAAATTTAGATTTACATTTCTTAAAAGCAATGGCTGTTTTTTTATCTATTACCATATTTTCATTTTCTTCTTTTGTCCTTTCAAAGTGTTGCTTCAATGATTCCAACAATTTGTCTGCCTGAAGAGAAATCAAAACACATGAACCGAACAGTCCATGAAGTCATCAAAGAAAGAACTGCATAAGCCCAACCAGCATCCTCTAAACTGATCCGACAAACAAGCAGAATGTCTCCTGAATCCAAAAGAATAAGGCATGCCTAGTATTTCATTTCAGTCAAATTAAAGAAAGTGCTTAAGGCCACAGATAAATACGTAGCATATTCTCCACAGAGACATAAAGTAAAATTTCCGTGACTAGGTTTCTCGTGATCTGTCTGTTTTCCAGAAGGTTAATTGTTCAAGGATGAACGAGACAGACTGTTTTAAGCCCCACTGCACTGCTTAAGTTCCCCACTGCGGAACTTGAATTAAAATGGTATCAAATTTCTGCAATTGCTTCTGTCTTGCCCATGCTGCGTGCAAAGCATTCTTTTCATCCCTCGCATACATTCTGCAGTTAATAGCAATAACATAACAATGAAAACACGCCATTGATAATTCAGGCTATGAAACTCTTAAACACCTAACTGGAAATGTTAGCATAAAAATCACACAAGATACCCCAAAACTAACCCTCCCAGAACAGTTCTTAGTCCTGTGAGGACAGCGAGCTGCCTCGTCCAGCCAAGTTGTGGATCTGCTTTCTCCTGAGGCTTTATGACTTCTCCCATTGCTGGAAGGCTGCCGGGCCGTGTCACACACGCACCTGCAGCTCCAGCAGGAGCTCGGGGCGTCCTTACGCTTCTCGCCCTTACCCGCGACGGCAAAACGCGCACACACCGTCTCCTCCCTTAGGGGAGGGAGCCTGTTGTCACTGTTCCTCCGACTCCGACTCGTAAAAACAAGACCCAAACCCAAACAAACAACAGCAACTACGCGCTCTGGGGGCAAACAGCGCGGGGACACCAGTGCCGGGAAAGGAGGGAGCAGCCTCCCCTTCTCGATGCCTGGGGGACACCGGAGCCCTGCACCAAGTCCCTCCCGAGTGCTTGCTCACGTCCCGGACGGCAGCGCAGCCTCCCGGGACGCCCCAGCGCGAAGCCACGGCCGCACCGCGCGGGCTGTGCCGCTGCCAGCGCCGCTGCAGACACCCGCTGCCTTCGGCTCACGGCCGGGCACGGGCCAGCTCTAGAACCCGGAGCGTTCCCGGGCACCGCTCCCTCCCAGCCGCGCCCGCCTCACCCGGAGGTTGGCCCTCAGCCCGGCGGCCTTGGCGATGCGCTGGAGCTCGGCGTATTTCAGCGCCTCCAGGGGCTGGAGCGAAGCGAGCGCCATGACTGCAGCACCGACCGACCAACCGGCCCGGCCCGCNTGGCTGCGCCGCCCGCCGCGCGCGCTGATTTTCAAGCGCGCTGAGGCGCTTCCGGCAGCTCCAGCCGCGCGCGGCGCGGCCGCTGCTGCCCAATAGGCTCGGGCGGCGCGGGTTGACG
>VZRZ01004421.1:20249-41003 GCA_013398175.1 Climacteris rufus
GCGCCCATCGGCAGGCTCGCAGGGCGGGGCCGCGCTCCAGCGCGGCGGGAGGAGATGGCGGTGTGGCAGCAGCTGCAGGAGCTGTTCCGGAGCCCGCAGCCCACCGGGACCATCGTGCTGGAGCGGGAGTCCTGCCCCGCTGCTGCCGCCCCGATCCCGCCGCCTCCGCCATCGCCGCCGCCGTCGTCTTCCTTGCCGCCGACCCTGGTGCTGGCGTCGCCGCCGCGGCAGCAGAGCGAGCTGCCGGAGGAGTGCGCCGTGTTCCACTGCCGCGGCTGCTGGACGGTGCTGGGGGACTCGCTGCAGCTGTGCGCGCAAGAGCCGCCGGGGCTCAGCCTCCTCGTCTGCTTCAGTCAGTGCCTCGCCGGGCGGGGGGTGCCGAGGACGCGCCGCTGCCCCGCGCGGGCTTCGGGGCGGCGGCCGGGCTGGGGTTGGTCCGGGGGCTCTCGGCTGCAGCGCGTCTCTCTCTCCTCAGAAGTCACCAGCGATGTGACCTGGGAGGATTCGCTGTTCGTCGGCCTCGAGGGAGCCCTCCTGGGATGGTGCGTAGCTCCCGTAGTTCCTGCTCTGGGCATCGGGCCTGCCGGGAGCGGGCTCCGCAGGGCCGGCAGCCGGGGGCTCGTCCGCCTTGTGCGCGGGAGGTTCTGACGGGCTTGGCAAACTCCCAGGTGATTTCTGTACGTCTGTTCCACCACTTCGGATGGAGAAACCTACAATCAAGAGATGTAGTTCTCACTTGAAATCAAAGCTTTTGCTTCTCTAACCTCTGTAGGTGGAAAGAAACATTTGAGCAATGCAGTAAAAGCTTAACTTTTTAGGTCCCTTTCTTCCTTTCCCTAAAAGGTCTGTTACCAAAGTTAAAATATCTCTGTGTTTTGTTTGGTTTGGTGGGATTTTTTTTTGTTTGGTCTGGTTTTTTGGGGGGGCTGGTTTGTGGCTTTTGGTTGGTTGGTTTTTCTTAATACTGAAAATGAAAACTTGTGCTGCCCTATTAATGAAACTACACTTAGCAAGAGTTTTGGTAACTCAGGGATTAGTCTGATGGGCAGGATATAAAATGTCATCTGGGGGCTTACAGAACCAGTAGCTTGTTTAAATGATGTTTAAAGGCTGTCTCACAAATTATAAGGACTGGAAACTTTTTAAATAGAAGACTTGCTCTTTTTTTGACTTCTTTTCCTGCCCCTCTCTTTGCATGAGGCAATGATCTGCTTTATTAGAAAGAATTTTTACCGGTACACACATTGTTTTATCAGTTAAATCACGTTTGAGTAGTATTGTCTAAACCGTTCTGTGATAAGATGTGCATTTTCTTCCTTAATTGCAACTTCACTTATTAGAGAGATTACTTCTTTCACAACATGCCAAATTTCTTATGGTCATGTTATTTTGTACATATTATTCTATAAGGAATAGGCATTATTATGTCTTGGATTTTGCCCCAATAGGACTGAAGATTTGATGCCCACCGACAAACATGCAGCATCTATGGTTTCAAAAGCTTCTGTTTAAGAATACTTCTCCCTTTCTCCTTTTAGTGCTTATTATTTATTATCCTGTCAGTCCTGTGGCTTGGCTGTGGGCTTCATTCCTTACTCTGCTGGCAGTGACCTGGCACATCTCCGAGGCTGCTTCTGTTTGTTTAAGGACAGCATCATCTGGTGAGTACACTGTATTCTTATGGTCAGTGACTTCACTGGTAGTTGTTATTGTACAATCAGCCTACAGCTAGCAAAAGTGGTTCTCCTTTTGTCTGAGCACATTGGTGTGGGATTTTAATATCCTTGGATGTCTAAACTGTGTTGATGTGAATCTATTTGATTTGCCTAGCACCTCTTGAGAGTCCTCATATAATGTCAGGGTTTAAATTTAGTTGTGTGCAATACTGAAATCTCCTTCAGTCCCAGATTTATTAGCTAATGTCAAGTATCAAAGTAGTTCCATGATAGGCTGAGGGCTTGACTATAGAAACTGTAAATTCCTTATAGCTGGTGATGTGAGCATCCTGATTTCAAAGTAAAACCATTGTTGTTTTGAATATTTTCATAACTATTGATTGCTTTTGGCAACAACCTTGCATCTGCTTTAAAATAATCTTAAATCATCTGTCTAAATAAGGAATGCAACTATGGGGTTTTAAACTGTTTTTCTTGTGGGTTTTTTCCCTTTCCCCTTTTCTTTTCCAGTTATCTCTTAAAAAACCAAACTATTATAGAAGCTTCTAAGGTGGATTTTCCTGCTGTGACCTTAAAGAAACAAGTGGAGGAAGTAAGGTTTCTACATTAATTTCTCCATTAATGGAAAATATTTTTTAAATGCTAATAATATTGGATATTAGTTCAAAAACATGGATACAAGTATGGGGGTTTTAAGTGCCTAAGACTGAGAAAATGCTGCCTTTTATGACAGTGACTGACTCAATGCTTGAGAAGTGTGGAACATTCTCTAAGACCCCCTAATCTGCAGAACATAGCCAGTTCTAGCTAAATTTTCACAAAAATTTGTTATCCTTTTATCTCTATACTTTACAAAGAAAAGAACCCCAAGAATCATTTATACAGACTTGGCCTAAGTATTTCTACCTGTGTCATCATTGTTGAAGAATTTAAAAAATAGCAATTTTTTAATTTGAGAAGGATTTTTAAAGAGTTATATTTTTATGTCTCTGTAAGCTCAAAACAGCATGGCAGTATTTGTAGCTTGAGAGACAACACTAGGACCTTCCTCCTTTTTTGGTGTTTAAATTGGATGTTCTTCTCTGTAACCTGATTAGTTGTTATCTTAGCAAATTGTCTGTCCCTTAGCTCAGATAAAATTATTGTGTGTAGGAGACAGCCAGAGTACCCAGTATTTATGCACTTACTTGTTCCTTAATTTTTTGGAGGGTTTCTTTGAATTTAAATTTTAGTTTCTCTTCTAATAGGCCTGTGACATTTCTTAAGTTTTGTCCTCTTCCCAGTCATCTTCCAGTGTCCCTAAGATCAGAGTGTTTTTACAAGTCAAGTGAGGCTAAGATGCAAAAATCTTACCCGGGCAAAACTTTTGAAGTTGAGACCTAATTTAGTAAAAATACACAACTGAAGTAAAAATATGATAGTACTTCATTGCAAACACAAATTATGTGACCGTAGAGAGCTTGCTTGTTGACTAGAACAAGCTCAAGCATCTGGCCTTTGCTTTTTGGGACATAATGTCCACATGTATTCCGAAGCTAATGATGAAACAGTTTGTTCAGATGTTGTCGGAGAAGGTCTCTGGCTGTGTGAAAACTTGTAATGAGTTAACTAGGAAAGATCAGATTCATCATAGTAACTCCATCTCCTCAGAGTTATTTCCATTATGCCCCTGGAAGGGCTGATACTGGCACACATTCATCCATCTCCAGTTTGTAGTGCAGCCCTCTGATTTGGGTGCTGGTTTTGTCTGTACTAAATGTGCAGTACAGAGATCAAGCCCTCTATATTTTTCCATCTTGAAAGTGAGCTGCTCTTTAGCCATTGAAAGTGGGGTGCAGGTCATCAAGATCCAGTGTTAGGATATTTTTTGCTAAGTTTAATACTGTTCTCTTTTTTCCTAGCTGAAAGAAAGGCTTGTGGAGTTCCACTTTCGCTTGGAATTGGTGACAAAGAAGCTGGAGATGCTGGAACAAAATAATTATGTAACAGAATGGCAAAATGGTTTATCAGCTCCAGGTGGCCTACAGCCAGGAGATGCAAGAGTTAATGCCAACTAATAGCCATTTTCAAGAGCTGCTGGAGTTGTTTCTCCATGCTGCTGAGTTTGTGCATTATGATGAAATAATGCACCAGAATCGATTTAAATGTTGATCTGTTACTTTATCTGGGTATGGAAAGAACTGATGATTAAGTGAATCGTTCAGGGAACACCTGAAAATCTGACATACCGAAGTTATGCTTGGGAGACTGACTAGCTCACCTATGCAGCATGTAGCTCTCTGAGGCAGTGTAACTGTGACTGGTTTTCTAATGACTTCAGGGGGAAAGACAGCCTTTGAAATACTAAAGTCAGCTTTCTGGAGCTAGACAAAACATACTACCAAGGTGATGATATTCAAGAGCAACTATTACAGTTTGAACATTCTTAGAGATCTAAAGTTCTTGTCCTACCTTTTAATACAGATACAGTGTTAATGGCACCTAGTTTTTGGTTAAGTGGCCCATTAGCTACATCTCATATGTGAGCCTCTGCTAAATGGACTCCTGAACAGTTTTTGAGATTTGTTTGTGTGTGTTGCCTGCAAAAGCAGCAGACTAGCATGTCACAGATGCTGCACAGTGTTCTCAGAGCACGAATTGGGATGGCACCATGCAGGCAGGAACACAAGGTTTTGGATTTCAGTTAAAGGGCAACCCGCATTCCTGCCAAGTCTTCTGGAAGTGCAGCCCTATGGCTGCACAGGACTGAGTCAAATTCTGTCAGCCAAGGCTGTGAGCACCTGCCTTTAACAGATTTGAGCATTTCCTTCTGGGACTTGGAACTGTGAAACCAAGGAACAGTCTTTGCACAACCGTGGGAATACGGCTCTGCTGAAGTTATGATTTGCCTGCTGCCTTCAATTGGCCAGATAAGATGTTTAATAAAAAAATACCTAATGGGTACTCATTGGCATTGGTTCCCGCTTATTTCCCAACATTTGGAAAATAATTTTACAGAAAAGAAAAAGCACTACTTACCCTTTGTTTTTGGGACACAGTATCTTTATGCCTAATTCTTGTTTGTTGAAAGATTAAGGGTCCTTTTCCTCTCCCTTTTGCTGCCTCAAGAGCTAATGTTTTTCCCCAGAGGGATAATGAACTATATGGGAACTTTAGTAGTTGACTGTAGTAGTCTAGAGAGGATTCTATTTACTTGATCAGCTTAATTCCAGTGATACAAATTGCCATCTATTTACTACTACTTCCATATCTATGACCAGCAGGTTGCATACCTCATTGCTGCTACTGCCAGTTCTGCCTGTGTTTTGTCTTACTTGTAAAATAACTCTCATAATGGGCTTGGAGCAGAGGCAACAAAACTCACTGTAAGGCACCTCAGAGGCTGTAGGTGGGCAGCTGGTACTTCAGCTACTGCTGGTGTTCACTGTGCTGCTTTTTGTTTGGGAGTTCTGTATTATCTCAGTTCATTCTGATAAAGAAAACCATAGAACATCAACAGTCATTCTGCAGGGAGAGGAGGGACTCTCACAAATTCTAATACCACCTTTGTGGTACTTTCTGAGTGACAGGACTTGTGTTGTTGCATCAGTCTAAGAAATGTCCGATTATGGGACTATACTTGCTTTTGTCCTTTCATTACAGTTTCTGCTTTGAAACTGTTTCTTGCTAGAAAGACAGTTTATGTCTATACTATGAATCATAGTGCTAAATTGTCTTCCTTCATTAGTGTTGAACCCTAAAAGAAAGCTGTCAGTTACATTTTTACATTATCTTTAAAGTTGTGAAGAAGGAACTTCTTAGATAAAAGCTGAAATTCAGAAATTCATATTGTGCAAATCATTGCCAATATCATGTGAGTCCAAGGCATTCTTCTTTTCCTTTGGTTTTGTTTGCAGAAAGAAAAACTTTATCTTGCTTAGGTCCTGGTTTGTTATGAAGCATTGAATTAATGGTTCCTCAAATTATATTACTTAGCATGAATTTAAACAAATAATGAGTATGTGGTGAAGAATAACTGGTAAATATTTAAACTACATTTCTGTAATCTTTGAATTCAGAGAACCCCCACCACCCACAGAAGAAATTTTTCAGGAAGGTAGTTACCAAGACAATAAACAATACATATAGAAAATGGTTTTCTGAGGGGCCTATTACTTCTAAAACAACCCTTGAAGCTCTTAACTGATAAGTTACGCATCTCAGAATGAGCAGAATAACAATTTTTGTTGCTGTCAAAGTCAGAGGCTCTTGTGCCAGAAATCTGCTGGAACAGCTGCCCACAAAGCAGATACCCAGCATATATGAATTCAGCTCAAGTTGTTAAGTTTTGACAAAGCTACACATACACCTCAGAAGTGGAGTGGAGTGTACAGTAAGTTGGTTCATTTGTCTTCTGAACAGATGACACATCCAGTTTTAGTGCATTCTCAGCCTGTGCTGCTTTATTGCTAAAAAAATTTGTATACAGGTGCAGAGTTTCCAAGTTCATTTTTAAACAGTTCCTCTTTACAGTGTCAAAAGAATAAAATCTTATCTTGAAATCCTCAAAGATGCATAGATATAAAAGCAAGCTGCCTTTTGGAAAAACATCAGAATTTGCAGGGAGACATTCTTTCACTGTTACCATGTAAAACATGTGCAATGGGAGTACATAATTTGTAGTCACACTAATAATTTCCTCCACTAATCCATGCATGAATTTCAGTATAGGTATTTTTAGCCTATTATTATGTA
Organism: Climacteris rufus; assembly: GCA_013398175.1. Classification (NCBI taxonomy): domain Eukaryota; kingdom Metazoa; phylum Chordata; class Aves; order Passeriformes; family Climacteridae; genus Climacteris; species Climacteris rufus. The sequence goes on from VZRZ01004421.1 coordinate 26,660, forward strand.
CTAAGGTAGTTTTTAAGAATTTATACCTAATACTTCTCCTTTGCTGTTATAATTTTCAAAAGGAAGATAACTTCACTGACATCCTGAAGAAGCTTATTCCCCAGGTTATACTGAAGGGAAATACAAAGGATACAATGGCTTACTCATTACAAAAAAAATATTTTAATAGACCTTAAAAGCATGCATAGTGTTCTAAAGAATTAAGAATGACCATTGTTAACTGCTGGGCTAAATTTCTCTTATAAATTTTCTTGTTGCTTGAAGAAGTTGGCTCAAAGACTTTCACTTAGTCTAACTTGTGATACCATAGAATAGTTATCTTCTAACATTCCTATCTTCATTTGGCAATTCTTATATATCTAAAAAGAGCATTCATGGGGAAAAAACACAACCCCCATTCTAAACCCAAATCATGGTGCTTTATGAATGGTTGGCTATGAAGTACAAACAGGAGTTAACCTGACACACAATTTCTTCCTCCAAGACACTTCTTTCTATTTAAGAGAGAGGACTGAGCCTCTGTACCTGGAGAAATGTTCTGCACAAGTTAAGCCCACTTACAAAATTAAGCTAAACTACAAGTATGGAATTCTGCAGTAACAAGCTAGTATTCTACATGTTCAATTACAAGTTTAAACTTGGAAAAGTATTAGTTATGTAGGCTAATATCACACATTCTCTTATTTTCAAACTGCCAGCAGAAATTGACTGCATTGTCCACTAAGAGACTTGGATTACACAGAACACACTGAGTTTACAGAAAGATGGCACCCAAATTCCCTTTTATTTAATAAATGAAATAAAGGAAAAAAGACAGTTGCAACGTCTGTTGCAGAAGATAAAGTTCTTCAGTGATCAAATCTCATTTTCTGTTTTTTAAAAATCTCTTTAAAGAACTTAAAAAATATACAAGATTACCAGTATTTTCAGGTTCATTCCTGCGGATGCCATTATTGCTGGCTGGTACCAGTATGCTTCAGTACAGCTGCCTATGTGGCTAGAGTTACCTGAAAATACTGTCTATTAAAAAGCTATTCAACACCTGAAAAATACATACTGTGCTTATTAATTTCAGTCTTCTCCAAATAATTTCTCTCACCACACCCAAGTTTATTACCTACTGTCTGGCAAAACAACACTCAATTTGAGTCTGTGGTTTCTGTTACTTGTTTGTTGGCTTGGGTTTTGGGGTGGGGTTTTTTGTGTTGTTTTGTGGTTTTTATTTTTTTCCTTTCCCACCGATTGCTCCCCCTACACCTTTTAAGAAACTCTGCACCCTTTTCCTTGCTACAGCTGCAGCAGGTGAGAAACCTCATCTCGCCTCTAAACATGCTTAGTTCACACCCTGCTTTTTACATGCTCAGGACACTGATATGAACCAGACACGAGGTTATAAAGACGAGTTTTGCTAATCCTGGTTCCTGATTTACACTTTTGGTGCCATGCTTCTGTCCCTATCTATACATTCTGCCCCCTTCTCTACAGAGGCAGCACATTCTCTAAAAAAAACCCCGAAATTTGAGAATCAAAGCAGGAAGTTCAAGCTATTGGTATATTAATTCCTATTGCTTCATTATGTATAATGCATATCTCAATTTACTGGTAATAACTACGTTACACTAGACATTTTGAATCATGCATAACTAGAATACTAGCTCTAAGATTTGGTTTGTGGGCCTGTGCCGCTTTCCTTCAGTTTCTCCATGCAGTTCTTCATGCCTAAGGCATTATGAACTACCTGCCTTTCATTTGACCTGCAAACACACTCATTTGGAGGAGAAGTGGAGAGAAGCAGACAGGATTTACATAGGACACACTGAACAGTAAGTTACCACCTGTCTAACTTTAGATGGTGTGAAGTCTCGGGAATCTGTCTATGTTATAACCGGTACTTGGGCTCACAGACAGAAACATGCTCTGCTGACAGCATGAACACTGACACCTTCTCTAAAACACAGGAGGAAGTGTAGAGCAGACTGAAAGGAAACAGACATCACAATCCACAGTTGGTGTTCTCACTGTTAAACAAGACACCCTGGTTCAACTGTTGGCTTTCGTGTGCCAGTCAAAGGGCTACAGGGGAAAAATGCTGGATTATTCAGTAAAAGAAATCCAGTGGAATCTAACCTGAACTGCCATTGTGCAGCTCTGTACCTGAACAGCAAGCAGGATTATTAGTTTTGGAGGAAGACCAGCCAGTTTCCTAGGCATGCAAGAAGCAGTAATTTCTAAGATTTGTTACATATCAAAAATTTTTCTTATCTTCAATATTTTTCCCTTTTTGCCCAAAAAACCCAGACTGACAACTCTTGACAATGTGTAAAGTGTCAGTGTCCTCAAGCTCAGTACAATTTCTTCTCACTATCAAGAAGTCTTTGCAAGACTTTCTTTTTTCTCCAAAATTTGACAATTACCCTCAGTTGCGGAAGGTACAATTCCTGAAGGTGCAATTCCCAACAAAGTAGTGGCTAGACCTTCTGCAGCAGCACTACTGGATATACAAAGAGCAGATATTTGTATCATCTGGGTTTAGTACTGCTAAAGGAGCCATGTCCATACTGGTCATCACACCTCTGATATCCCACACCAAAGTGTGCTAGCATCTAACACCTTCACTTAAGTTTAGAAGCTGTTAAATCAAGGAGGTTGAAGCACAAGTCATGCCATAGAACAAGAGCTGAAAGGCTAAGGGATTTGTTTTGTTGCTGTGAATAGTAATTTCTAGTCTAGCAGCCCACAGAATTCAGATAATTATAAAAAGCTTGAACTGGGAAGTATACACAGATAGCTTGCCTGGCTACATCAGTAGCCTCCCCCTTTTCTGAATGGATATACCCTTGAAGAATTCTCTTCAGCCACAAAGTTCTTAGTTCTGAAGCATGAACATGACTTTGTTTATTATTTCATTATTATGTAAATGTACTTGCTGACCACAGACCAGAGTAAATTTATAATTTCTCTAATGTAATCAAATAGCAATCAAATTAAGGTCCCCTATGGCCAGCTTCCAATTCTATCAAAAATTCAATAGCTGGAATTTAAGCTGATTACAACCTTTCAGATCAATTAGCTTTTCACATGCATATTACATATTAGCCAACACTTAATTTAGACATTCTCATGCTTATCTTGTTACTTTGTACTGTAAAAATGCTCACAGCCCCCACAGTTCCATTACCAATTTATGAAGAGCCAAAGTGCTTCACCACCATGCTTGAAAAACACAAGAAGCTTCCACTAAGTCACAGTCTAAATTAATTCAGCTTTCCAGAAGAAATCCAGCCAGATCGATCAAAACCTCTGATGAATTAATTCTGTTCAGAATACATTATTATCTGTTGGGCCATATTATGTCTATAGAGCAGGTATCTACACTGAAAACAGTGTCAACTAGAACATTTTAGAAGTCCTGTGTCTATTTTATGTATGCCTTTGATAGCAAATAATTTGCTGGGTGCCAAGCTACAGGTGTAGACCAATAACCCTTTGAGTTACCAGAGGCTTCACAGTACTTTCCTCTGCAAAACTTCAGGCATCAAATGAAATCAATTATGGTCTGACACAGTGTTTAGCAAAGTTGAAATTATTTTCTGCTCTCACATTTTTCAATTCTACAGTTGTGCTTGGCATGTACAAATGTTTTGAGTGTCAAGTGCTAATTTTTTTAATTTATTTTTTTATTTATTTAAAGACTATCTCAGATTGGTCTTTATAAACAAAACAGAAAGTACTTCCCACAATAAAAGCTTCCAACTTCAGAATCAGGTTCTCTTCACAGTACAGTATTTGGAAAGGTTTAGTTTCTTCTCAGAGAAACAGAGCAAGTGCTAGGCCACAAAAAATGAAAAAAAATTACAGGGAAACTTCAGCTATCCTTTCAGACAGAACTGTCTGCCCTTCCCCCAGCACTCAACTGACAGTGCTTCATGTGACAAAGCTAATTTTTCTTTATATATATATATATATCAAATTCACTAACTTAGTATTCAAGTGCCAAATTCCCTCCAATGAGAGGAACATAAGAAGAATTCACCCTTCTTCTCAGGAAGACTCTTCACACAACTCCCTGCAGCACAGAGCGCCACAAACTTATTTGGTTATTACCCACTTACTCTACTGTACAGTCTTGCTAATGCAAGTTATTTACTATCACATGCAAAACAGTTATTGCTACTAAAGTTCTATTTTCTTATTAAATCATCTTATGGCTTTGTTTGCATCAGGGATTCTTCCCCCTACATACTGTGCTATTTTGCATTCCAGTTTCAGAGGTATTTTTCAATTGATTCTCCCAAGCACTAAACTACTTTATTCAATGGTACAGCTACGTGCATTTAGAATCGAACCTGACTCTTAGCACAGGTCCCCCAGAGCTCTGCTGTAAATGGCCCACCTGTCCAATTTTTTTAGAAATTTTTTAGATGCAGAGGGTAGGTTTGGTTTTGTTGGGGTTTTTTTCCCTGTTACATACATTAACTCTGCCTGGATTACTGTCATTGCACGAAGTACATGCTTCTCCATTAATTACTTTAGAGATAAATGGTACCAAAATTACAAAACCAAGCTACACATTCCCTCCCTCCCCCAAAGGCCATTTACAGGCAGGTCTCAGGAACAAAAGATGCAGTATCCTCTCTAAGCTGAAAGAGAATTTTTTTCTTGTAAAACAGAGAAATGGGTGAAGAGCAGCATTGGCACCAAATAAAAGACTTATTCCTAGGAAATCAGAGGATGCCATCCACAGAGCAATGCACATCTCAAGAACCATACCAGTCTCCTATTTGACCAGTCCAAGCTGCCCATTGAATGCTACATCATTTTCACTCCCCTGGTCTAAACTTTCCTTCTGAAAAAAGCAGAGGGAGAGACAGAAATCATTAAAATTGAGCTTAGAGCTGGAAAGCAAAATTGGAAGTTACCTAAAATACAAGGTATTGAAGTCTCAATAATACAGGGGTGGGGAATCTCTGATCCATTGTCTAGAGATTGCGTGCTGCACAGATACAGTCTGCAACATTGTTTTTCAACAGCCTTCGACCTCATTATAGTCTCTCTTATTAAGATGTATGTAAATGCAGGATCCACCCAAGTTATTTTAAGATTCAATAGGACTTCAGCCAAGAAAGGTTCCCCATTCCTGCAATAATGGATAAAAGTCTTCTACGCATAATTAGCACATCACATTTTGCAACTATTAACTTATCACATGATGAGGATAATGTTTCACTAGCTATAATACTCATATCATCAGATCTGGAAAAAACCCATTACTTAACAGACTTTGTAACGGATCTGAAGGTAACAGAGATGTGTACAGAATGCACACGAACTCCTTAACATATTCATACTTTTCTGAGGATGGGTAATAAATGGATCAATAAAACTGAAATTGGAAGAAAACACCAACAAAGACTAAAAAGAAAAGAATCCCACTGATAAGAGATGAGAATTATGAATGCTTGCATACTCTAGCTTACTATTGCAGTTGGACAGACAAGACAAATATCAAAAAGTCAACTAGGATTCTATGAAGCCCATTAAGTAAACATGTTCCATTTCTAAGGATAGCATTGCCATTGTCAAAGGGAGGATACTGCATGTTTAGACCATGTTTGTGACATTTCTATTGTATCCTTTCTAGTGTTAATTACATTATCATCACTGTTCACTAATAAATTTGTCACTCTGAAATTGTAAAAATACTACTAGGCTCATGCACTGATCCTAACATGGCACTACAGTTTGCTACAAAGCACTAATGCTTATGGAACTATACACATCTCAAAATGGAAGACATTGGTGATTTTGTTGTTTTCAAACAACTTGTAACATCATTTTGTCCACAAGTATTAAAATATATATATGTATATATATATATGATCTATTGCACACGCCCCTTGTTTCTGTAATCTTTCACATGGGAAGATTTCCAACCAACATAAAGAAAAAGCGGAGCAAGAAAAAGTAAGTCAGATGAAGCAGCATTTTCTAACACAGCAGTTTTTCAAAGGTGCTGGCCAGGAAGGTACAGCAGTGGCGGTCTTCTGGGCATGCACTACTGGAATATTAGTTCTGTGAAGGCCACAGGATCCCAAAATCCTGATGTTCTAAATAAAACTCGAAAACTAATGCTGCTACATTTTAATGAATTGGAGCCAATAAAAAAAATCAGTAATTCAATTTTTTTTGTTACAATGCAGGGTTGCAATATATTGAGGATTATTCCTACAGAAAAGAAATTAAAGAGCTTAAATTAACTGCTCTCTAGTCAGAGAAATTCATAATTTTTGTACATGTCCACAGAAAACAGAAATACCTTCCTGTCCCCCAAGTATTTTGTCATCAAGCTATGCAAGAAACAACTGCCAGCTCTAACATCAGGAAGGGTAAGTATGGGCAGAAGGAAGAAAAGAAAATTCCCAGATCTAAAATCAGACGTTTCTTATACCACATACTTCCCAGCCACTTGTAATCCTATGATATTGACAGTATTTTCCATCACTTAGAGATGGATCCTGCTTCTACAGACATCTCCATTAAATCCTATTGGCTTCAACATAAGGAGGCCCTACAACGAAGTGTGCTCTTTTAGTTGCCTCCAATGCCAGAAAATTCAGACCATATTCAGTAAAGAAATCCTATGTTCTTAAAAGAAGTCAGGCCAAGATTGTGGTTGCCTCATCAAGACCAATGTTAACTCTTATCACACAGCTCAGCACAATGTTACACACAATTTTAGAGCACCTCTCTGCTCATTAGAGTTGGCATTATTTTGATATGCAGCGTCTTCCCTGGCACTCTTCAGCTTAAGTGTCTGCTCTTCATGGAAATAAAAAATGGGTAAAGCTGTCATTGAATCTCACTGCTATGAAACAAGTCTAAACACAGACATTACTTCGAGGATTAAGATCAACATCAACATTTGTCCTCACTCTGACATGGAATTTGGTCCCATAAAATGTCACCACATTTCAGATATTAGAATGCTGCCCTTGCAATCTATCACTAAGATTTAAGAAGGATTTCAACTGTTTGTTTTTTCAGGCTGTCTGACTCTATCCAGCAGTTTTCTAAAAGGAAAAACAGAACAAAACAAGAAATCTAAAACACCTCCCCAACCATTTTAGTATCTCCCATATTTTAAGCTAGCAAGTCACATTTTCTAAATCACAAGCTTGGAATAAGGTGCACTAAGAAGAGCTTCAGATTTGAAGTGGAATATAATACGTATCCCAGTTCTGGTAGTTTTTTTCCAAAAATCTTACTTGTCATATACAATCCCATAGCAGGGAGCATGTAAAGAATATATGCTCCCATCTCAGAAATGACAGAAAACATCCTATATAATCACAAATTATGTAGACAAAATCTTGTGTAAACATAAGAACAACCAGATTGTGCCTTAGTTTGGGAAGGAATAAGAAGAGCCAGAAAAAGGCCTGTACTAAGTATTTCTGCTCTCAACTCAGCCCTCTTACATGGCTAACATGCCATTCTCTTGGGCCTATTTCTACCCAGATGATGGAAACATACAGGTCCTCTCAGTTCTCAGTCATGAAAGAATCAAAAAGCTGACTCCATCAACAGTATGAAAAGATGAAATTGTGTCGAGGAAGCCATATGGATAAATTGCAACTTTACAGCTCTGGCCTCTTCCTTCCCATGAGAAGTTAATTTCTATAATAAAGAAAGATGTTCTGCCCCATCTCTTCTACTGTAGAATGGTTTTGTTCCTTTTGATGCTAAGGACTGATAAAAAGCCAGAGGAAGGGAATGATTTAACACAAACCTAGTCATTATCCTTTTACCCCAGAGGCCTTCAAAGCTTCCTTTATCTTTGCTAAAAATAAAATGGTGCAGAGTAATTTCTTCTTCAGGTGAAAGCTCTTCATATACAGCACTTACATAGGTTCACACATGCAAATTTACATTTTGATCACAGACTGGGATACACAGTATAGACAAGGTGATTCTGCATTTGTTCTTGTGCATTTACTGCTTTATGTGAGTTGACACCTATCTACAAAGTCAAGCCTCGGATCTGGACTAGAAAGTACCTGTAGGAGATGTCACCAGTTGTTTGGTAACTTTCTCCCTAATGTCAGAGCAAAAATGTTCTGGTGTTCCTGTTGCAACTTTCATATATGTTAAGTCAGTCTGACACAGCAATGCATGCAGACACTTTATCTGCTAGGAATTCCAATATGACATAGCAAAGTACTTAACCTTCCTAAAATGAAGAAGGAAACATCAGTGAAGAACACCAGCTTCTACTTGCACCTGATTACAAAGTATTTCTCATTTTAAAACAGAATGCAGAAAGCTGAATGAAGAGCTGGCACAGAAGACATTTTCTCAGGAAAACAAATGCTGATTTCTGTTACTCTGCTTTTGAGTTTTGATAAAACAGCGGGGTACTTCTGTGGGGGAAGTCATCTGGTGAATCAAATGTTTGGTGAGATGATTCAAACAGGAAGTAGACAGATCTTTGTTCGTTCAGCTCCATGGAAGCGAAGGACAGAAGAGAAACATCCACGTCTTACAGCCTATGAGCAAGTAGCAGGCCACCGTCTTGAACGTCAGGAGAGGATCTGGAATCCCAAATTAAAAAAACAGGAAAGGTAGCTTAGGAATCAGAATAAAATACATTCAACATGAAAATGCCCACCAGTTCATTCTTTTAAAAGTCTGACTAACAAACAAAATTATCTGGCTTCAGAAACTGCAATAATCCCTTGGTAAGATTTTCCATCTAACTTTAGATGTCCATAAGCTGGCTAAGGAAATACTTCAGAAATGCTGAACTATACACTTACTCAGAAGCAATGTATCTAAAAATACCCCACTGTTAATCTGCTGTGGGGCTTCTTAACTGTTTCTCCAACACACAGCATGACAACGATGAGGCAGCACCAGAATGCACAAGGCAGATAGAGTACATTCTGCTCTGGCAGGCCACAGTTCAAAGAGATGTCATAAACTATGACCTAACTGGTTATGAAACTGTTAGTGCTGTAGAGGAAAAGAGCACTTGTGACAGTTTTAAGATCACACACATTACTCATTTCTACCCATTCATCCACAGCATAGACAAATTTCAGTAACTCGTCACCGATCCCCTGGCCTTCCATCAGTGACACTCACCTGGCATTACCTAGACTCAGCAGCTGTTACAAAATTACTTTTTTGCATTAAGTTGGGAGGTAAGATGGGTGCATTCCTGCACAGCTAGTGCCAGAAATGTTTATTACTATTCTCCTGCAGTAAAATGAGAGATGTGAAATAGAGAAAAAAACAACAATCTTTCTCATATACAAAAACATGACAACAACTAACCTCTTCCTCTCTCTTCCCTCTGCCTGTATTTATCTTATTTTAATTACCTTAACCATTTGGTTGACCAAGTTCAGAAATAGTCTTCCAGTGACAAATTTCACCTCCTATGTTAGAAGCAGTGAGTAGACCATGAAAATGGAAACATAGCACATCAACATGGCTTTCTCTCTGAGTCTCTCAAACATTTCAGTTGATCACTGAGTTGACCATCCACGCTCAGACTGTTGGAAAAGTCTTATTCTTATGAAGATGTGGAAAAGCAGACCAGGAGGGCTGCAACAAAATATGCCAAAGGTTTGTGATAGAGCTGAGAACGGAATAAAACCTATAAGATTACACACCTTAACTACCAGAATATCTTTATTTCATTCACTGGGAAAAAATAAATCAAAACTACAGAAGTTTACTGTAATCCTTAGAAATTTCGAATGTACTTTTTTTCTATTTGATAATTTACATTTGGTTATGTTATCATTCTTCCAATCCTATTGTTTAAGAAATAACACCTTTAAGATAACTATTCCAAATTAATACAATGACACAATTAGTGACTCTCAGCAACTGACACCACAGGACAGGAATTTTATAACTTTCAAAGCATTTATTTGTATTAGAATATATAATAGTAAAATCAATGTTTCTTTAATGTGAAGCCCAAGCTGAAAGCTGACACTGTTGCAACATTCCACTCCTCTGAAAGCATGCTACTAAAAATTAAAACCTCAATGACAGATTTCTTTGGTCAGGAAAGGGAACTAAATCAACCAACAAACTTGCAAGTTTAGTACTTTATATTCAGTACCTAAATAACCTTACAATTGTACTCACCATTATTTTTGATCATTCCACATTCTCTTCAGTGAGCTTAGAGAGAAAGAGAATAAATGAAATTAAATTTGCATCTAGGAAGCTACTCAAATCATCCATGATTAGCTGCACTTTCCATGAACCAGTTAACATTTTTAGACTTTCTACATAAAACATGCTGATGTTATTTTTCAAATTATCAGATCCACCCCTCTCTTTAGTTTAAGTCAAGAGAATTGAACCCAATTATGGAAGACCCAGGACACACAAAGTTTAACTAAGAGCAGGCACACATTTCAGTTTCACAGGAACTGAGATGGACACATTTTCAGTCTCAAGTAAGGCAAGAAACTCTTTCATGTTAACAACAAACTACGGTAGCAAGGATGCCAAGCTGACAACCTAACTGGAAGAGTAATGGATTGCTATAAGCAGAACACTCATCACACAAAAATTACATTATTCAAAATTCCCAGTATCCCCAGCAAAGTATTACTAGCTTCCACACTCCTGCACAACACAGCATTTCTACGAGCACCATGCACCTGGACTCCCAGAAAATCCACAGCCATCACAGTCCCTGGTCAGGGTACTTACTATATCTACTCAAATTTTCCCTCAAGAACCAGACAAGCATTTTGTGAGCTTGAGAGATTGAGGAAACAACAGCAAATACTTCACAAAAGAATTGACTTGAAAAGGAACAGTTACCAGGAGCTCTCCCAAATTGCCCTGTCAATAGAAACCAATCCAATCTTTGAAAAGTGGGTCTTCTTTCACTTATTCTAAAACTAGCAATCAACTAAATTAAACACTAAAGTAAGTCTTACTAAAAAAAAAAAAAAGAAAGCAGCTGGTGACACTTAAAGCTACTCATGCAAAGGAATGGTTCATCCAACACTGAAATTCAGTTAGCTTTAACCTATTTTTTTTTTTAATTTTAACAAGTTCACTGACTTTGAATGCCCCAATTTTTAACCACTCTGCTTGATACACTTTCTAGCTGACTTTCACAGATTACATGAGCATATAGTTCACAACAGTCCAACAGAACTTGCAAATGCAACTGGATATAAAACAAGGTTATTGAAAATTAGCAGGCACCGAGACTGATGGTGACACTATCAACTTGTCAGATAAAAGCTAGTGGACATTACAAAGAAAAAAATACTATTGTTCCATTCAAGAAGGTGCCTGTATCCAAGAACTTCACTAACTTCAGGACTTCAAAGCCAAAAAGAGATGAAGAAATACCTCACAAATAAATTTACCAGCAAAACTGCAATATTTGTATTCTCACATATATTAAGATATTCTATTACCAATCCACCAGTGGGGCAAAAAAAACCCTCAAAAAAGTCAGTGTTCTGACACAATCAGCACACTGGAATTGGAGACTAGACTAAAGTAATAGTGTACAGCTGTACAATCAACTTTCACTCTACCCCCCAAGCTCCGTTTTAAGGTACAGCAAAAACTCAAATCCATCAGATCAGGCTTTCCAAAGTACTATCTTTGCTTCTTACACAGACACATGCTTCAGGAGATGAGCAGAATTAAAAGGGACTCAGATGATGATTGCTCTTCTCTTCCCTAGAGCCTGAGAAGTATGAGGAAGTGAGGAAGAAAAGCTCTAGAAACATTTATATAGAAAGACCAAAACACAGAAAATTGAAATTTAAGTATAGTGGAGACCTATGGAGATACAGCAAAATTAGCACTACACATCAATAAGGTCTTTCCTATGGCTTAAAAATTGCCAAACTTAACCTGGAAAGTTGACAATGACAGAAGCTTAAATTATAAACACAAAATACAACAGAAAGTAGGTGACAGTCCTACAAAAAAATTAGCTGTCTTCATGCTCTTTTCACTTTCTGGACAACTTTGAAACTGCATCTGAATCCAAGGTACAAGGCAAGGGCAAGAACTTGTACTAGAAAGTCTAAGACTGATGTGACTGGAGAAAGAAAGGGAATGCCTGAGTGTGAGGGCACCAAATGGAACACTGAGCAGGAACTGGGCTCTTCAAGGGCCTTGTGTTAACAGCACCCAGGTTAGCAGGTCACATCCCCCTGCCACTTCAGAAGACACTCAGATCTGGAGACAAAGAACACTGATAATCCACAGAGTCAGGACGGTTAACAACTCAGACCAATGTCACCTCCAAAAGGGTACACAAGGGCATATTTGAAGCCTAGGAAGAGGCCAGGAGACAGTAAGGATCTGTCAGCTGATGTCCCCTGCCAGCACAGACTGCCAGACTGTTGGATGCACAGCCCCTGCTATGGCACCTGGCTGCTGTAGAGACATCTCAGGCACTGCACACATTCTGCCTGAATGTTTTGTTTCACTCTGTATTTTTAAATAAAACCACTTTCCTCTTTTACCTGGTTTCCAATGCATATCTCCTACACTGTTGGTACCATATTGTAACAGTACTTCCTACTGCAGCAGAGAAAACAGAAGATTGTTTAAAGACGAGCTTTCAATTCCATGATACACACACTGTAGGAATGTGCTCTGGGAATATTGTTCAGGCAAAGAAACAACCCTTCTTCCACATTCTATTTTAGAAAAAATCCTCCTCTTATTTTAGTCCTTCAGCGATTGTGCAGGCCTTCACATCTTGCACTCACTTAATCTCTGGCATGTCAGGACTGGTTTCAAACACTTCCTTTTCTAGTTTTTGAGAACGAGCGTGGGAGGTGTTCAAGTGATACTCCCGACTCTTCACAAACTTGGTCAGGATTTTTTACCCTTAGCTGGCCCACGACTTTTGACACCCCTGAATAAGAGGTGACCATCACGAGATGCATGGCCTGTTCATTCAAATTCAAATTTTCACACTGCAGGCTCACAGCACTGTGGGCAAGATTGTAAAGCAATGCATATTGTTGATTTGACATATAGCAGAGCAACAGGAAATTCTGACTATTTTTTTTAAGATACTACTTCTCACAGCTCTTGTACATTGAAAGCAATTAAGAATAAATACTAATCCAAATTAATTTCTTACTGCTAAAATAGCATAGCACTTCACATGAAAGCAAGCCGATTGCTTATTATTCTTTCAATGATAATATAAAGCAGAATTATCTTTCTGTGTAGATGGCAAAGGCAAATCCCCTGGCATATTTTAAAAATTCATACACAGACATGTATAAGTAGAAATATTCATCGGTAGCAGCATACTGTGTCTTAATGTTGTTATGTTATTCCTAAGCTGCTAAAATGTCCCTTAGCAAATTTTTCTCATAAGTAGCTACTGCTTTCAGAACTACTTGTGACAGATATGTTTATATTTCTTGAGTTATTTCACCAGTTACAACTACTTCATGATTAGGTCATGTATGCTAACACACCCTATCTCCACAAGATCTAAAGCCATACTTCGCATTTAACCATTTCAATAATTTTTTTTACCTGACATGCACATGGAAAGTACAGTCACAATTCTATGACAAACTTGAGATTTAAAGAACTGCTATCAAATAAAGAACATAAAGAATCTCATGCTAGTGACACTAATTCTCTTGCTTCTAGTAAGAAGTGCTGTTCCCCCCCCACCTTCCTTTTTCTTCAAATTTAAACAAAGTATCATTCTCTAGTACAAAACTCCACCGACAAATTCTGAAGAAATTAGGGCGTACCTGACCTGCATGGTACCAACCTGGAAAGAAGAGATAGTGGGTTTAGCAATAGTTTCACATGTTTCGTGGTGTGTTAAATCCTTTATACCTTTTTATCAATCATCACATGAATTCCTAAGGCTAAACCAAGTTCCACTATAATCTCTCTACTTTCCATAGAACTTATTTTGCAGGGTGGATTATTTATACCTTCTGGTTTTGTCAAACAACTCGGAAGCCATCCCTTTTGTGCTCTCCTGTGTCAGCACTACAGACATCAGAAAAGGACATAACCATTCGAGTTAGTAGAGTCCACGCAGCACACGGATGGCGTGAATAACAACGCTAACAGCAGCGTAGCTGTATTCAGCGATATGTTCGTAGCCCAAGATGTAAGGGCTCATTTCAGACGATCATTTCGCTTTCCCTTCCCCACGTCGCTACCAGCCTATGCCGGGAATTAGCTCTCCCGCTCGGCCATCTGCTGCAGCCCCGCGTCGGAGCTGCAGGACGCCCTCGTCCACAGCTCCGAAGTTGCTCGGACTTTTCAGGGCGGCGAGCGGGTCGGA
>VZRZ01004444.1:0-28170 GCA_013398175.1 Climacteris rufus
CTTCCACACCAGCTGTCCAAAAGTCCTCTCTGCAGGGTCTGGCTGTGCCTGTGTGGGTGCAGAGCCTGGCAGGAGAGCTGTGTGCCCAAGTGCCACTGCAGCCTGCCTTTGCTCCTCTGCTCAGGGCTCACACAGCACTGAAAGGCATTAAAGGCATTACTTTCAGCTAAAACACTTGGATGTATTTAAGAATGTGGGTTTTTTTCTCTTTTTTTCTTTCTTTTTTTTTTTTTTAACTGCAGGAAGGCAGTAGCTTAAGCCAAAGAAGCCAAACACTTCTTTTTCAGTTGAAAATAATTGAACCAGAAGAGGAAACAGAGATGATGAAATCCAACGCCACACTAGAAACTATCCCACAGGGATGTTTTTATAATTTTATTTTTTTATATATTCTGTTTGTCAAAAGCTTGTGTTGGCCAGTTCAGATCAACTCTTTCTTCTTCTTTTGTACAGAATCTGATAACTTCCAGCTTAATGTGCTTTGGAAGAGTCAGAGAATATTTTAAGTGAAAAAGAGATACCTAAATGGACCCTAAACCTAGGCAGAGTTACGACTATTCCAGACCATGCTGAGACACAGCTCAGGTCTCCAAACAAGCCTGTTATCAGTGTGATGCACTTTTCAGTCCAGAAGCCTTTTTTAATCATTACAGTTTACTTCAGAGGTGGGATAAGGGGACAGACTTCACTCAGGCTGTGCTGCAGATAGTGGGACGTGCACTCCAGACTGTTTTTCCTGACATTTATTCAGGTGTCATGAATTACAAGAGTTATTCAGTGTAACGTAACTGCTTTGATCATGAGCCGTGGAAAATAAAGGCCACTTCAGTAAGATCAATTACAGCTCTCTGTCCCAATTTGCAAAACTGGCTTGAGGATACATGCTCACAGTAGTTGGATTACTGCTGAGATTCATTCATTACATTTTGATTGCCTAGCAGGAAAACACATACAAAGTCACACTGACTCCATTTTAATACTGGTCCCTGGGTGATGTTGTAACTCCTGCCCAGAGGAACATACAGCATCATCTAGTCTGGAGTTGTTCACTTTACATTAGCTTGTAAGCCAGCACAAACAGGGACTAGATCAGTGATGGCAACTGAAGTGTAAAGAAGTTATTTGAGAACTCAGCCCTCCATCTGCCTTTTTGTTTTCCCATCACATTTGATTAAGAGTATTCACTTTCCAGCTCAGTTTCTGGGAAGAACATTGATTCCCAGTCCTAAATTTATTTTTTTTCTGTGTACAATTATCTCAAATGGGCTGATATTTTATTAGGTAAAATTTAAAGCAAATCTTAAAGAAGGATGGGAAAAGAAAATCAGAAAGAAGGTAGAATTAGAGAGCTTATCAGAGGCAGATGCAGCAGTTGGTCCATATGAAGTCGCATGCGCTATTTGGACCTTCTGTTGATGGAGAGAGATGGTGGAGAGAGATGGTTCTCATCACAATGGAAAAGAGCTTATGTAATGTGGTTTTAAAACTGAGGGAGCTACAATGTCCAAATTAAAAAAAAATAAAATCACCTTCCCTATAAATGAAAATATTATTGCCTTCAGCTAAGCCAAGCCAGACAAAATGCCTTAAGCCTTTTAAACCACATGAGTGAAGAGAAGGTTGCAGTTGAGTTTGACATGCAAACCCCTGGAACTGTAAGGCGATGATTCTGACTCCAGAGCTCATCCCAAGCCAGGAGCAGCAGAGAAGTACAACATAAATACAACATGAGAGGTTTCCAGTCTTGTAACGTTTCATCGAAGCCTTGTAAAGAACAGATACTTCTGGAGAATTTCCACCACTTACACGATGGAAATTATATAAGATTCTATTTGCACTGAAACCTGAGGGAACATTTCAGAAAATGTTGGTACAACTTTATTTTTCCCTTTAACCCTAATCACAACCCCACCTTAAACCTACCTCATCTCTATTCTAACCATATCCTTATCTGAACCTTTTCAAGCCCATGTTTGGCTCAAAACTACAAATAAATTAGGATTGGCTCCTCTCAAAACAGAGCAGCCTGGAGGCCTATTTGGCTTCACCAAGCTCTGCTGACAGCCTCAATTTATGAAGGAATGCTGCAGACTCTGCAAATTGCTCCTCAGCAGGTACAGTCCTGGGTAGGAAAGGTACGGAAGTGAGAGAGTATAATTTGTGAGGGGCTGCTTTCTGGGTTCTGGTTATTTTGCTGAAGATTTTGTGGCGTTTGCTATCTTCACTCATCCACCCATTCCACATACACTGCTGTCTCTGAATTTGTTCCTGAATGCAGCTGCCTCTGCTTCTATTTGCCTTCTAACCCGGCCTTCCCTGAAGTGCATAAGAAAACAAGCAGATTTCCTACAGCAGTGCTCCTAGAGACTGGGGCAAGGAAGGCAGTGCAGGGACAGGACAACAGCTCTGAAGAGAAACTGCCAGAAGAGGAAGAATTAGGACAGCATTTACAGGGAACAACAGGCCAGACAATATATTGGCTAAGGAAACACCACTGGGAAAAGCAGCAGCACAGGGTGATTTCCTCATGTTGTTCATGAACAGAATAAAGTAAGGAAAAAGCTCCTGAAAATCATCAGAGGTAGATGTAACCTGCTCACTGAATGTGATTTCATGCAGAAGAAAAGCTCCTGGACTTAGAGTTGTTTATCTCAACCGCAGACAGTTGGAGTTTTCAGTTACAAGTTTGTTCTGTAATATTACAAAGTGGGTTTATTGAGAAAGTGGGAGAAAAGCACTGTGTTAGTCACTTGCTAATTAAAATGCATAATTAAAATGAGTAATTAAGCTTACTACAGAATGCTCTTGTGTCTGGGAGCCCAACTGCCCTTGAACAACAACTCATCTGCAGAACTGTCTCTGAGAACTAAAGTAGCCATTGGATATTTTGGTTACATCTTTCCTCTATTTTTTGTTGGTAGCAAAATAAAAGTGCCTGGTCTCTTTTCTGCCATTTTATTTCTTCCATTCTTTCTGCAATGTCAGAAGAAACAAGATGATATCATAGGGATGTTCTTTTCAGTGTGGAAATGCAAACACAGAAAGATTTTTTCTTTTTTTTATCTGAGCAAACAGCTTCTAGAAAGTGCCACAATAACTTCGTGTCTTAGCACTGTCCCATCACTACTTCTGGTCCCAGGGTAGGTGAAATGCTCCTATCTTCATGCCAGTTCTCATTTGCTTAGAAAACAGACTCAAGCCACAAACCCCTTCTTGGGAGGTGGACAGATGCTGGCAGATAATGGCATGTTTGTACCCCACATATCACAACACTCGCTGGTCCTAGCAGCTAAAGGGGTTTTTTGTTTCTTTTTTTTTTCCACTTCTCTCTGCTTAAAACCTGGACTTCATCAACTCATCTTTTAAAGAATGCCTACAGAACATCTCTCTGGTAAAAGACATGGGAGAGACAGCCATCACCAAGCCCAAACAACTTCCCAGAGATGCCTTCCTGGGCTCTGAACAGTCTTCACATCAGTGCAGCACAGGAACGGGACAGCTTTATTCCATAGGTTCTGCTTTGCTTACTTTAAAAAAAATGCCACAACCTAAATTAATGAACTTTAAGACTTCATTTTCCTCTTCACTGTATTCAGCATTTATGGGAACAACATGGTGTTGTTAATATACACCAATGACTGAGCGCTGTATTTATGCCTCAATGATTTTCTGTCACGAGAATATAGTGCCTGGCAAAGACTGATTCTCTGAAATACCAGTTTGTTTGGGGTCATTAATCTTAATTCCTATCTTGCCTGAATAGGAACTGGATAACAGTCAAGTCAGGGAATAGTTCTGAGAATTAAAACTTCAATGGCCTTTGGGCTGCCCAAGGCTTTACATTTATTTTTAAAAAATACATAATTAATTAATCTGCACCAAGTACTAGGGTGAGACCCTGTGGAATTGAGCAAAATGCTTCTTGTGGTTTTAAAAAACAAAAAAGAGTGGCTTTTGGCAGGTTCTTGTGATGTAGTAGTTGCAGCAGGGGCTATGGAAACACAACTCCTGGGTTCTTGAACTGATTGATTTAACTGGCCTCTGTGTTTCTGAGTGATCTTGTTCAAGTTCTTTTACCTGGCTGTGTTCTAGTTTATATGTCTATAAAATTGGTGTAAAACCTGCCTAAGTCATGGAGGTGTCACAGGGATTTCAAGGCAATTAGCAGTCCTAAATGAAGTAGTATTTTATTTATAGAATGATACAGCAGCGGAAAAAAAAGAAAAAAAAGAGTAGTGACAATATGTTTATCCCTTAATGATGAGAAGAAGGGATACTGATCTGCAGGCTCAGGGTAAACTGCCTTGTCACTGACCCCTGATCAGAGGCTGTCATCCAAAGCATTATCCCCTCTCCACCTTCACAACCTCTTCTCCTCCTCTCCTGAGCACTGGAGCAATCCATTCAGGAGTAAGGTTCCTGTTCACCAGAGACTCAGCAACGCAAGACATCCATAGCATCTGAAGCCAAACAGGACCATTAGATCATAAATGTGACCTGCTCAACAGTGGGGGATTGCATTTCACACAGCTGCCCTTGCCCTGAGCCAAAAACCTTGTGTAGGACTAAAGTAACTTTCCAGAGAGGCATCTGGCCTCGATATAAAGACCTTTATACACTGTTAAAAAGTGCCTTATTTTTTATTTAAATTTGTCAGTGTTCAGCTTCTAGGCTCCTCTCTCCAACTGGAGTAGCAGAGCAATTTTAGTCTTTTCCAGCCCTGTCTTTATTCCAGGGACCTTCAGGGGTGCCAGATGCACTGCCCATGGCCTAGCAGGGAGACCAGGCTCTGGTGCAGGGAAGAGAGAGTACAGTACTGCTCTCTGTGGAATTGAAAGGGAAGACTGAAATCCTAAAACTTTTTTTTTTTTCTGCCTGTGGTTTAAATCATTCTACCAGTAATTACAGAGATTCATAATGGAAATGCTTAGACTGGCAGGAATAGAGAATGAATGGAGAAGGAATGGAGAATGAAAGGTCTGTGTGTGGAAGTGTCATAAAGGAAAACCAGGAAAGCCCTGTGAGGATGGCAGGTGCTAGACCATGAACATCACAGCACATTTATGAACAGCTTTTGAAAATACCCAATTCAGGAGCACAAAGGAAAAGGTTCAGTGAAGAACTGCCTCCATCTGGACTGAAAAAGGCCACTAAGAGGTGATGGTAGAACAATATAGAACAGGGCTGGAATCTGGTAAGAAGAGAGAGTAAAGGAAATCAATCCTAATCGTTCCCAGAGGTGGCAGAGCACAGAGAAATAAAAGATCCTGGTTGCTGTCAGCTCCCAAAGGCACAAAAGGTTCAGTGGCACCTGGTCATCACCCTGAGAAGATCCCAGCAGACAGAATGAAGGCTCAGCAGAGCATTACATGGCCCTCCATGCATTCACAAGAAATCCTGGGCATCCCGCCTGGACATGTGCAGCTGGAATACAGACAGGGGGACAGGCTGCTTGGGTCCACACATCACTGTATTTGTGAGCACCTGGGTAGGAGATTGTGAAGCACTGAAATCTGCCATCTTAAAATAAAATGTTCTTGCCCTCTATTAATGTTTTGTATTGAGATTTGGTACACAGCAACCAATTTATGGCAGCAGAAAAGACCTTTGAAAACTGGTTCTAAAATTGATCTCCTATTTGATCACCTTCAAATTTGCCTATCAAAGCTCTTGTCAAAACCACATATATTCTCTCAAGGTCCTTGCAAACATCCATCACAACCCATTTTGAGCTCCAGCTCCAGTTTCTACAAACCCACATGCCAAGAAAGAATATTGCTTTGCCACTAGAGGAACTGCCATTTCAAAACCAGACAAACATCACGTATCTGTTTTAAAAAAATAAATTTTAGTGTGCATGAACTATTTTGCAGACAACAGTGATCATACTCATAGAACCTCACAGGGAACTTTACGTGACCACAGACACATATTATTTTTCCACCCTGTATTTCATGTAAGAACACGCATAAAAATCCTCCAGGTCTCACTTGCCTAATACTGAAAATATGCAGTGCTTATCAATAGTTTACTATAGAAATAAATATCTTGCTAAGAGTTGCAAGCATCACTTGTGAAAACAATCACTGAAAACAGAAGTTTTGCTGAGCTATTTATTTCAAGAGATTTCACTTGCTCATTGAGAAAGTACTTTCTGTTCAAAAATTGTGCATTTTTTTCTTTATATTCAGGAAAAGATGCTATCTCTTGGCACTTTTATTTTTCTGGCAGACCTTTAGCTCAGTGAATGAACAGAACAAAAGTGTTCATATACCAATTGCTTGTGGCTTACTGTTAAAGAACAGGAAAAATTCTGTTTTCAATGTAAGTGAGGAAATCTGTGTCTTCATGCTCTGGGGAATTCTGATTTTCCTGTCTTTGTTTCCATTCTAACACACAGAAAAATATTTTAAAAGTCATTATAAAACAAAAGATTCTGAAAGCATTTGAGCCTGAAATGATAACATGCTTCATTCTTCCCCCCCCCCATTTTAATACAGTTTTGTTTCCAAAAAGGAAATATTTTATCCTCTTGTAAAATGAATACATTTTATTTGGTTTATGCCCTTTCTCCTCCCTGTAACTGGGACTCTCCCCTGAAGACACATACCCTACACTGCATCATCTGGTGCAGAATGAAGACCACATGTCTCAGAGGAGATGTAAACTGGTTTACAGGATACCATTAAAGAATGGCATATCCATGCTATGAATCCTATGAAACAGAAAGTCATCCTGGGAAGAGCCAGTTCAAATATTGGAACAGACTTTGACAATTTTCCACTAATAACAGTGTCCTGAGTTGTGCCTGCATCAAATGAGTTTTATTTTCACTCCTTCTGTTACAAAATTAAATTAATAGAACTCCCTCTGACCATCAAAGTTTTCTCATGGAAAAATTCCATTTTAAAGTGCCTTTTTTCCCACTTGAAAGATCATCAGCTCTGTGTTCACTGAAAGTTATTAGCAAATGAATATCTGATAGAAGCAAAAGATAGCCCTTTACTATTGAGTACATATGAGGTAATCTAATTAACAGGATAACAGCTATTAGTGCTTCAAAGTCTCAACCTTTTGGGTTTTGTATTTTTGTGTGTGTGCATGTTGTTTGTGTTTTTTTAATTGGGCCTTCAGGATGCCAGTTCTGCAATCAAAAGTCTTTCTAAATAATTATGCACTCATTTAGGTGGCTAACCACCTGAATTGCTGTAATTAGAACATTGGATACAATTAATTATGTTAGCACTGCTGAAGGCTGTTTTTAAGATCTAGATACAGAAATAAGTTCAAACAAAGAAAACCCAAAAAACAAGGGGATCTTTGTTTCATTTAACACATTTCCACTGATTGTTGTCTGACAATAATCTGAGAATTCCTCTTGGAAGCTGTGTGTAAGAATGAAATAAAAACTAGGAATGATGCTATCAAGACTCCTGCTGAAATGGAATTTTTTTTTCTTATCCAAGGAAAAACATCTAGATATTGCCTGAGATTAGCTTCGTCTTCTCCTTTATTCAACTGGCTTTATTCTAGATCTGAAGGAACTTACTGCAGAGATGAGGGAACAGCTCAACTATTCATGTAGTGAAACCCAAGATTTCAGTGCTCAAAAAAACGAAATAGGTCATGACCATCTGTCCATTTGGAGGTGAAATAAGAACATGCTTCTTCTCTTCTAATTTAGTTCTCTTACACAGAAGTTTCCCAGTATTTTCCTGTCCTCCAACAAGTCCTCACAACACTGAACTGGTTCAATAATAAATTACAGGTGTAGTTTTCTAGAGGTTCACAAACCCATAAACTTCAACCCCATTCCAAAGGAGCTTCACACAATTTATCTTTTTGCTTGGGTAGTATGCAAAAAGAAATTATGCAAAATCTCAGTTTTGGCATGGATTTGAAACAAAACCACTTGAAAGACTGCAATTTAAAGTGAATTTTCTCTGACAATTTCAGTTTGCCCAAACCTCAAACTCAAAGCGAACCTCAGGGCAGAAGTGTAAACCAGAACAGATAGAAATCAACAGACATTTACACAACACTCCATGAATCAAAGGTACTTAACTGCACATGACATGAAGCAGGGGCTGACAAACCAGGAATCACACAGGAACATTTTTTGAACTCAATCTACTTCACATTTAACAAAATAATTCATCTCTCTTATTACCCAGTTTTTACTAAGCAAATGCAAATTCACCATTAATAAATTATGGAATAAATTGCCTGTGACAGATTTTAAATCAAGACTGCAGCATCCTGTTGAAGACTGTTCCTGGCTGACCAGAGTGCAACTCCAGTCTATGTTATGTCAAGACCTAAGATGGTCTTAAAATATAAAATGCATTCAAACATTGAGTTTATGATCATGCTTCCTCCAGGCTTACAGACTCTGACAGAATTCGTGCCTGCCTGACATGATGGAAATTTTCAGAAATGGAAGTTCTCAGAAAGCTGCAGTGAAGACTTTATTTCTGTTCAAAGTAACTTGCATCAATTTGTGTTTCTGTGTGAGGCACCCTGAGGGCACAGTTATTACAGACTATGGAGACTCTTGAAAATGCACAGAAAGTTTAAAAAACACATTATCTCTGCATGTTGTTTTTCAGACACCCCAGGTCACGTTTTGGAATGGCAGTTTGCATTCCTGGCAGGCATAACATTAAGCCCTGAAAGTGTTTACACATCTACACACCTCTCCCACACCTTCAAAAATAGCTTTTTAATGGA
The DNA here is from genome assembly GCA_013398175.1 of Climacteris rufus. Taxonomy (NCBI): domain Eukaryota; kingdom Metazoa; phylum Chordata; class Aves; order Passeriformes; family Climacteridae; genus Climacteris; species Climacteris rufus. Next base: position 8,731 of record VZRZ01004444.1, read on the forward strand.
AGTACCTAGAGACTAGCTAACTTTCCAAATGGCTGAGGAGAACTACCTGCTTGGGCTAAGATCTGTTCAAAATTAATGAAGGTTTGATTCTGCAAACTCATATCCACGTAAATCTGTACCTGAGTTATTTCCCTGAGCACACACGCTGCAGGCAGGTACCAAGATACGTTCAAAATTAAGGTTTCCAACATGGCAGCCTAATTATGCAATTAAAAGTGGTGCTGATGGAATATTCTTCAGCTGTTTAACCTCACTATTTCTGAATGTCTGCAAAGTGGGACATATATTTCCCACAATCTATGTTGTCAGCAACACATAGTGCTTTGTCGTCCCCCAGCTCCAAAACATAGACCTGATCCTGTACCCAAATCCTGCAGAATCTCTCAAGCATTAGTAGGCAGCTGGCATCATCCTACAGGATTCTTACTATTCCATACTATCAGCCAGAATTGCTGATTTTATTACATATATTCATATTATTCAGAAGAAAATTGGGCATTTTGGACATACATGTGTATACAGACATAGAGAGATGAATTATTTGTAACCGTGTATAAAAAAAACACATTTAATACACTTCCATGAATTGAGCCCTTTGGTAACTTCAATAATTAAACACACATTAAAGTATATGCATATTTCTAGGTTGTGAGCATAAATATGGAAAATTACAAACCTGATTTATAAGCTCAAAATAATCTCTCAGGAGTGATTTAACTATAGTTTTAATAGCATGAAAATGACTAATTTAAGGTCAAGAGTAATTTAGTTTTGACTGACTTGGCAATCCTTTGTTCTCTGGGTCATGTAAGTGTTGAGTAAATTATAAACCTGTAATTCTATCCTGAGGTCAAGGGACTTCAGAATTGATTTGATATATTGGTCTCCTGCAAAGTTCTTCCAAGGCCAGTACCCCCTATACTGTGTTTATGAGTTGACTGCATTAATAACTGGTAGAGTCATATAATATTAGCAGAGGTGAAATTAACCCTTGTAAAGAACAGTATGTTGAAATGTGGGATTTTTGAATGGGGGTCAGGAAAATCAGATACATCTGTGAGAAGACGTTTCTACAGAGTATTGAAACAATAAATAACACGATTAAAAAAGGTGTACGTTTGACTTCAAGAACAAAATCAGACTGTCTCATGAACATTACCTGGGATAATCCCAGGTTTGTGAAGCAAAATATGTTACATTTGTATGAGGCAAAAATAAACAAGCCATCAACTACTCTGACAGACTATGTCAGAAGCATAAATACATTAAAAAAAATTAGCAACTGCTCATTTCATGCAGGTTTTCTTCTGTCCTGTAACACTTGCCATTGAAAATCTCAGATGGCATGTAAAGTAAGATGTTTTCCATACAAGAATTAAGTGTGCATTATAGCAGTACTTCTTAATTTTGAATCTTTTAATGTTTCCAAATGCAAGCCATCACACTACTAAAGAAATACACTGTAAAACCCAGACAAACAGCCTGGACTATTCTTTCATCATCAAGCAAACATTAAAGTTAATGGTCCTCAAAGTGTTTAGGGTTATTTCTTTAGCCCAATCTTGAGTCTTTAGTCACAATTCTTTAGTCACAATCCTGAACTCATTAGCAAGACATATATTCAGATTACCCTGTTCAGTTCTGATTTAAAAGAAACTCAACAGTAATCACAATCTGAAATCTTAAAATCATTATGAATAACCTGGTGTTACCCTTGAGGAATCCTGTGAAAAATCAGATTTAGGTTCCACCCACTTCCAAGCCCATAGATTTCATGTGAATATGAATACTTCATTGTGTCTATGAATGTTTGTCCTGGACAGTCCTTGGCTATCTCCTTCCACTGCTTTCAAATTTCTAGCAAGAGCACTAACTTCACTTTTAATTTACTGTATAAAAATCCAACAGTTGGTTAGATCAATGATAAATAAACACACACCAAGGTTAAAGAAATATCAGCATCAGAATTGAAACTGCTCAGCTCTTCCCACAATGGATGACAATGTTTGACCTGTTCACACAATAAGAACCACTTTGCAAGGAAGGCATCATATTGCTGACACAGCTCCAGCCATTCCCCATGTCCTGTCCCTGGTTGCAGAGTAGAGCTCAGTGCCTGCCCCTCCTCTTCCCCTCACAAGAAGCTGGAACTGTGATGAGTCTCCCCTCAGCCTCCTTCAGCTGAACAGACCAAGTGCCCTCAGTCACCCCTCACACGGCTTCCCCTCCAGGCCCTTCCCATCCTCGTGGCCTCCTCGGGACACTCTCTTATGGTTTTATATCTTTCTTACACTGTGACACCCAAAACTTCACTCAGTATTCAAGGTGAGGCTGCCCCAGAGCAGAGCAGGACAATCCCCTCCCTGGTCCAGCTGGCAATGCTGGGCCTGATGTCCCCAGGACAGGGATGTCCCTCCTGGCTCCAGGCACTGCTGACCCATGGCCAACTTGCCANTTCATATGGTTGGTGATGGCCCAGCCCTCTGATTTGTCCAGATCTCTCTGCAGGGCCTTTCTGCCCTCAAGGGACTTGACAGCTCCTCCCAATTTAGTGTCATTGGAAAACTTACTTAATATTCCTTAGAACCCTGTGTCCAGGTCATTATGAGGATGTTGAGGAGCACAGTGCCCAGGATTTTGTGCCCAAACCATGGTACTGTGGCTCACCCAAGTTGCAAGACGGACAGTTTTCCCAAAGGATCCTGGGAGAGAGAGTGCCAGAAGCTTAGCTGTAATCCAAAAAGCTCACACCTACTGGCTTTCCTAGATCAACTGGGTAAATGATGCTGTTGTAGAAGGAAATCAAGTTTGATAAGCAGGACTTTCCCCTCAAGAAGCTGTGCTGGCTGTGACCAATGACTGCATTGTCCTCCGGGTGTTCTTCAATACCTCCCAGAATAATCTTTTCCATGATTTTACTGGGCACTGAAGTGAGGCTGTTGCAGCTCTCTGAATTGGCTCAGAGCGGCATCACACGATGACGGGCGGGAGGGAAGGGGTGAGCAGCTGGAGCAGGACCTACCCTGTCAGTCACAGAGAGCTTTGTGTTGGCTCAGCCTCAGCCTGACTTACTCCTTCAGCTCAGTGACTCCACGTGCTACAACAGGCAGTTGACAGCTTGTGAAAAAATAGGTGAAGCCTGGCAGGTCCGAGAACCAAGTGCTGTCTTGTAACTGCATCTGGCAGGGAAGGAGGGCAAATTAGCAGTGAAAACAGCCTGTGCTGATTTGAGAATGAGAGCACTTGAATTGGCTGCCTGTGAGCTCGCTTACATAAGTATTATTTACATTATATGCAAGGTAGAACTCATCTCCTTATGCTGAACTCAGGGCTGCTGGCAAGTTCCTAGCTGAGGGCTAGAGGGAGTTTAATTCAAGTTTAGGTTTTAACAACATCGGCAAAAGAGTGAAGGTTTGAAGCAAGGACTTAAACCTGAGTTTAACTTGCATTACAAACTTCTCAAATACCCTGTGAGTAGCAAACTCTGACTGTTCACTGTGAAAAGCAGTAAGTTTGACTGGATGATGTGTGGGACAGAAGATTTAGTGACTAAAGGCAAAAGCTGTCCTCTGTAACACACAGAGTCCTACAGCTGCAGTCACTGTTTTGTTATCTAATCTCCACCAAAAGCACCTTCTTAGTTCTATATTTTAGTTTCTTGATGTATCTGTCCTATAAAATAAAATGCTTAATTGCTAACAGTTATCAGCTGCATTTTAAATGAAAGCTATTTTCTCAGAGATACTGAAAGAAATTTCCCTCCTCTCATTTTAGATAATATATACTGTACGGAGAGTATATGCTGTATTGTATATTTTCTATAAAAACACTACATTTTTAACTTCCTTGGGACCATGTATATAAATATTTGTACATGAAATTATAAGATGGGCTTTGAAATTTATGCCATACATTTCTGTTAATGTTCTAAAAATATTTGTTCAGGCAAATGAAATTGCAGTAAAATATTTTACTACAGATCAGTCAAAGGTTCTCAAAACTTTATCTTCCTAAAAAACAATATTTCAAGCTATAAAACAGAGTCTCATTTTAGATATCAAAAGGCAAATTTAACCAGCTTGATCTGATTAATACCAAGCAGTTTAACATTTTTGAAAACACTCAGGTTTAAGGTGAAACAAAGTCAAGATGTAAGCATTTTCTCTTATTAGATATATGATTTAATTTTGTTTTCTAGAAACTTGCACTGTTAGCGGCAAATTGCCCAGGCAGTAGACGGGGGTTACGTGCATACTTCCTATTGCAATTAACAGTAACGAGAGCGGGTTGTGTTGCCCAGCACACAAAGCTCCAAGTATACAAATTGTTAATAAACCTGACTCCTCACAAACCAGAAAATTAATGCTGCATTCAGAACGATGTGTGGTCCGAGATACATTTCCGAACACACTCCTTGGGGTGTCCCAACACCTCAGTCAGCCCCATCTGGTGACTCCCAGAGGCTCATACCACCCACTGTGGGAGCCTCCTGGGCAGTGAGTGAGAGCCCTGTTCTGCACCACCATTCAAGCTCACACAAAAGTCCCTTTAATGTCAGTGATTTTCCCTCAGGAAGGTTCCAAACAGCCCCCAAATCCCTGGCACAGTATCAACAGCTTTCCTGCGTGTCTTCAGGAAAAGCTGTTTCCCTGCTCCTCTTCCTTCTCTAAATCCCCACCAGAAGTCCCGTGGCCAGGTGAGCTTGAGTCACCAGGAGCTCGCAGTTTCCTCACATGCTCAGCATACCTGCAGACTCCTCTGAGCCCACCTCACACCTCCCTGCCAGCATTCTGGCTGGATCCCAGCTCCTGTGGGAGAAGGCTCCTCTCCACACCTCTGCAGCCCCTGCTCCCAACCCTGTTCACGCTGGCTGGCCCCGACCACCTCGAAACACCACTTGCCAAAGCTTGTTCCCTCCCCGTCTTCTCCGTAGAAATCCCACACCTCTGGATGCCAACACCCTTTAAGGTGTCCGTGCTGCATCCCCCAGTGGCGAGAGGATAACGGCTGCACAGAGAAATTCATGGTCTGTGGGCAGAGACTCAGGTTAAGGAATTTACACCAGCAATTTACTAATCCCTGTGAATCTTTCAGACGTGCCCAATTAGTTTTTCTCCTCACAGCATTAGTGTGTTGCCCAGCAGATGGAAAAAGTTTTTCTTCCTCTCATCACGTGTCAGCAGCAAGCAACAACTCCTCGGGCTTGTGTCAATTCTACTTTTTTTNGCATATTTTTGTTCTTCTTTTCAGATTTAACACTATTTTCTTGTAGTTCATGTGTCATGTCTAAACACAGCGATCTTAGGGTCATCTCAGGTGTTGTTCAAAACAAAAGAATCAAGAACACCAGCAGTCACACCTGTTTTAGAGAAAGATCTCTAAAAACAAATATCTGTTTACTGTTTTCCATTGCAATGGAGGCTGGTAAGACAGGAAAGAGAAGAGATCATGATGTATTCAGCAACAAATGTTTATTCACTTCTAGTTTGGGCTTTATGAAACCTACCTATTTCCCAATAGGTGTTAGGGGATTTTATTTGTTCATTGGTTTGTTTTGTTGTATTTATGCCTCTAGGAATTGCAGAGTGGGCATGTGTTGGTGTCAGGAATCTGTGGAGGCCCAAAGGGAGAGATCTAGGGTGAGGAAGGAGGTCCTGGACTCATCTGACAAAGTAGATTAGAGGCAGTTTGAGGTATAGAAGATAGACTGAGATGAGGAAACAGAAATGAGGAAGACACAAAAAGTATTTGGATAAAATCCAGGGACAGAAGCTGTGGAAGGGGAGGTAAAACAGCTTTTAGCAAAATTCGTTATGTAGTATGTGTCAGCATCTCTCTTCCCCACAGCCCACAGAACAGTTTTACAGCTGAAGTCTTAAATCAAGGAGAGGATGTCACTGTGCCATTACTGCTAAGGTATATTTTTGTTTATTGAATTGCAGCAAATGCATTCCAGAAATAAAAATTATTGATAAAATTTTTTAAAAATTATGTTAGGATAGTAGAGTCAATCAAGAAAGATGAGGAAATTCCATATGTTAGGTACCTTCATAAACTCAGTTTAAGCCCTTATGCATACCCATTATATTAGGATTGCTGGAGTCTTCAAAATAAATGAAAATATATTCAGATATTATCTTCTGCATTATATTCAGCAGAGAATGGGGGGAGTTCGCATGTTGCAATGTATTCATTACCACACTCTCCTTTACCTGATTTATTTTGCCTTTTGCAATAATGTTCAGGTGAATGCAATTTTTATGTGTGTGTTTTGGGGTTTTTTATGTAAAGAAAATACCATGCAGTAAAATGGCACCACAGTAGGGAAGCTTCAGTTCTGGTATTCATTGAAACTCTGGGTCATTGCACAAACATTAAAATAAGCCTAAAACAAACAGAAAGCAAATTTTTACAGCTGAGGAAAGGTGGTGGGGAAAGTAAGTGCCTGAGTTGAACTAACAAAGGTGGGAGGCTGAAACACTTGAAGATGGATTGACCAGCAATTCAACCACTAACCAGCTTCAACTCGGAAGGAAAACCTGAAGCCACCAAGGGTGTGCCTTTCTTCACACATGACAGAACATTGCAGAAGCAGCTCCCTGAAAATTGAATACTTTGTCAAAAGTCTGAACTAACATGCACGTGAAAAATTTAATGTGAGAGTATACTTTGTACCAAATTGACAGATAGGCTAGATTTAGACAGATGTCTGTGGAGCTTTCCCAGGGATCTTGGCTACTCTAAGTTTCCTCCATCCTCAGAGGCCTCACTTTTTTCCAGGAAACTGATTGCAAACTAGATGAAGAACTAAAGAAGTTGCAATGAACAGATGACATAATGTCCCACAATATAAAAAAAGCTAAAAGCACTGAAAAAGAAACTTAGTACAAAAGCCTTCTATCCATGCAACATAACTGTAGATTTTTTTAGACCTGGAAAATCAGAAAGCTTAAGTTTTCACAGAGAAACTTAACTTCAGGGTTAGGGTTTTTTTTACATACATGTGCTCATAGTTTGCAAACTTAAGCCATGGTGCCCAACAGAGATGGCTTTGTGTCAGAAATTTAGAATACAAACTTCTAACTTTCTTAGAAGTTAAGAGTCAGATCCACTGTAGCAAATCAGGGTAGGAGATAGACACAAAAGCTAAAAGTTTAATGAAAGAATGCAACAAAACAGCCAAGTTTAGAGTTACCGTGGAAATCCCACTGCTGAAACTTCTGACTTTTGTGCCTTTGACTTCATGATCATAAGGTTTCACTAGAAGTGTTTGTATGGGATATATTTTCTTTGCATTCATTTTAGAGGTGGATTCACAGAATTATATCTTTGTTTCTGGGGATTTCATCTGCTCCCACTGCTTGTTGCTCACCTGAAGCCATAACCCTCTGTGTAAGCCTGTCACGAGTGGCTCTCGTGGACACAATTAAGGGCTGCAGGTGAGGAACGCTTACAAGAGTAAGATGAACTCCTCAGATAAAAAGGTATCCTTTTCATGCAAATTCCCTTGATAATAAAGAATGAGAGTAGAAAAAAAGAGAACAGAGTACATAGCAGTGACAGAAGTGTTCCTACAGAAAATGTTCTGAAATGTTTCTTCAGAAAAGTTCCTGCCAGCGTGGGAAGGTGTCACACCAGCAACATCTCATAAGTGAGGGAGTGGGGAAGATTTCAGTTGGTAGACAGCAAGTCCTTCTCCCTCTGTGTCAGGATTATAAATCTGCTAACATTGCCCATGTCCCTGAAGACAAGGTGAGGATCACTGGTGAGGTACCAGAACTCAGGATGGGAGCAGTGCAAGTGCTTTCCCTAAACTGCCAGAGAAAAAGAGTTAAGGGTCTACCCAGCAAGTGAAACTGAGGGCCTTCCTTAGAGTTTGTAGCTGTCAGGGATTTATAGACTAGAAAGCCAAAGTAAAACATGGGTTCAGCTGCTTGTAGATGCTGGGTTGACAGAATGGGTAACATTAACTCCCTCAGAATTAGATGATGGTCTGCCAAAGCTATAAAAAAAGTGTGAGAATGAAGTGACTTAGCACTAAAAACATAATCGTACACTCATGAAGGTTGGAGGCACAGTTCAATCCCTTGTTAGTTCAGGGCTAATGCCAAAGTTAGGACAGGTTGCTCAGGTGCTGAAAATCTTTGGTGCAGAATCTCCACTTAAGAGGTAATAATAATCCCAGAGGCCCATCAGGCTGGCAAGCTGTATTCCAGTATCACATAATGAGCTGGGACCAGCTTTGTTGCAAGAAAGTCACCAGAACACTGAACAGAAATGCAAGTAAGGACAACGTGACAACTGTAAACATTTAAGAAGATGTCAATCACCATATGAGAGGTGTATGGAAGAGCTTCCAGAAGGGCAGCAGAAGGACCAGCTTCTTTCCCAAAAACTACTAATGAACTGTTGTATGACCTCAGGCAAAATCACTTCAGAGCATCATACTTCTTCCTTCCCCACTTGGTCTATTTAGACTAGGAGTGCTTTAGGGGTAGGGACTGTCTCTCACTTTCTATTTACACAGTGTCTAGCACAGCCAGCCCTGATCCTGAAGGAGATCTACACATGCAATTGCATTACAAAAAATAACAATAGTGACAAGGAAGATGTAACCAAATTAGGCAAATATGAGAGGAGTTGGATGTACTCGTGAGAAGCTGTGCTGGATTTTTTTGTTGAAGAGTTTATTATGACAGTCAATTTTAATTCACAGTTAACAGAGCAGCCAAAACCAGCAATGAAAATGCATGTAGGTGAAGAACTGCACAAACTGAAGGCTAAAGATCAGCCTTGGGTCTATTGATGTAATCTATAGTGAATCTGTTACAGCTGATTTTTGTTGCATGTGATATGGCACTTTTTTATTTACTTATTTTCAAAATGGGAAGATGTTTAAATTATTTTAGAGGCAGAAAACAGCTAACCGTGACTGTGTCTGTTAGTGAAATTTCACCCAGTTTTAACTCATAAGGACACTAATAACTTGTTTTATACTCTTATGTCCAAGGGGATCCTCTTTATTTTCCAATTTTTAGTGGAAATGTAATGACTTTTATTACACATGTAATGACTTTTCTGTATTATCCTGAATTTCTTTTTAAATTCATTTCAATTCTGTGTGAACTACCTATTTCTGAAGTCCATGACAATATTATTGTAGACTCCAGTAGAATTTTTAGCTCCTTCCAAGGGATGCTTCTAAGAATAAGGAAGAATACACTAATGCCTGAAGAATCATTAATTTATTTTTTCATGTCAAGGAAATAAGCAGTCCCAGAAGGAGGTAGCAGATAGTAAGCAAACACATTAAGTCTTGCTAGAAATATTTTTACTTTCTTCCTAAAATACACTTTAGGACGATATGACTTCTTATACAAACTAATAGCACTTGAAATGAGAGATTAAAAAAAAATATATTTTTGGTATTTCTCTGTGGGGAGCATTTTTGGAAACACCTGATACCTAAGGCAGTCTGCTCCATTTCAAAGGCAAGCATTTGCTCTTTAGAAGTAACCTCTGCTAATGGATGCAAACCTACTAAGGCAGCAAAATCACTTTGATCTCCCTTTCAAAATGTTTTTGGAATTTATCCATTGCCAGGGAACAAGTTTCTTCTCCCGGAAAGCACTGAACCCTTGTATTGATCATACTCCTTGATCAACAAAGTTAAATCTTAACATCTTAGACTTAAAATATGATTTGTATCAGTACAAAAAATGCCTTCACCAGCTAAATATTCCAAAGATTTCTAGGTCTTTTTTTCTATTTTATTTAAATTAAGAGTGTTATTGGCAGAAATACTTCAGTCCCAAATATTCACCACTTCTATCCCAATGTTAGTTTTAGAAGCAAGGATCTGTGCAGAAACTACACAATTACAGTGCATAAAATAAAAAAAAAAAAACAAACAACCCTATATTGTACATTGTGTTAAAAGTTACCAAAATGTCTTTTTTTTTTTCATTTTTGTACAATGAAGTGTACATCAGTGGATATTTTAAATGCTGGGTATCTGTAGCTTTTAATACTATTAGTTGATTTATCCCTGGACAAAGTCCTGCATAACTTTCGATAAAAATAATGAGAACATGGAGAAGTTCAAGTCTGAAATGGACTTTGGACTTTTAATACAGTTTGATGAGGAAGTTTATATTCCTTGCTGTATGGAATTCTTAAGTCTTAAGGAAACAAACTAAAAAATACCCCACAGTATTTGGAATTTGTGTGCTCTGTATTTTTTTCATTAGAACCAATTATTTTTTTTGCACTGCTGTTTTGCCTCAGCCAGAACTGAAGAGCTATATTCACTGAGCTTTTTTATCTTTGTGAGATCTCTTGGTATGAATATTTTTCCCACAGATGCAATCTAGTGTGCTGAACTTTTCAGGACTTAATAAAAGAACAGAAGCAATAAGGAATGACACAAATTTCAAAGGCAATTCACAGCCTTTGCACCAAAACTTGCACTAAAACATCCACTGAAGAGCCAGAGTATTAAAGAAGTCACAGCCCACGAGGCAGACACAAGAATATGAACTCTGCAGTCTGGTCTCCTGGGTTTGTATGTTTTACAAAGGTCGAACTGAGCTCAAAAGGCAAGTGCACAGAACGAAACATTGGACTAGTAGTTTAAAAGGTGAGAATTCAGTTGTGCTTTATCTTTATTTTGTTTTCTAGTCTTAAAACTATTGTTATTGGCTTGTAAGCCATGTATAAAAACAAATACCCATCCAAGAGAAATATTAATAATAATAAATATAGGATTACACAATAATTTGATTAACCCAAAAAATTAACAAGCCACAACAAGCCAATACACTGGGTGTAATTACTTAAGAAGAAAGTAGAATAATTAAATTATGTATTTTAAACACTACCAGGTATAAGACCAAGTCATACAATATAAATCAAGATGAAGATCTGACTTTGTGTGTTCTTCAGTCAGATTTTGACCATAATATTATGCAAATGCAAAGTTTGACTTCAGATCAGAATGTGGCTGAAAAGAGCTGATATTGATTCCTGACTGAAGTCCCCCTTGAAATATCACACAGACTGAGCTTTCTGTCCTTGCTGAATGATTTGGATGATATTTAAAATACATTTTATTATTTGATGTAGACAGATGAAGTCACATTTATTCAGCCTGGACTGAATTTAAACAATGGGTCTTCTCAAAGATGTCATGTCACCCAATCTCTGGCCAGAAGGGTGACTGGTAGAAGCAAATGGGCCCATGGCTTAATTATGAATCAACACACATCTTTGAGCTAAAAACCCATACTGACCATGTTTGACATGAATATTTAAGGAATTTGTGTTTGGGGGAAAAAATGGCAAAGTGAGGCTTCCATGTTAGGACTGAATAAAAAAAAGAATATTAATAAAACACTATGTTTCTTACTGTTTTGGAAGGAAAGAAAAAGCAGAAAAAGAAACCTTAAGATGCAATATTTGCTTTTTTAAAGTGAATAGAGCTGGCCTATTCTAATCAGAGACAGGAGCACCAGTGCTGCCTGCACAGAGTCCCCCAGCACCAAGACACACTGGCTTCCACTGCACAATGCCTTTCTGTGACACTGTAGAGACACTTGACTTCCTCCTGGGGAAGTGCAGCTTTCTTTCCTAACAATGGGCCAACTGGTTTTCATAACGGAGATAAACGCTCCCTGCTGTGAATTGGAATAGAAAAACATGTCAAACAACCAACAATAAAAAGAAGCACAGCCAAAAGACTGGCTTTTCCTGTTTTTATGTGCAGCACAGAGGAAACCAAGCACGTGAACTGCACTTGGCTCCTTACAAGTCAAAATATCACTTCTTTTAAATGAGAAGAGGAAAAATGCAACTCATTTCTGACCCTTTTTTCACTCTGAAGTGCAGACGTGAAAACTGAACCCATTAGCAGTTAGTTGCCAGAGGTTATAATGAAACCTCTGAATGTGAAAGTCATATGCTTTGTTAAAAAAAAAAAAAAAGAATCATTATTCAGTTAGGATTTTTCTACCCTTGTAAAAGCTGTTATAGTATGAGTGATAAGGACATCCAGCTGCCATTCTGATGATCCCATGATATTTTCTAGTTTTATGTTCTCTGCTTTTGCTGACAAAAGATTACTTGCTTAACCCCCCCTCCTCTTTCATCCCATCACATGTTCACTTTCTCTTGCTCTGCATGCTTCTCTTCTTCACTGCCTTTTCCCCTCAACCAACTTTTAATATCCCACTAGTCTTATTTTGATGCCTCTAGTTAATTAGTTCAGTGAAACTCCCTTTCTTGCTGTCCGTCTCATCTGCTTAAACTGGGAGATGCCAGAAATGAGGTTCTTTTTAGTGAGCATGGATGATTCTGCAGATTATTGGTTAATACTAGATCTCAGTTTGGGTTAAACTGCGCAGAAAGTGGTCGAAGAGAGCAAATGGACACATTGCCACGGCTGAAGTGAGCCCAGGTTTATGGTGCAGTTCTGATAATGTCGATGAGCAGGTATCTAAAGGGACATCTGGAGTGTGAACAGCTGCTTACAGTGCCAAGAGTCATTTTGATCAGAGTGAACTTCTATAGTCCTGCTTTGCCAGGAGTGAACATTGCTCTTTGTTAGCACTTTTCCTCAAGCTGAGATATCTTCTGCTCTCTTTTGCTGTTTCTCTCGTTTGATACCTGTACCAGACTCCTAGGAGGAAATACTGGTGCATGTGCCAGGCACACTGAGCTTTGTATGCAGCATACCCACAGTATTTAATTTCTAAGATTTTCAAGGAACACCAGCGCACATGCAGGAAAACTGACACCTCCATCTCTCAAAAAACTTAACTGAACATGCCTAGACTAACTACATAACGTGTATATTTGTGTGCATCTGACTCTTTGCACCTGCAGAATGAATATTTGCTTGAGATCTGAGGAATTCTAAGCCACAGGTGCTGGGAAGGTGAGAAAGTATCACTGTGTGACTCTTCTGTTGTTCTTAAAGTATCCACATGGCTGCCAGGTGACGAGGCTGGATGGACTCCTCATTCAGTATGTTCCTAAGTGGGAATTGTGCTGGTGAGAGATGGTGGTGGAAGGGCTGAGTCCTCTTAGGTGCCTCTGATGTTCAGTATTTCTGTGTGGTGCTTTTTGTTAGCTCTGATTCTAACTACAATGGGGCTGTTGCTGTTTTATTTTAAACCAAGCTTTTCAAAAGGGCGAAAATAACTGACTTCCTCTAACGTTGCTGTTTATGTGCTACATTTTAACATTCCCTTGCTTCCTATGTAAAGCCAGCACCTCACACCTGGAAGTTATGATTATCTTAATCATGAACCCTAAATCTCCCAGAGCCTAAGAGGATTCCTCATTCAGTCTCATGGTGGATGCTTGTGTTTTGGGAACAGAAGGCACTAGACTCTGTCTCTGTTTATAAATGTGACATTCTAGACAAGCACAAATGGTGAGATTAGAAACAACAGATTAGAGAATGCAAGATGTTTGTTACTGTAAGAAGGATGAGTAGGCTGTGGCTGGGCTGTGAGGGGAAGAGGAGAGGTCACAGAAAAAGCAAGAGAGAAGAGTCAGAATGAGAGGCCTCGGATGTGTGGTTATCAGGAAGGCTGCTTCCACCCTGCTCTGCTTTCTGTTAATAAGACCACAGCTCGGTGCCCATCTGAGGACTGAAATATAAAGGCATTAAGGTACATTAGCTACTATGGCTATAAAGAACCTTAGAGTCATGACATTATCAGATACACAGGACAAAGAACAGATTCTCTGAGCAGACAGAGAAAGCAAACAATTAATTACAAGAATAGCCTGCCCACATGTTGTTCTTCCCAGACCTGATACAAGAAAGGCATAAATTAGATTTTAAGATGCTCCTAAAGAAGGGAGATGCCAAAACTTACTTCCATTTGATGCAGAATTAAGTATTCCACAAAGGACAGTCACACACTATTTGTGCAGGGTGTGGAGAAGAGAGAAATGGTTCACTTGGATGAACAATGATAATCACGATCTCAGAGGCATTGGGGAAGATCCAGGAAAAGAAATGGATGCTGGAGGAACTCTTGAGCCAATATACTTGGACTGGGGTGGGAAAGGGTAGAAAAAGGGCAAAGAATAAAGCACAATTTATGAGTGGCTGAAATTTTCTATCTCTTCTAGTAAGAGCTGTCAAATAGTTCATTATGGAATCGTAGAATTAATGTGATATTTAGGACAAGACTCTTTGCATCATTAGGTCTAATGTTAAAGACTGCCAGTATTCTCAAAATTATATTGGTGCATATTAACTACCTTCATGTTCACATACCAGAGTTCTGACCTTTAGAATGAAAAAGAATCAGACACTGTGTTTCTGAGGATTTATATCGTATCAGGGAAGCAATGAGTGATATGTTGTAATGGTTGGATAGTCTCCAACTGCCAGTAATGAAGAGCGAGAGAAGTTTTTTCCAGGTAGAAACTAAGACCTTTTTTTTTTTTCCTAGTGACTGTCAGTCTTTAGTACCACACTTGACTGAACTGGAGCCAAACACGAGAGCTGTTAGAAATGGCTTCACTTGGAAGGGTGGCGTCATCTATACCATAAAGTTTAGGTTGCAGTTTTTAAATTTAGTGAGTAGTTGTAAATAAACATCCCTCTGTAAAGGAGTGGAAAGAAGCAGCTGGCTGTCTTACAGTACACTTGAGACTAGAAATGGAAATTCAGTTAGAATAAAGAAATGGAGAACTGGTTTAATTTGGGTTGTCAGTTCTTGTATGCCAACTAAGAGAAAAACTGACACTTGAGGCTTTTTTAAAATACATCAGACTTTTAATTGTCACTTTTAAGAACCTGCTTAGGACTTGATTAAGAAATTTTAAAGCTGAAGGTAGTAAAGATATTTACTAATTCAGGTTGCCCAGGAGTCCCTTTCAGACAGAACTTGCCAGCAATGTACATGTCAGAGCTGAAATTATGCACAATAGTGGTGTGGCCTGTACAGGTGGGGATCTTGTACTGTACACGACCAATGCCACATACACTATTGCTGAACAAAACAAAGACATTTAACCTGCTGAGAAACTGGACTGTGCAGGGCACCACAAGCTCTGGCTACTGAAATACAGCACTGATGCTCTTAGCAGCAATTACATTTTAATTCATGTTTGCAGAGATTTTTCTTTCCCATCCTGTGCTTGAACTACTTCACTAAACCTTCGCATACTGTAAAAATGTACCTACAAAGGAAAAAGGGAAAGAGACAACTCCTAGAGATAAATACATCACATGGAGTCACTTATTCAGGCCCAGACCTGCTCACTCCCAGCTTCAGGCACATGAATAACTTTATTGCCTTCAAGGGCACTTTCTGCAAACCTAGACTGATGTTTGATGGACAGAGGTCTCAGCCTTGTAGCTGTAAATTCCCTGCTCATATGAATAAAAGCCTTCTGAGCTAAAATAAATAAATAAAATTAAAAGAATCCTATTTATTCATAAAGATTTTCCTCATTTTTATAAGTCTTACATTTTCCACATGAATGTCTTCAGTGAGGAACAGCTCTGATGACTAAAACTGTACTGAGAAGCATTATTCCTGTGGGTGTAACTAGTTCTGTCATGAAACATGCTTGCCAAATGTTAAAAAGTATATAAAGTATTTACAAGGTATTTTATATTTTTTTTTTGCAAAACCCATCTACAATATGTGGCCTTGTATTACTGCGTATCTGCTCTATTTTTATTATAGCTTATTCAAAATCTCAATCTGTCACAGTTGTGGATCTGTAGCAATCTGACAACTGTGTTGTGACACTGTCTGTATTTTGTTTCTTTTCACAGTAGAACCACAGGAAAAAATGTTTATAATTGACGGTGCAGTGACATACAGTTGCCACATCTTTGTTTTATTTTGCTTGAGTTATCTACATTCTGTACTATTTCCTGTTATGTGGATGGCTGCATTCTACTCTGTTTCTATCTCAGCTCTGTTACAAATGGGTAGAATCTGTTGATATCTGTGCTGCAGGGACTGCCTGTACCCCAGAAATAGAGTCTGTAGCTCAGCAAAGCACTTAAGGACAAAAATAATCTCTTTGTTACTCAGCAAAGCAATTTATTTAAATATGCCATTGAGCATTATGCTAAAAGTGGATGGAATGATTATTGCTTGGTGCTAAAACTGTGATGAATTCCATTTCTTGCCTATGCAAGCATTAAAGGATGACCCTGCAGATTTAGCTGTAGTGAAAACTGCTGGTGAAAACTTAGAAAGGAAACAGAGTCATTTTCTCAGCCCTATTTTGCTCTGAATGGTGAACACAATAAACTGTGCTCTGAAGGCAGACACAAACAATTGAAGGAAAACGTGTCTGTAGCCCATAACACCTTTTTGTGTGTTCAAATGCACACACACACACTCATGCTTGAGCTGTTTTTACAAACTAGCATTTTCCAGCATTAGTAGTGAACCCAGTGATGGTAAACGCATATTTAGGTTATTTAAACCAGTCCCTCATTAACAAAATACATTTAAAAATGAAATCCTTGTATTAAGATCAATCCTAGCAAAAATGTGAATGCATTAGAACAATGCTGACGTTCCTCTTTCAGTTCTGTTAAAATTTATTTCTACCACAGATTTCCCCTCTTTCTGCTCTTACAGTCTTCTGACACAGGTCTGCCTTTGAAAGAAAAGGGGTCAGTTTTGCCTTGCTTTTTCCATGATTTGCCATTTTCACTGTTACTCTCGTCCCACAGTAGGCTTTGCCAGGACCCTACATGTGAAGACAGGAGCTCAGTTCTGAGTGTGGGAGAAATTTCCAGTACCACAGTTCACCAACACTTGCTCTCTGTGAGAGATTCCACACTTTCCTGGGATCCAGTCTCACCTACTGTGTGCAGCACTAAGCCATGCTTGTTCAGGAGAGAGCAGCCAAGGGATGCACAAGCATTCCTAGTGCAAGTACAGGACTGGAACACAGGCAAAAAAAGAAAGAGCCCTTTGGAAAGACAGAGCTCAAATACCAAATTCCCTCCAGAATAAATCTGTTTGTCCTTCTTGGGAATATCCAGAAATGAGCAAAAGGGATATGGCACTTTTATTGCTGTTATCACAGAGGGATCCTGAGAAGCATCCTGGCTGGGTGTAAGTGCAGAGAGAAGAATGGAGCTTGATGGAAGAGAGGAGGTACCCAACCCAAAGAGAGGCAGCATGAGCAAAAAATGAGTCGTGTTTTGCAAAGAGAAATAAGGTTAGGAAAAGCATGAAAAGCCAGAAGAGGTGTTATTTAGGTGATTTTCTCTTGAAGATGAAGGAATTTGCACCGAAATGTGCCAAACAGGAGCAAGAATTTCAAGCATTTATCCCATGGCTCAAGCCATGAGGGGTATGTAATCAATCTGAAGAGCAAGGAACAATGTGAACCACAAAAATATGGCACAACATCAGACAACAGCAATAAGAGCGCTTCTAGAACAAGGAGTCTACTTTTTGGCATCTAGCTATGCCTAAAACAACCCGTCCTCCTAGAGTTCCTCACATTTCTAGGTGGAAAGTGCATCAAGAAATATCCACAAGACTTACATATCTTCAGTTACCAACTCAATGAAGTATTTCAGTGGGATCCTACACATTGTTATATTGAATATTGTTACAGTACTTGGGGATAGGTTCCAGCAATGCATTTCAGCCAGAGGACAGGAGGAATTTTTGTTATTTACACTCACACACTGACATTTGCAGTGCAAGGGTTTATTGTTGATGACAATGAGTAGGAGAGGAAGGGAAGGAAATAACTCTGTGCACAATGCAGGCCAGAAAATTTAAGGAATGAAAACTCCGATACATCCCTGAAACACAACAGAATATCAGATTAATCTAGCTTTTTCTCTGCTTTTTTTTTTTTTAATTTAGAATTTGGGCCATAATTTATTCCTTTTATTCCTCGGGCTAAGGACACCGACTTTTATAACTTCAAGATAAAATACTGCATTTAGACTTGCTCACAGATGAACAGAATATTTTACATTACCTATTCCAACAGAGGCGTAATCTCAAATGTATCCTTTAATTGCTCTAATGATGCTGTTACTACTTTACATTTATGCTACTATTTTTATAGGAGGTTGTTCACACAAATATCTGATATGCTTATTGGTCATTAAACTTGGATTTCAGTATTTTAAATATGGAAGGATACAATAGCATGCTTTTAACCCCTTGATGGATAAGAAAATACCTAATATGTACTAAAATATGCAGTTTTCAGTAAACATATACTAACTGTGAAGTTATAGTTATTTTTCCTCTTTATTCCTTATTATTCACATGAAATTAAATGTGTCTGGAGGTTGATGTTTGCTACTGAACAAAGATGGAATCAGTACAATTTATGACCCTTTACTATAAAACATGAATATTTCCCAAACTGTTTTTTTGCAAGGGAAGCAGGGAAAAGAAAAAGAAGAAGTGGGAAACGATTTAAGTAGCTCCAGACAGAGCTTTACAATTCCTAACTTTATTTCTTTTTAATTATACCCCTCCTCAAAACAAATTTCTCATTTTATTTTGATGAGCAGGTCAGACAACTGTTCACAAAGTCCTGGTATTGCTGGTAGAAAATCCACCTACAAGAAGACGTAAACTTTATGCTTTCTCTAACATATTTTACTGGAAGGTACAATGACCTCACCTAGGCCCACGTTTGTTACCTCCTAACTAGAGCGAGGCATTATTGAAAGGGTCGGGAGATCACAGCCTGATACCCCAGAGCTCAGTTTGTTTATTGGCTCTTGCTCTGAGCCCTGAGGGAGCCCACAGAAACTTCTCTTGTCATCTGCAGACTTTGTGGAGTCTCTGCAGCCTGGGAGTTTGGTAAAGACAAAACTCCCAAGATCCTTCCAAAACTCTGTTTTGCCTAGTTTTTAAACCAGTGAGTACGCAACAACACAAAACGTGATCACTGTTGTATTTGTGGCATCATCTCTCTGCCATACCTGAAATGTCATTGTAAGACTGCAGAGAAACAGGCTTCAGCAAGAATTATTTCAGGGGTAAAGAACTCTCGTCAAGGAGTAGGAGCAAGAGCATTTCAGTTAAAACCAGGCAAACTCTTCTCTCACACACCCCTACCAACACCAGTGACCTGTTCACCCTGTTATTGCAGTCCCGGGCCCCTGCACAGCTCTGCCAAAACACCTCCACCCTGACCTGTGACACCCTTGGCTATTCCAGTCCTGGGGCTCCCAAAAGGTTCTGCCAAGACCTCCTTTCTGCAGTGCCCCGAGCTCCTTGTGCTGCTTTGCCCAAGCTCCCTGTGCACTCCTGGGCCCCTCTGTGGCTCTGTAAACAAGCCTCCATCCTGACCTGCAGCAACCCTTCCTATTGGGATCCAGAGTCTCCTCCAAGCAGAGCCTGCCAATCATCCCAGACCACTGCCTAGGGGGGCTGCGGGGATTTTTCCTCCTTTTTT
>VZRZ01004453.1:0-27594 GCA_013398175.1 Climacteris rufus
TCAGGGTCAGGGTCAGGGGTTAGTGTTAGGGGTCAGGGTCAGGGTCAGGTGATCATCTTAGACCTGAGAAGCCTTTTACAAAGGAAATTTGACATAGGTTTATGTAATGAAAAAAATTTTTTACCCTTCAACAAATATCAAAATACTCCAATTTATAAAGTTTATGTTCCACATGCACTATTCACATTTCTCATACTGGAAAGAACTGCTGATTGCAACTATCAGGAAATGCAGACCAACATTATAACTTACTTTGCCTCTTGGGAGAAAAAAGTATCTTGAATTTAAAAGATAAAGATAGAGCTTGTGGTTAGGATTTTTTTTTTTTTTTAATTTTTAAGTCCAAGGCAGTAGAACTTTGTTCAGCATGTTTTGCTATATATGCTCACAGAGTGGTCTCTTAAGTATTCAAGGTAATCACCTTTTATATCCATCTCTTCTAGTTGCCCTACTAACAGAATACTGTCTCAGTATCCTAACAAACATTTAAACATTATATACTTATGGTGGGATTTTTATGCCACTCAGTGTATACCTGTAAATTCTTCAGGAAAATAAGAAAGATCCCCTCTATACCAAGATTATTCTTCCATTTTCTTATCTTTCTCTATCAACAACATCAAACTCTGGAGCAAGAGATGTACTCTACTACTAAAGCAAACAACCAAAAGGAGTTTTTTTGTTTTGTTTTGTTTTGTTTTTTGTTTGTTTTTGGTTTTTTTTGGAAACCATCTAATTTTGAGCTGAAATACTCTAAAATACTGGAATTCAAGAATTTATTACACCTTGGCTCTTCAAATAGTATTTGACTTAAACCATTGTTATTAATTCTACCCTACCTACTTCAATTACTTCTCTGAAAATATACATCTGTGACACCTTTGCACAGGAAATTGAAAGGCACTTGTCTTAGATGATATTTAGTACAAGACACTTACATTTCCTTCACTTTTAAAGCTGCAGCTATTATATCCTCAAGTCAGGCACCAGAACTAAGAATTCTCATTCAAACCTGCAGCATCTCCATCCTTTTTCACCAAAAGCATCAATCTACTATGCCTCCATGGTGGGAAAACAGGCTTTATCTGATGTATTACAAAGGATTCAGAGCAGAACTGATAGTATACAGCTGGGATATTCTGGGAACACATGTTGGGAACACATGCTGGGATTCTGGGAACAGCAGGGAACACACATGTAGGCTGACAACCACTGTGGTTAGTTTATATGGTTCAGAGCAAATACTCAAAGCAAGAGTTGCATAACTATACACAGCTCCAGATTCTGTGTGCATGCAGTATTCACTGCTGGGCACCATGTTAGAGATCATGCCTCTGCTTCTGAGATCAAAGAATTAATTTTGAAGCCTAGCTGCTCTTTTAAAATATTTGAGAAATATGTTAGAGCTTAGATATCTACAGCTCTAGCATAGCTCTTGGAAGTAGATTTGTGTGTTTTTCATTCACACTACATATATTTGTTTCATTGATACTGGGATATTTTTAATACCAATAGATTAAAATCCTCTTTACTTTTTTCAGTACTCCAAACTCTTATTTTTCCTTGTTTTTCTATTTTTTCACTTACAAACCAACTTCAGCTTAGAGTGAGGTATTTGTATTCTAACATAGAAATGCAGAGATTTGTTTGTTTTCCACTGGCTCCATTGTATGGTGATCCTTCTCTTCAGTCTTATTTCCTTGCTGGAAGAGCTAAGTTCCTTTGAAAAAAGCTCCTAAACAGCACAAGCACAAAACTTCTACAAGAGAAAAAAAAGTACCTGTTTATTCTTCAATTAATCTGTACGAGACAAGGTGCACACATGACGTTACAAGGTGTAGTGACTTTCTAACACAAGGTGGTGCTCTCTTCTTAGCAAACAGCTCCAAGTCTGGGTTACACGTTGTGAGGGAAGGGTGGCTATTTTTGAGAACTTCAACCAGTTTTCAGACCCGTTTTTTCCCCAGAACAAGAATTTCAACGTCAGAAATTTAAATAAGCACTTAATCACGTTTTTCTCCTAAAGATGTTTTGTTGAATGAAATTAAACTTCTCACTGCATTTATCAGTTCTTCTACCACAGCTCTGCCTCCAGATCTTCCACTGCATCCTCCAATCTCTCACTAGCTGATTTCTCTCATCCAGCTCACTAGTTGGATGTTAGCAGGACTTAAGGCTTTCAAAGGAGTTATACAAGCTTTTTTCTCTGAGACTGTTAAAAAAACAAAAAAAATCTATTTCTTAGTTTTGTATCAAGTGGTAAAAAAGGATCCCGCAGAGACAGTTTATGAACAAGATTTCCTCAGGGCACTTGGTTTCCACCAATGAGAATCTAAACACTAGATTAACCCCAACCCAGATCCCATGTTAAAGACCCAACTGTGGTTTGTTTCATATTCACTTTACTAAAAATAAGTGTCAGTATTACAGTTTTTCCATTTCCCTCCTAGGAAAACACTGGTAGGCCTTCATTGCCAGAACTTCTAAATCAGCTCCAAAAGTATCAGTCATGCTACTGTCCATCAAAACCAGCGCATGTGCAGCACTTCCAGATGAAAAACCTGAGCAAAACAAAGTCATCCTATTTGCTCTTTACAGATGTTTTTCTGTCAGATGAAAATAAATATTCAGAGCTAGTTCAACCATGTGTTTTGCCCAGGTTTTGAATTATTTAGGGTTATATATTTGTCCAGCAGCAACAAAATTGACACACCTGTGACAGAGGTCAGTCACAGACAGCACTCTGATAATTCTTTGGGTTTCAGTGTGGTTCAGATACATGGAAACTTTTGCACTGCCTTGGAGCACTCTCAGCCTTGTATCTTGGTACACACACACAATCACAGGTGAAAAAATAGTTCCTAGTCTCTTACAGGTCATCCTCACCTTCTTTGGAATACTGGCCATCTGCAGGAACCCTCTCAGAACTGCAGGATACAAATTACATAGGTACAGCTTGCTAACTGTACGAAAATCAGTGCATCTAATCCCTTGAGCAGACATCAGTGGTGGAAATTTCCTACTACTAACTGTATCCTTGCCCTGTGCAGAAGCATATGCTACAAAGCGCCTGACTACCTTTTCCATTACCTCCATAAATTTCATTACAAACTAGAGACAGTAGAAATCCCAAAGCATAAAACTAGCAAGATAAATATTTTCTCATCTCTTCCTTAGAAGTAAAGTGCACCACAAGAATAGTAAGCATATGGGAAATTAGTTAACTTATAAAGACCTGTGTTACATAAACATTTCTTTAATCAGATTACTCTGGTGCCACAGGATTGTGCCATGCTTTATTTCCTCAAAGGACACACTGTTCGGTTACTATAGCATTTCTATATCTGGATTAATTAGAAACGGAAATGTGGATACAATTAAGTTTGGAAATTAAACATTCTGTGTAGGAGGGAAGATAATCACTGTTTTAGAATGATCTGACTGCTTCAACCTGTGAAGTATCAAGCTATTCTCTCAATTAATTGGAACAGTACTGTGTGTTCTTGGAGCCAGCTAACTGTGGCACTCTGTACAGAGCATCTGTGGACATATTTCTTCTCTGACCTATTATTTGACCTTCATTATTTGATGGTAATAATAATTAATGTCCTTATACAATTCTTGATGTCAAGCATAGTACTTCAATTTTTAAATTACTTTGATCTATTGTATCTCTTTTTCTGACTGTCCTTGATTCACACCTCCCACTGTGTTCATCAGCACAACCTGAACAAGGAAACTGGAATGTCACTGAATTCAGGCAAAGTTCTTCTCTGTGAGACACAGGAGAATTTGTTATCAATTTTGATTTCTATGAAAAAGGGTCTTCACAAAGAGGATGTTCTCCCAAAACAGGAAGAAGACAAGTCCTCTTTCCCAATCCTGCCTCACGCTGAAAAAGAATTAATGTATGAAAATGACCAAGGTTCAAGACCATAGGGAGTGGGTTAGCACCGATGCAGTTCTCTGCACACTAATACCTATTTGTCTCTTGACAGAAAAACAGCAGAATAAACTTTACGTTTCATCTTAACAGGAACATGCACAACATTCTTGGGGCTGCAGAGCTAAAAGTTCAATAGAGCTCAGGAGGGCCAGCAGCAATACATCTCATGGTCCAGTAAGTGGGCCAGAAAGACAGAACTTCTGGCTCTGTGGAAGGTCTTACAGTTCATTGTCTAAATGCTTGCTTCTCTTTTACCTTCTGGCCAACCATGACAGCATGGAGTTTATATTCTCCCCACATCCAAGTACAGTGGAAAAGAACAGATCCATATGCTTGAGAGAGCACATCAAGACACGGAGTAGGTACAGACTCCATAGTCTTCAGATTCAAGGCAGTGTGATAAAGTGTTCCCTTCTTGATAATACTGGTGGAGATACACGGACTAAAATGCACAAGGAAAGTAGGGTTCTCCAAATGAACTGTGCAGGTAGCAGGTCACTGGGATATTCAGAACCATCAGAGCAAAGAAAATTGCTTCTGGTGCATAGACAGAGAGCAGCTCTGTTCCTCAGCTTGAGAACAGAAGTCTCTATATGTGCATTATAAATGAAATACCAGAGTAGGTGCAGAGGGAAAAAAAAAGGGGAGGGGAAGATAAAAAAATATAAATACAATTTACATAAGCTCTCCATACAGAGCTTTCATGTGGAATTACAGCACAAAGTTTAGATCTGATTTTCACATTTTAGAACATCCACTGCACACACACAAGTAAAACAAACAAATAATAAAAAGACAATGGAAAATTATCCAAACTGCATAATTAAAACACCATGACCATCTTATTGCCAAGCCCTTGACTGTAACTACTCGACCACAAGGCTCACACCCTAACTGATGGATAAATTCAATGTTATAAAAATTTCCAAATCTTCTTTTCTTTTTTTTTTTTTAAACCTGAGATGGAGATTTCCAGTGTCAAGCAATTAGAAGCATCCTAATCCACTCAGGTACCTTCTTCAAAGCTTAGCACATCGCAAATACATTTTTCAGTCTTCTTATTTGGCTTATTGCTCTTATTGTCATTTATTTCTTAGTTTATAATATTAAAATTATTATATTTTGTAATCCTAGTCACAAATCAGCTTCACTGAGGTTGGAAAAGGGCTGCATAGTCTCTTACAAATCTACAGCGTAAATGAAGCAGAGATTCTATTACAAGCTTATGATATCCATGATTTGGGGTGGGGAGGTTATGCATCAGGAATGTAAATCATCTTGGGAACCTGCAGAATGAGACTCTGAGCCAGGAGACTGTAGCATATTCCCCATAAAATGTTTAACAGCTATTTCTAAACATAAGAATGAAAGGAATAATAATGATAGAGATTATTTAAATATCACATAGAAATATTTACAAAAATACCCCAGAAGGAGAGAAACAAAAGCTTCTTTGCATGTTTTTCATGAAATTGTAAACTGATACTCTCATATGCAAGTATTTTTAGAACACAAAATATGAACAAAGTAGGACAAGCTCCTGAAAGTGTAAAGTGTGTTATCAAATCGGTGCAACTGTGAAGAGTCTAAGTTACAGAACAGTTTCCTTTTTTAATCCTGACATCCGTTTACAAGTCACTGGCCTTGTTGCAAAAATTTCCAGTACAGCAGAAGACTCCCACATGGGGCCATAAATCCATGCAGAGCATTTTTCTTTTAAAGTTTGAGAGTGATTAGGTAATCTGCATTTCTTAAACAGAAAAAAACCAACCCAATATGGCCTTACATTTGCCAACTCAAAAGAAGCATAGGTTTCAAGACTAACTAAAAGTCTTTCTTAAACAAAGCTTCTTGCCTTGAAAAATGCAAAAGCTTATTCTTTCCATGTATGTGATGGATTCCAGAAGAAACTTGGGGGATATTATCAGAAAAAGAAGTGTGATTATGGGTCTTGTAAAAAAACTCCCAAACTTCCCTGCATGGTGACAAGACCAGTGGTGCTTACAGTAGCTCCATGTATTCATCCAAGTTTTCCTATAAAGGTCAAAAAACATTTACACCTAGTTTTTCCCAGGGGCTTACGATTATACTTGAGAAAAAGAACTTTTTTAAATGGAAAAATTCAAATCTCCCAAATAAAAAATTCAGCAAGTCCAAGGAATGCATAAACCCAGCTCCCTATGAGGTTTTCTGACATTCCTGCTGCCTGTACTTCTGTTTTCCTGCCTCTAAAATAAAGAATAGTAAACACAGAAATACTGGCTGAAGCTGGCTATGAACCCTTTCAGAAAACTCATGCTTAGCACCTCCTGAGGTCACCAATGAACTATAACAGATGCTATGAGAACTGCTACTTTGGAGACCACATCTGGGCAAACATCAGTTCTCAGAACAACAATGAGAAAAAAAAATCTTCAGGAATCTTCAACTCAAAGAGCTTTTAACCTGCAGTTCTTTTTGAAATTAAGCAATCACCTTCCTGATTATGGCACAATCAGTTTTGCAATAATTTTAATATCTAACCTCACCATTACCACCATGGTCCATAAACCACATCATTAATCCATTCTGAAGATGTGGAACTTGGAGTGGCTCTACTGTTTGGTACTCAGCTATTACTATCTTGGGTTTGGATAAAACCAGAAAGTTTGCTATATAACTCTTAAGACAAAATTCTCACAATCAGAAGGAAGCAGATACAAATAGATCCACTCACACAGGGTTGAGAAATGAAGGAACATTTCAGATCTAAAGCACAGCAGGCACCATTTTCCTGGTGACCTTTTCCTTGCAGCAAAACGACGGCCCTGGTGAATAAATGACCAATTTGGATCTTTTTCATTTAACACTTTTTGCCATCTGGGGGCTCCAGACCTGTTCCTTTCTCCCTGTGAAGCTCTGACCCTGCTGTGAGTGTCTCTCTTGGTCAACAGCAGGAGGTAAGGCTGGTGGCAGCTGCCTGAAGAGAGAATACAACCACCTATCACTGCTTCATACAGAAACAGCAACCAGCTTCAATTGTGTGAAGAAAGAGAAGGAACACTTGTTTCACCCTTAGCAATCTCCCCTATTTCATCCCTACCTATAAAAGGTAGTCATACAACTCCTAGCAGCTATGCAATCTCCAGTGTCCTTACAGCACTTCTGCATTACAGAAAAGCACATCCTATCTTTGTGCACGTCAAAAACTGAGTCATAGAAAAACAAAGTTCTCAAGGTAACAAAAACTTTGTAATCCATAAAAGACACTCTGTATTTGGAGAAAATGTCTTTAAAATAAGTTTGTCGTTTTACAAACTCCCCAGACAATTGCCAGTAACAACAAAGTTGATTGATCCACAAAACAACCCAGTTGCTACACCTCTCTTTCTCCAAACACTGTAGTAGCAGGATATCATCTATGCCTTTATCTTAAAATACTTGCAAAGCCAATCTAAAGAATCAGTCAGTCATCTTGTAATAGATCAGACAGGTACCAACGGTAGACTTTATGACTGAGCTTCCTATACAAAAATCCCTGGACAAAGCTCTTCTACAACTTCAATTTGCTCCACAGTGACAAAATCCCAGACTGTAGAGCACTTTCTGGAGACTCAAATCTGTGAATGCACCAGTATCTTAGTGTGAAGCAGGGAAGATAGAGGATGCAGTGAGCAGTTACAAGGGTTTTTTACAAATGAAAACCTATCTGAAAAAAAATACATAGTCACTAACTGCTTTAGGGAATTGGCAGCCATGACCTCCAGCATCTCTAAATAACCAGGCAGTTATCACATTATGTTGGTGTGACTGTGCAATCAAAGATGGGTTTAAGTGTTCTTCTTTAACTTAGCCTCTACTTAAGATATATGGGTAGGAAATACTGACTTTGTTTGACCTGCACAATTAATTTCACCTCTGCTTAAAGCAGATGACTCATTTTACCTTGATGTTGCTGTCATTTAATGATCCTAGTACCCCGACTTTCAGCTTCAGAACTTATGACCAATAGATACAAAATTTCATTAAACAGATTGAAAAATATATACTATATGTGAAGATCATGAAAGATTTATTATTATTAATTCTGCATGACTACTTTATTTAAGATTACTTTTTGGGATGATTGTCTTATGGCAGTTATCAAGTCTTGCTTTGGCAGAGTATGCAGGATAAAAGTCAAGACAAACATGTCCCACATAAACAAACAGGTGAAGCATTTTTTGGCATTGCTGTTACCAGCTTAGTGGTAATAATCTTTAGAGAGAATATTATGTAAAGTGCAGAACTTTAAATAATAAGTTTTATTTAGTAGACAAAAAAGCTAAATCACACTTGTTCAACTACTGTACATGTTGTAATTACACACACTAATTTCATGCTTTTGGTCATGCAGTTAGCATAAGTAGTTGTAATTACACATTTAAGGCATGTAATCATGTAATTAATTATATAATTGAATTGTGCATCTTAATAATGTATGCAAAGATACAGAACTATCCTGTGATAGTGATTTTAAGTAGAATGCCTCACTAATTCTGAGGGGAGTTCTGCTTAAAAACTCATTACACAATACAGCTTGCAAAGAACTATATTGACAGAAAAAAGGCAGACCCACTTCCATGCTTCTTTGGACATCTGCATGAAAGGTAAAAAAAAGTACATATCTATTGTATACCTATATATATAGATACATATAAAAAAAATCCCAAGCCATATACACAAAGATGATGAATTCTCAAAATGGACTAAAATATTTACAAGCTTCTTTTATAGTCTAACATTGGTAGAAAGAAGCCATCTCCAAAATACTCTACTACTTCCTAATGGCCTATTATGTCCTCAGAAAAATATATTAAATAAGCAATGATCTCTTTACATGTTCAATTTTAAAAAATGGGTTTCATTGTTTCTCTCACAGAGCCAGGAAAGGAAAGAAAGGAGCCCTTCAAAATCAGACAAAAATAAGGAACACAGACAGCAAACTCATTTCCACTATGGTTGCTTTTTTTGCTTAACCAAAACCACCAAAAATTATAAACCCCAGAATCACTGCTCTCAATCCCAGTGCACATTTTTGCTAATGCTTTCAGTATTTTTTTCCACTAGTTTCTTTTCTTAATAAAAAAGAGGCTTCTAAAACCAGGAGGGCTTTGTGCAGAACAACACAATAATTAATGGCTCATTCAAGGAAGTTTCTCTCCAAGAGTAGAAAGTGGCAGAAGCAAGAAAGCCACTCCCAAAGCAAGGGGACAAAGTAATGGCTCTATTATACTACACTCGTGATGCAAATACTGAGCCCTAGTGTCCATTCACACTCACCACTGGCAAATTGGATTCAGAAAGGAATTTCAGAGATGACAATATCAGGGTGCAAGCCCCAGTGTAGAGAGGATTCACCTTCCCCATACATTCACCTTGATGTGGCTTGAAGAATAGGAATGAAGGGTTGAGAAGCAGCCCTTCCCTGAAGAAAGCAATAAGGAAAACCCGTGATCTGTGTGCTGCAACAACCCCCAGCACACACAGAGAATTTAGTTACCAGTAACTTGGCAGGAACATTGTATTGGAAAAAACACGGCAAATTAAGTAACATTTATTTGAGCACATCTGGATTGGACATAAGCACCAAAATATTATAAGTCGCCTTCTATGCCACATTCTCTCTGACCTTCATAACACTTTATTTCTTTCTTAAATCTTATTATTAGATGTATGGCTGTACTGGAGGAGCTCCTCTCGGTTACAAATTGAAGCAAACATCCCCATGGAGCTTTGACTGAGACTCAGTAGTCCTCAGACGATAACAATGAATAATTTATTGCTGGGAGTTCATTGCTACACATGACAGATTCATACTCCTTTTAGAAATAGGCAGAAAAATAAATCCTCAAATTATTTTAATTTAAGTTTTTTAGTATCTTTTTTGTTTAAGAGAAAAAAAAAAAGTCAATACCTTGAATGTCCCCTGGCTTAAAGATACAAATCAAAGTAAATAGATATGCAACAGTATGTGTGATAGCAAAATCAGATATCAAATTATCAGACTTCTCAAATATCAAAACAGCTTCAAAGATCCTACTTAGATATTCACAGAATCTGGGATGAAAGTACTTTTTTTCATTAAGATTAATATCTATCAGTATTAATCT
Source organism: Climacteris rufus (assembly GCA_013398175.1). Taxonomy (NCBI): domain Eukaryota; kingdom Metazoa; phylum Chordata; class Aves; order Passeriformes; family Climacteridae; genus Climacteris; species Climacteris rufus. The sequence continues at coordinate 10,078 of VZRZ01004453.1, forward strand.
GAAAGATATAACAACACATTCATAGTTCAGGACCTTAGAAGTGATCATGAAAAATGCTTCATTGTCTACTTTGACTTTAAAGAAGTAACTATAACTGCATGCTAATGTTCAAAAAAGAAAGTGAATTCTGCCAAGGAGTACACACTCAGGCAATGCTATTTACATTGCAAGGTACTGAAGGTCAGGAACAGATATACCCCAACTGTTTCCATAGGACTGGGAAAACCCCAAATACCTCTGGTAGAAAGCTCTGAACCTGAGCCTATTTCAGCATCAATTAGCACAGCATGACTCTGATCTTTGGTGGTGTTTCTAGCACAGGCTTTCCCATTCCACAATTAATAAATAGGATTTATAACCTGGCAAGCAACACTTCTGCAGGTGATCTCCACTATTTTCAAAGTATTCTCTCCTATCATTGCTGAGGAATAACATAGCTAGGCTTGAAGAGGAATTGGTCTCTTTTTGAAGGGTTACCAATATCATTTCTCCACTGGCAGTATTTCAAAGAGAAACTACTGCTTCTATCTAAGGCCCTGCAGCTCTTTGGAGAAGGGAAGACTACTCTGAAGTACTGTAATGCAGAAACATCAGATGTTCTGTCTGAAAAATCAAACCAAAGTGAGAGGCCTTGAGGGATCTGACAAAAATAGGATGGCATATTTCTATTCCTCAAAAATGTCCACCTTATCTTCACACAGCACAACCAACACACAGTTGTTTCCTCCGATTTCAGAGGATTTTGCCACATGATACTTAGGTATTGAAGCTGCTGCTGCAAGACACTTTCTCCCACAAACCACGGAAAGAAGCTTGCATTGGGTGTGTTTATGCATCTTGTTCTGCTGGTAACATCATCTTGTGCTTTGAACAATTTCATTTATCAGCATAGGTTTGGCCTTGATGCAAAGGTGAAAGATAGCATCATAGATCTGAGGATAGTACATCTCACGGGACAGACCCATGGACATTCCTAGCCTACACCTTTTCAGTTTTCCCCCAGCCTTTCCTTGATTTCCAGCACCAGCTTACAAACAGTATTTCTAACTAGACAGGTGTTGGTAAGTTCGTTTTCTTTTAACAATTGCTATACTGACTTACTTCAATTCCTTTTTGTTATTATCTGGTTTTAGAAAACTGTTTAAAATAAAAAACAAAAAAACCCAAACAAACTAAAACCGAAACAAAACGAAAATAAAACCACTATGCCCAGAAAATAGCCCTTTTTTTGCATGTGCCTTTTTTAGCAGATCATGATCATGACTAAGTATTACTTTTCCAGCTGCCTTAAAGAAGGGTAAGGGACTTCCCCTTTTCTCTAAATTTTTTCTGATATTGATGGAAGAAACCTGAAGCCCATTCTCTCATGAATGGTCCCTTACACACACTCATGGCTCTTTGTCTGCATATTAAACATTTAGGCTAACAGGTTAGAATTTTAAGCTTACTACAGAGAAGACAATAACTCCTAAGCAGAACTTGTCTTCAGTTCTGACCTAACAGGTCAAAGTGGATCCCAGAGGCATATGCACACATTTTATCATCCTGCTCAATGCTGCTGTCATGGCAATTGACCATTGCAAAAAGGAAAATAATGGAAGTCACTCGATGTTATAATTTAGTCAGGTAAGAATTTTGCTGCTGTGGGAAAATCCAGCAATAGACTAAAATAGCATACAGCAAACATCCTCAAGCACATAAGTCAACATATTGCAAGACATTAACTGCAAATTTTCATATGGTCTTTCACAATTAAAGGAGTTTGAAAAAACAGATACACTCAAAAAATTATGCCAGTTTGGAGTCTGTTTTGGTAAACATTAACAGCCTTGATATAACAATCAGTGATGCTATAGGTGACTTGCACTACAACACAACAATTGTTGTTATTGACGCAAGTAGCATTAAGAGGGAAAACATTTTCAGACTGATGGTAGAAAATTATAATTATTTATTTCTAATGAGATAATATGGATATAGTATGGTAACCTAGCATACTAACCCCTTCATCTTCTGTGGATCAAATTTGAGCCCATTGCTGTGGGCACACCTTCCAAATAATTATATTTTGGTGTATCTGTATGATTTAATGTATTTTGCAACACTGCAGCACAACCCACTTCTCCCTCCACCCCCCACCTTTCCTGCCTCACAGACTGACCTGGATGAAATAAAACAAGATTGTGTGTGACAACTCCTAATACACCAGCATCCTCAAGAACCTGCCTGTGAGGAAGGCTTGGCCACTGCAGACAAACTCCAAGATCCACCAGCACATCCCTAACACCACAAATATTTGTTATCCCATAATACCCAGAGCTGCTAACAAACCTAGAGAAAAAGCCTGACCAATGATGGTGCCACCAGGATAGTGACCACCAGTGACCTTCACCTCTAACTGTGTGATGCTGTTCAATGCCCTGAGCAGCCTGGTCTGTGTGAGCTTCTTGTCACTGGAGGTGGCACCTGTTTTAAAACAGTTCACCACCTTTTGGTAAGAGGAAGACAGACTTATATCTGCTTTAAAATTTTACTCCAACACCCAGGTGCATTCAATTAAGGTGTCATGTCTGATCTCAACTGTTAATGGAGAAATGTGGTACAATAGCCTTCCACAGCTGATAATAGTGTTTCTGCCTGGTTTGCTCTAATTACACAGATTGAACAGGCTCAGTGTTACAGGCAACCACTAACCCAAGTGCACATTTTTTCTTCAGAGTTTTATAGCAAAGGCCCGAATCCTTATCATAAAAGAATTGTACATAGGAGTTTCAGTAATCTAGTAACTATCCTTCCACACCCAAAGACTTTCGTTTTCATTTAGCGCAAACATTTAATTTCACTGCTAGCATACTTAAAGGTAACTAAATTACTCCTAAGAGAAACTGCAAATGAACTTCCAAATTCATAGAAGAGCATTTGCCAACCATATATTTTCAATTATATTGTAAGTTGTTTCATGGCATGACTGCTGCTTTTCACATTGATTAGTAGATATTTTTGCTTATATTAAGTTGTTCAAGGGCAGAATGCATCGTGATGAGAACCGGATTTCAGAAAGTTTAACTCATTACATTTTGTAGTCTCTGTGACAAACATATGTAATATATTTCACATTTTTCATCCTTTTTTTTTAAATTTCCCTTCATGTCTCTAGATTTTGACAAGGAATTGAAATTAATGCAAATGCTGAACTCTTTCCCATTACATATTTGTGATAACCATTTACATCTCTAGAGCACATAACGACTTTCGACTGAAAGTAATTTTGGCAGAAGTAGCAGGCTTCTGGATTGGCTTTACAAAAATGTGAATTCCCATTATGTTTATGGGGCCCTGATGAATACAGACCTAGAGCTACTTAAAACAAGACTATGCAAACAAAGTCCTTTAAAGGGAAGGAACATTTTGGACCTCTTTTACTCAACAGAGCACTTGTGCTAGAGGACCATGAATAATTATTGTTAGACAGCAGGAATAATGCCACATAAAACAGCTCTGAAAGCCGCCTTCCAAAAATGTACACATTCATTTATTAAAAGCAAAGAGCTAACTGCAAAAGCAAATAAAGAACATGCCTGTTAATGGAGAATTTGGCTTTGAAATAATTTCATTATTCAGCTTAAGATCTTCTCTTACTTATACAGGTGTTCCTTATACAGGAAACTAAATCTCTGATCTTCGAGAAGAGGGCAGGCTGCACAGAGTCCCTTAAAGTAAACGGCTGGGGCCACAAACTTATGTGTTTCACAAGGCTGGAGTTGAGTCTCTCTAAGGAATTGTCTTTCAAAACATTGTTCTTTGCCAAGATTAAAAGTATTCACCATCTGTCAACATTGTAACCTGAAGTTAAAAAAAGCATACATGAACACTTAAAAAAGCCAAACACAAACAGAAAAAACCTCAACCTACCAAAAAACCCCATCACTACCAAACCCAACACAGTATGATATTACTAGAGAGATATCTAAATGCAAAATGATCCTAACAATAACAGTATAAAGCTATGGAGATCAGAAGTCTACACTGAGAATTACAAATTAATTTTCTATATTTACAGAAATTACATGCTTGCTTGCAATTCTGATAAAGGCTTGTTCCAGTTACGACAGCTCAGAGCGCTCCTGAAGTTGTTTATTTTTAAAATCCACTGTGCAAGCCTTATATTTTTTGTCTGGTTTTGTTCGAGCCATTTCATGTTGTGGATGATTGGAATAAGTGAAATGAGAGAAACTGTGACTCAAGCAACAGGAACTCCTAACCACTTATCTCTGGGGAAGCACACATTTTTTCAGCCTTTCAAATCAAGACCTTAACGTAGGTTGCAGGGTTTGTATCATATAAACAATAATTCAGATTTGGTTTGATATTCTTTATTTTTAGCCATCATCATCATCATCAAAACAACCCCACACCAAGAGAAGTAATATATGGAAAATGACATAGGGATTATTTTATCAAAACCTGTTTTCTTCTGTGAGAGTAAAGAACCCTGTGATAGCTCCTCCTCTTTCCCTATTTGTCCTTAAACGAGATAAAAGCACCTTAGAGGTGTTAATCTTCCCACAACACTCGACTTGGAAGAAGGATTAGTCTTCCCCTCATTAACACAAAACAGACATTAGACTTGGTAACTTCTACTGAAGAATTTTGTTTCTACCCTGACAATTCACTTTAAACAACATAATATTGAGCATTGCTGCCACAGGTTCCAGTAGTTATACCTGTCTTCCCCCACCCACCCCCAACTCTGGCCTCTTTTCAGCCTGAAGTCTGAGCTCCTCAGCATTTCTTCACTACAGAAGGGTTTTAACACACTGCATATTCTTGCAGATTAATTGAAATAATTGAAAGGAAGGAAATACTCAACATTCTCTTCACAAATCGTATTTATATAAAGTCAAAGTCCAATTCTCTAGGGTCTTAAGTACTTTCAAAGTTTACTCTTCCTTTTTTTCCCCTTATCTCACTAGTACAATTCATCTTTAAGAAATAATTATTCTTCTCTTGCCAGTTTTCCTTAGTTACCTTCAACAAGTACAGAGTCCCTCCATTTTCATATACAATTACTTGGGTTGGAGTCTCTTATTAAAAGGAGTGAAATAGCACCTCCCTGCTTCTACCTCAGTTATGTCACCTGACAGAAAAAAAACATTCCCAAACTCACATCTCTGAAAACAAAAGTCTAAATTTTGCCATACAGAAACAACAAAAGAGCAATGTCACTACAAACTTGCACAAAAAACTCTCAGAAATGCCTTTGTGAAGGCCCTCTTGGGTTTGGAGTAACCTTGCAGATTGAGGTTTTCCATTTAAGACTGAAAACACAATGTTCCCTTCCAACCAGCTGCTCTCTTCTACCTAATTTCCAGGGTAAATATGTACCTCTTACAAGCACATCTACTCAAACTAAATACAGAGGCAAAAGCCATGACCAACAGGCAATGGAAGTTATTTGCTCCCTAGGGAAATACTTCCTACAAGTCACTAACTGCTTATTCTCAGTAAGATGCAGTAACAAATTCCCATCAATCTTCTCAGGCACTGAGGCCCCCTGAGGCTCCCTGTGACATTTTGCATCTTATCCTATTGTCCTTCTCCAGTACTTTGTGCTTTTTGCTGGTGCATGTCTCAAAGCAACACACACTGTCTGAAGTCACAAAGCAAGAGTCCACCATTCTCACTGCTTGATGGTTTCTATGAACACTGCAGTATTCTCTCTGTTTTAGAAAATAACCTCTTTTTTTATTCTCCATTGAATTTTTCAGGATCCAGCTTCCAAGCACTGCTCTGAATTTCTCCAGGTGATTTAGAGAATCTTTTGACATTTTCTCTTTCTAATTAAAATTCACTGCTTTGCATCATTGTCCTATAAAAAATTTGGGTTGACTCTGATAGCCCTCAACACAATAGCATTTCTTCAGCCCACAAATTCTTCTAGCTCTTCTGCAGACATGGTCCAGTTTTCATCTTGTTAAGATGTTGACCACAGAAACAGATGCAATATCCTGGTATTAACTACTTCAATACTACTTCTAGGATGTAATCTTCTATTTGCACCAAAAAAAGAGCAAAGGCAACACAACCACTTGTACCCCACCAATATTCTATGACATTTACTTCAATAATCATAAGGCTTAATTGCTTACTCTGTCAGCCAAGCCTTTTGTAGAAAAGTATCAATTCACGATTCACTCTGCCTTCTAACCCAATTTAAACACAGGATGTTTATTCTTCCCTTTTGTCACATGAAAACTTCAGTTAAGCTGGATGTAATTGTCTATGGCATTACAAAATCCAGGACTGTTGTATAGAGCTATAAGATATAGCAACCATCTATTATCACAGTGCAATTAAATAAACACTTCATCTACATCCAAATAACATAGCACATTCCGTTTTTCTAGCACAGCAGAGTCCAGTAATCCCTGACATGTCTGAGTATACTTTGTAATAAAACAAAGAAACAGAAACTTAAGTGACATTAATAATTACAAATATTTCCATCATTCCACTTGATCATGAGGCACAATACTACATTTGAAGAGATAAATACAGAAAAATATTGAAATACACTCCCACATTCAAGCACAAAGCTTCAGTTTTGTTAATATTAAACAGTTTTTTTCAAAAAAACATGTTCTTGAAATTCATATTGAAATACGATTCTTAATTTTCCCCATGTTACTCTTTTCACTTGCCTTGCATAATTCATATAAATTTTGGGTAAGTCTGAATTACAGTCTTGGCACAAAGATGCTGTCTTCCCAGAACGTGAGCAATGACTACACAAATTTTGAAACAAGGACCATTTTGCATCAATAAGACCAACAAAGCCTATTTAAATACCAACCAGCTCAACTTATGCAGCCAGTCCTGCCCAAATTTCTACCTGACTGTTCTAATAATGAATAAAAATGCAGATTGTTTATTAATGTTTATACCTGATTACACTCAGCCATTATTTACTCAGGTCATTTGTTACTATTTAAGTGATGGAAATGACTTGCAATTATGCCCTTTTGTTACTGATAGGAAATTTGTAGCTGGTACTCTGCCTGAGCTGCACATTGTGAAGCAACTCTTTCATTGTTTGGTTTGATAACAAGGCATCTAAACCAGTCAGAAGCTGGCAGTCACCATACACTAACCCTGTTCTTACCTACGTTGACAAAGCCCCAGACGCAGCACATCAGCATTAGAAAGACAGTAGGATGATTTTACATGGCCATTTTTATGCACTTACAAAATTAAGTGCATCAAATAATGGCAGAAATAGGACACATTTTACACAAACAACCTACATCTAATACTGGACTTCTATGCTGACATTTGGAAATGTGAAATAGGCATATGGAACTCATTATTTTGTTTTTCAAGTCACAGATACTATTTCAAAAGAAAGCAAGTTACAAGATTAATGACAGGCCATCACAGTGACTTCTATAACTTTAAGAGGAGAACACTGAAAGACGTTTCTCCTTTGCATTCGTGGAGGAATAGATGTGGACAAGTCACATAACTTGGATATCCTTGTTTCAAGAACACAAGTCATTTTCATTTTTACCTAAGCCAATTAAGAAAACACAACACAATCTATCATTACTTTTTCTGTTTTCAGTACCCATTTGAAAAATGCTCAATTATGTCTGCTACACAACAAACTTCAGGAGGAACAGTTCAGTGCTATAGATCACTATCATGGAAAGGGTAAGTCTAGACTCTACAAAATCTGCCTCCTTGTTTGTCCAAGAGGGTTCTGTCTGCAGTGTAACACTAAGAAACTAAAATTTGTTAGCATTAAATGGAACAGTGTCACCCAACAGAAACCACAGCTATAGTACAAAGAGAAAACATTTATCCCAGCAGATGTGATTACTTTTGGTCCCTGGTAATATTTAGTTTTTCAATACAATGATACCAAAAATTATGCTGTCAGTCGGTTACATAAAAGTGTTACTGTATGTGTTGAACTCAGCTCTAGACCTAAAGGAAGTAATGAAAACAAAATAGTAACCTAATTAGTTGATCTGAATTATAACAATGATAAAATCAATGGCATGCTTTTAACAAGAAAAGGCTTGTTGAAGACCAAAATCCTTCTTTGTGTTATAAATCACTTTTTAGAAGGCTATGGGTACATCATGCTACAGAATAAAAATCTAATATGTGCAGACATGCAATCTCAAATTTGTCCTCACGACCAGAAGAGAACATTCAGACAAAGACAAAAGTCCCATAAATTTACCAGCCCTTGCGCCTGGTGCCCCAGAGGCACAGCAGATTCCACAACTCAAAGGATAAACAACAGACAACTGCAAGCAAAATTCAGCTTTAGTAATGATCAGAGGCTAAGAATAACAGAGAACATTGCATTTCTCAACAGCAATAAGATCTGCCCATTCAAAAACCCCTGCTCATGGCTGGGACTAGCACTGCCTCCATAAGTCAGCACTCATATCTTTTCCTTTACATGATCAGTCAAAACAAGGAATGGATTGATAGAACAACATATGACCTTATAAAAATCTTTAAGAACAAACTGCTTGACTAGTAATTAGTTTCAGACAGATGAAAAAAGCATCAGGAACAATTTCGAGAATTCATTTCAGCAATCTAATATTATGAAGTTTTCAAAATAGGGTTTTTGTGGAAATAACAACTCTGTATTCAGATCACAGCCTGAATTTTATTCAATAATTTTTTTTTTAATCAAAAAAAATCAAAACAAATGGCCTTTGCTTCAAGGTCTGTTCTACCCACTACTTCCAAATCTCTACAGTTGGGGCCTGGCATGAAAATACTACCAGTATTTCACTCTGCCAAGTGATAGCACACAACTTCATGCACAAAATGTGGCTAAAGCCTTCTAAGCCAGCACAGATCCTTGTACAGTTCCCCTAACCCCCAATCTTGATTCTTGTAGTGCAAGAGGCAACTCAGCACACACCAGCCCATCAGAGACAGGCCATCCTCCAGCTACAAGCATTTGTGTGAAGTTATGGGTAGGCTGCACTCTCCAGTTGTGCAGAGCCTTGGGTGTCTCCCATCATTTAGCCTTCATAGCAGCAAATTAAATAAAGATGCAATTTTGCTTCTTTTCAGAGCTGATTGGCATTTTAATCTACAGTTAGAAGTGTTAATTCAGCTATGAAGTGAGACAATAATTCACAGCTAGGAAAATTCCCCACAATGGTTTTACAAGCATCAATACATAGCTTACTTCATTAGTTGTATTTGTTAGCGTTCTACGTTAGCTTTTTGGGGTAGTTTTAATACAAAAGTTAAATGCACCCACACTGGTTTTTCAAAGAAAATCAGCTTCCAGGAATCCATTCCTAACAGAGGATTCTCCTTTCTCCTATAAAATAATCTAAATCCCTAATGTGTTCTTTCAAAGGACTCATGTATAGTAACTTTATTTATTACTTTCATTTTGATAGATTCTTACAGATGTATCCATAATACCCATTCTTCCCCTGAGCTTCCCCCCTTCATCCTACTGATAATATTTTTGTCCTTTTATTTTTCAGGTATTCTACAGATTAAAAGACTTTCACTCCAGAAGATTTCCAGAAATGAAAGCTGTGCTTGTTATTAAAAATATAGAGCAAAAACATGCTGAATGATACATAACAGCATCTGAAATGAAGCAGTGGTATATATTTGTGTCACTGTTGTTTTTAAGAATGTACACCCTTCACAACAAATATTTTTAAATTAATAATTCACTTGCTTATTTACTTAGTGAGTGCATTTATGCAATATTATTTATCTTCTACAAAACTCAGCCATCTGGCTGTTGTGAAAGTCTTAAAAACATAATAAAAACAAATGGCTAAGAAAATCCCTTATTTTTCTAAGAAATACTATGGGTGTGGTGGGGATGTTCTGGCAGTGTGTATGTACATGGGTCCAGCAAAGGATGGCTATAACATATCATCACGCACTTGTCAAAGTTTTTCACTTCAGTTATCAGATACAATAATCCTGAAGTATACTCAACACTTTCATCCAATGTTTTCAGAGAACAGCGGTAGGAAAAGGTAGTATTTGAGAAGCTGAAAGTGCCCCTGTACACAGATACTTCTCCAATTCTGAGAAGCATATTTAATAAAAACACACTTATCAGAGGCAGACATTAAAATGAATTTCTTCCTGTCGCCATAGGAAGTGTAAAAAAGCTCCCTAATCTGCGTTATACTTACCAGACCCCAAAAACCTTCAGGTAGTGTTTCTTTGCAAAAGGTTTTGATTTACAAGTTTAAAGGAAGAAGAAGCATGCCAGAATTTTTTTTCCTTTCCTTTCACTTCTTTAAGGGGCTCAGCAAGTTTCTACATCCATCAGCAGTACCTGACAATCAGCTCAGTGCAAGGATAACTTGCCACCATCTGCAGCTCTACGGAATTTTCCATCATCACAATTAATTCCTCACTCTGTAGATGAACTGAGCCACAATAAAAATATATCCTTACCCGTTCAGTAGTGTGATCTTAGAGAGAAATTAGCCAAATAATTTCAAAATGTATACATAAAACCAGATATGGTAAAATTTCTTGCTCTTTTTTTCCTATTGATTGCTGACCTTCAAGTCAGAATGCCTTGTCAGCAATCTGCATCTGTTAAGATCTTATCACAGTCCTTGCAGTTCTTACAGATCTTTTATCTTTCACTGGATATACATATAACTAAACATTTTTGAATTAAATGCCAAAAAATCACAAATAAATTCATGTTCAAGCTACATTTTGTATGACAGACAATCTCTTAGCAAAGCTAACCTCACAAACAGATATGGGGCAAGGAGGAAATCAATTTTTAAAACATCACTTTCACATCCATCATTAAAACTTATTATTAAGAAATGGGCCAAGGGTCGCTACAGTTCAGGTCCATATGATGCTTTGCTTTCCATGTGAAATATGTAACTTGGCTCCATAAGGATGCTTTGGAGCCAGGACTGAGGGAGGGAGGGAGGGAGGGGGAAAAGGGGATTATTTGCAGGCCAGAAAGAAGTGGGTGTGATCATGGCTATATGATCAAATAGTGACTCCGCTTCTTGCCCTTTTTATATAAATTTCATTTATTAAAAAACAGACCTACAAACAAAAACAATAACCAAAAAACCCCCAAACACCGAAGAAAAAACAACAAAAAATAAAACAACCCAACAAATAATCAGAATAAAAACATAACTAAGATTGCACTTTGTAGGCCAAGGACTACAAAATTACTATATTAATCCCTCCTCAATTAAACATGTAAAATTTCAAGCATAAACCTTTAACTTACAGATGACACAAATATGTGGGATGGAATACCCAAACCATTCACAGCATTCCATTGCTATTTCACACTAGGAATGACTAGAATCTCATAACAAAGTCCTTTCAGGATAATCTAACCGTTTTTTTTTAACTCAGTAAGGTTCACAAATTATCTTTCAAAAAGATCCACACAACTATCCGAGCAAAATCTTGCCCTGTATTACTAGTGCAGTTTTCTTTTACTGAGGCATCTTCCCATTGTTTTTAGAACAGGACTAGCCAATCAAGTAGCAAAATAAAAACACATGTGACAGGCATTTATTGGTGCCAGTCAGATCTGGACTTTAGTTTCATTGTTCATATGAAATTATGTGGTTTAACACTAATTATATGTTCAATACCAAACCTATGAAAATGTGAAACTTGTGTCATCTCTCAGGATGTGTCATCTATCATCAGGGAAAAAAAAAACACTAGGAAAACAAAACAAATACAGTGAATTTTGCCACCTCTTTCATAGGTTTTATTGAGAGATGTGGTAAAGAGGGTTATTAACTAGTAAGGAATTCAAACTTGATTTTTCCCCAAAACTTGCACTAATTATGTGGAAGACCATGACTTGAGCCAGTTAATGTTCTTCAAAAGGTGGGCTTGTGATTTCTGAGCTTATTTATGTAATTCCCACTTCTCTGTTAAAAGTGGGCAATGCAGTGCCACTGTCATTATGTGCAGTGCAGCAGAGCAATCATCCTTTGTCTCCCCTTGATAGAAGAAATAACATGACTGGATTTTTCCCCACATGCTCTCAAATCTATAATTGGCACTGAGAGTCCTTCACCACCTGGAAGTGCATACAGAGGTTATCTGACCAGTCACTAAGGCATATTCCTCCTGTCTTGCACATTGGCCAGCTATTCCTACTGGGAGCTGTCCATTCACAGCAAAGTGCAGGGCAGCCAAAAAGCTGATCACCACCTCACACCCGCAACTGGCAGCACAGAATTGCAGCATTTCCCCACTTCCCAACACAACTTGTGGTTTGTTCTCCAGGAGAAACAGAGACCAAATTGCAAAACCTCTGCATCTCCCAGTGGGGCCTCACTCTCAGAAAAGTCTCACCCAGGGTCCTTTCCTATCTTCTTGTCTCATCTTGTTGTCTTGTTATACAAAATATCTCGCACTTCAGTTTAAAGGCAGCCAGGGCAACCATAAATGTACACGAAAGTTTGTAGAAATGCATGTTGAAGTTTCCAGTCTTTCAAATACAGAAAATAGAAATTGGAAAGCATTTTACTTCAGCTAGATAATGCAAATACATCTTTTTTTCCCATCTACTTTTCCTTGGAAGGGATGGCAATCTTCACTCCCAACTCCAAAAAACACTGAAGAGTACACAGTTTTGAGATAGATATATATATATATTTTGTTCATGTATTTTTTTTCCATTATAAAAGACTATTTTAACATTTGGTGCTTGATAGAGGATAAAAAACGTGGCTGATGGGCCTTAGTGTTATCAAAATCTGATATCAACTTTTATTGACCTTTTACATGAAGAAAGACATATGATGTATTTTGGCAAAGGTCCTTCAGTTCAAATTCTTTCAGAATCAATTATCAATACATTATAGTAATGCACCCAGAAAGGATAGAGATCCAGCCTTTGGCATTGTAATAGCAGAGACTGTAGGTCTCACATTTGTGTATACCACATAGACTATAGCCAAACATGAAATACAGTAAATTATGTAGAGGATTCTGAAAAAAATAAATATCTTGGTTCATCTATTTTTGTTTTACTTGAACAAGAACATTAATATCCATAGTGAAAGAGCTTGCTGGTGTTAGCAAAACTACTCATATAAGAAAACAAATACACATCTGAGAATCAATCTTTCAACACCAGTGCAGGTGGGTCTTCAGAACAAGTAAAAATTTTCAAGTGGATGTTATACTTCACATACATTTTTTAAAATCTGGTTTTATAGTAAAGGCTAGGTTTAGATGCAGCAGAACTAAAACATCTCCATGCACAAATAATCCTTTTTTAGTTAAATACACACCATGTTCTTCATTTGCATTTACAAAAGAATATAGTTGGCCATTTTGCCACTTTCTAAACATCATAGCTTCTGTTAATACGTTGAGATACCACATTCAGAGTTTTTACTCGATCATAAAGCTTCCCTTTTATACCCAAAGGTTACTGAACTTTACACAGTTGACTGAGATTTACAAGCTAAGTGAGAAAGCTCCTTCCACGAGTAAGGCTTTGTTACTAAGCAAGTAGAAGGTGGTTCTCACCATGGAAATAAAGTACATTATTCAAATAACTCCAGTAAATAAGGCATGATGGGGCAGCAACAGTACAAAGGCACAGTACCAGGGAAAAAACAAGTCATAGGATCTACAGACTGATAAATCATGCATCTGAACCTGAAACAGCTTAGATTGTCCTTGTTCTAAAATGATTTGTAATTTTAACAGAGAAAAATTTTTAATTTTAAAATAAGACATTAATGTAACACATAGTATATGTTACTCCACAGCCAGTGTTTATTTATAATCCACCAATCTAATAAGACAATAGAGCATTGCAGTTATTCTATATAAGATTACTCTGTAGGATAATATTATTACAGTAAGTAAATCTAAATGCATATTTTACAACTGTTTTCCCCAAATGCCTTTTCTTTTATTCCAAACAGTTTATAAGCCTATAGTGGAATTCTAATAACCAAGTTGAAAAAAAATCAAACAATAATTCAAATAAACATTTGTAATAATGCTAATAATAATTTCATATGTGCATATATACACACATAAACTGGAACATGCATTACTTTATCTGATTGTCAAAGTCAATGTATTTAACTTCTCCAGTTGTTTAACTTCTGTAAGTACCTCTGTAAGGAAAATCCCTTACTCTGATTTTTATAGTAACGTACACATAAACAGAATAAAACTTTCAGCTAATTAAATAATTTATAGATAGAAAATTAATTCCAATACCTTTAAATTAACATTAAAGACAGGCTGAGAAAACCAACAGAGCTGCCACACCCCTGCCAAGCTTTTAATATTTCTTTCACATTTTCCTCAGAACTAAATTTTCTGTCAGTTCTCTGGCCAACTTTGCCCTCACCAGTGAGGACTGAACTAACAAGCATGTCCACAGTCTGTCACACACAGAGAATCCCATACAGCCCAGAGACACAGCAGAGCTGGAGGAGAGCAGACTGTGTGGGAACAATGCTGTCACAATATTGCAAAGGCAATTACCCAGTTTCTAGTAAAGAAAAGAGACTGTAATGGGGGCATGTTGTTAATACAATCCCTCTAAAGCCAAGCAAGCCAATGGCAACAAGAAAGAAGATGGATATAATTCCATGTAGTAGAAGCAGCTCCAAGCACCATGGGACCCATCCTGTGCTCCAGCTTGCTTTTCCCAAGAGGGATTGCAAGACCTAAATTTTATCTCAATATAAGTGTTCACACAGTGATCACTTCTGTTTTCTTTCACGTCTGTTACAGTCCTCAAAATCTGTGTTAAACTCTACCTCATGCAACTCTCAAAACTGCTATTCAAGAGCACAAGGGTTCAGGTTTCTTCATAAACCAACCATCCAGAGAGCTGAAACCTGACATCCAACCTAAGAGCAATTACGGCTCTTTCATCAGACTCTGGAAGTCAGCTGATATCCAAAATAACAGCACCAAGTACAGTTTACATTTCTGCAACCAACACTGCAGTTCTTTGAGCAAGCAGACAAGAATTGAGTTCAGTGCTGTAAGGTTAGAGAGCTCACACTGTGCTGTTCTCAGCACAGGATGAAAGAGATGGATAGAGTTGAGTTTTCCTGCTCTCCTGCCACAAGCAGAAAAAGCAACCCCTCCAAAGACCCCACTCCGTGGGACAGATCTTCAAGAGCACCAGAATACACAAAAGAGGTATCAACTATCTCAATTTTAAATCAGCTGAAAATCCTGACTTCTGTGGAAATAAAACTTTCAAAAGAAAATCTTAAAAAAAATCACATCTTTGCGGATTCAAATGTTTCATGACAGCACTTATGAATCTATTATACTACATTTTGTAAGAAAAAAAGGCAAAAAAACCTGTCTGATTGCACAGATCTCCTTTTATTGACAGAATTATTAATATTATACCTGCTATGAAGAATATTTTTCTTCTAAGTCAAAAAGCAAGTGTGCCTTTCTTTCTTTCTCCCCAAATGTCAACACTTGCTCCATTTGAGAAAGCTTGCAATTCAAACAGCTTTTCACTGAAAAATATGTTTACAAAAGAGGTCTTGAACTATCTTTTGAAAGATATTATTTCATTCTTCCATTATTTTGCCCCTTGAGTATAACTAAATTAATGACTTTTGTTTGCAGTTATAATTTTTCTTTCAGTTGTTTGCAGTTATAATTTTTCTTTCCTTTCAGTTGTCTTGCCTCTATTGAATATGTTAAATAGAAGACTTTTCTTCCCCTTTGGTTTTTATTTGTGAGTCATATAGACTTGTGTTCAGGAGTGCACAGAAGGCAGTAGCACGTTTCTCAACACATGGTGTTCCATATGCAAGACATTTAGATGTGTCCATAGACTGGATGTACTAAAAGTCCTCTGACTGCAACAAATTGAATTGCTGCTAGTCACTACAACATGGCTAAAAAGAAGTCTGTACCTTCTTCCAAGAACCACTTTAAAGCCCATTTGGTGGTTCTTCAAGTACTTCAAATAAAGAAGAAAAAAACCTGCTCAGAAAAATAAATATACTTTTAAAATAAATAGGGAAAAAAAAGGAAAATAAAGAAAAATAAAGAAAAAAAATTTAAAAAGAAAAAAAAAAAAGATCCAGATACGTTTTAAAGTTTTTTGTCCACAGAGTTGGTTTGATTCACTGCTAATGCCATGAAAAATAATGTCTCACGGGGAAAAAAAGAAAAAGGGGACCATATGAAAATAGTAAGTACAGAACTGGTGGCAAATACAGGAAGTAGAGTTACATGCCCTTCCTGATGGGATTACTGTTCCAGATTTGCTCATTAAATTGTGAAGAGTTGGCTGTTCATGGTCTTCTGTCAGGTGCTATCTGATGATAGGAAGATCATCCCAGTACACTACAACAACCAAGTGTCTTGACAAACGTCCTGCAGAACTGGAATATTGTATCTCCAGTATGTGACGGAGTTTTGCCAAATGTTTAACAGCCCTATTATTTCTCCCTGACAAGCTGTTTTACAGAGGTTATTATTTTCTGATTACACCAAATTAAAGTATGGGTTGCTGGACAGAACAGAAGGATATTTACATTGGACCTCTGGCATCATTATAATGAGATAAAGGGTAAATAGAAGCCAGAAATTCTTCACTTGGAGTGACATTGCAATTTGTTATACTGTATATTTACAAAAGAAAAAGATAAAGTAATCTAATTGTTATTTTCAATAGTCTTAGCAAAATAAGTCTTTTATACTCAGAGTGATTAACCCTCAATAGTCAATATTACTAAATTGTGAAACAAATGCATATATTAACAAGCACAAAAAATAAATTGATAATATGAGCCTCTTTGATTTTGAATAAACTTCAAACTGAATTTTTCTGCAAGTGTTTTATGTTGAGGAGAGGTCCTGCTGTCATTTATCTCACTTGTTAGGCACATGGCACTAATTTGGCAGTATTGAAGTCCTATGAAGAATAACACCCACTGAGATACAGACTATAAAGTGTCATCTAACAATTCCCTTTCCTTTCTATACCATTCAAATATGTGTGGAAAGTGGTATGGAATGGGCAGAGTCAGCTCTGCAGTCCCATTAGTGTTTCATCCCACAAAGATGAGGATGTATCTAAGAGGAAATAACAGTCTGGGAAACAGAACTATTTATTTTCAACAATGAAAGAGCAGGACATTGCTCTTCTGCTTTGCATTCCTTCTGTAGGACACACGAGTCACATGTGTTCAGTACACAGCACTCTCTATTCATATGTAGATATGCATGGCAAAAATTATATATTGTTTTCTAATTTCAAAAATATCAACCTAACTGTAAATGGTAATTAAGACATAATTTTTCTGGCCCCATATCCATTAGCATAAAAATTAACTATTCATGACATAAGTAGTTTCCAAAAATACAGTAAAATAATGCTGCATAGAAAAGAAACAGGGCTTACATATGTTAAATTAACCATGGGAAAAGAAAATGGCACATATGTTTGTCTCGGTTTTGAAAGAC
>VZRZ01004455.1:2333-37831 GCA_013398175.1 Climacteris rufus
CGATAGCTCAGCTGGTAGAGCGGAGGACTGTAGAGGCCGCGCCCCGCGGGAATCCTTAGGTCGCTGGTTCGATTCCGGCTCGAAGGAGACGCTGAATTTTTGTTCCGCCCATGCAAAATGCTTTTGAACACTTTCTCTTTAACCATCTGCAGATACGGTTGTTTTTATCGAAGAGCTCCGGCCGCGTCGCAATGCGAGCCTCTGTGCTGTGTCTCGGGGACTCAGGAGCGGCTGTTCTGCGGGAGCAGGGAATGCTGCGCCTCGCGCAGTGCTGCCAACACCCCCTGAATTTCTGAAGGAAAACAAAACGTATTTTCCTACTGCAACTTACCACAAACCCTTCACAGAGCAAGTCACTGCAGGAGGATACCTGTTGAGATCCCTTCATCTCAGCACAGTTAATTATGATGTTGAAATTCTGAGGGCCATTTTTCCAAGTCTCCTCTATTCCAAATGTCTAGACATTATTTTTACAGAGTAAGGCTGTATCTATGCACACTGCCACAAAAGGAATACATTTTCATATCCAGCCAAGTGAGGTGTTCAAGGCCAGGCTGGACAGGGTGCATCCCTGCCCATGGCAGAGGGTTGGAACTGGATGATTTTAAGGTTCCTTCCAACCCAACCCATTCTAAAATTAGCATGTGTTGACTCTCTCCCTTAGTGGAAAATTGCGTGTCTTTACCAGTGTCTGTCTATTACCTTGTGGGTCTCAGCTACCACGCAGTTGTCCCATCTTAGTGCCGTCTCAGCCCTGGGGTGGGTGAAACTGGCACGAAGGGACTGAGTCCTCTTGGATGAAATGTTGTACCTGTTCATGAAAGAAGCTGGATGTGATGACTGAGCTGACTTTAGTTTGTGTTGTGCTCTTTCTCTTTGCTTTCTAAGAGCACAATGAACATTTTCTACAGGAAATAACATAGAAAAATAATTTAATCATTTTAACTCTGCTCAGTTTTGCATGCTTCTTCATTTCTCTTTAATGATTTTATTCTAAAAAGAGGCAGAGATGTGATTCTTTTTGACTGAAATCATACCTGGATTCAGTCTGATGGAAGGTAGGCAATGAAATTAAATGACTTACAATTATGTTTGAAGTTTTTAGTGTTAAGCAGAGTGGCTTATCCCACAAACTTGTTGTGGGGAGAAAAGTCCACAAACTACCCAAATAACTAGTTGTGTGGTGGTACACCTAAATCTTCTATGATGCTGCTTCTGTTTGGTGTTTGGAGTGAATCAGAGTATATGTTAATATCTAAGCAAGCAAAGGAACAGATCCTTGAGAGTGCATCCAGCCAAAACAGTTGCCCCTCACCCATTTTCCAAATGCTTGGGCTTCTGTTGTCACTGAGACTGGATAGCATCCTAGTGGGAAAGATTGCTGTCCTGTAGCACACCCAGATTATCTGGCACTCTGCAGTGGCTCTTGGACAGATGCAAAACCCCAGAGTGAGATGCTGGATGTCTCAGGACATCTGCTGTTGTCCTCAGTAGCATCATGGTTGCACTTTCTGCACACACCGTTTGCTGGGGGAAGTTGTTCCATATAGACACAGATTCCAGTAAAACTACTGTGTTACACCACTTCATCACACTGATTTTTTTTTTCATGCAGACAGGCATTCTGCATTATGTAAAGGACCTGTGTGGTTATAGCTCTGGCTGCTTTGCATAGGCAGGCACATCCTCTGCAATCCAAGGCCTAGTTCCTCTTTGGGGAAACCCTGAGTTGCCATTTGCCACTTGCCAGGGTGCAAAGCCATAATTTTGGACAGCTGTCTCAACAACTTCTCTAGCTGTTACCGGAATGAAGTTGTTGATAGTTTGGCAAGGAAAAGGGAGTGCTACAATTCATACATACAACCTTTATTAGTCAGAGCAGTTGACAGCCAAGGTAGATTTGAATATGTGGTACTTTACATAGAAATAAATATAGCAAAACAGAGAAAAAATAGAGAATCTGTACATTTTGAGAAGATTATCGGGTGTGCAATCAAACTGTACATGGGAACAGATCATGTAATCATATGTTCATGTTAGGAACTTCTCTGAAAAGCAAACAAATTAGTAAAATCCCATTGAAGACCTAAGTCCTGAAATCCTTATTCATCCTTTTTCCACACGTCCTCAGATAACTGATCTTCACATAAATGAGATACTCTCTTTGGAACTTTAAAAACTAAGTTTCCCATTTTAAATTAAACCATGTGTTCAGACCTTTAAGCTGCATTTCCTGGACAACCCCCTCGGAGTTTTGGTCACTGGTTTGTTCTGAGGTTTTTTGTTAACTGAGATAATGTGTTGTGGCTCTTCTGTACAGATCCCTCTGACTGTAAAAGGGATTTACAAACATGCAGCAGCTTGTCAATCTTTGCATCACACTGTGAGATCAGGTCATAAACCTTTCCCAAGAAAAAACTCTCATTTAGAGAGTGTAAATAAGAACCACATGACTTGTGGTACATCTCAAGCCCATGGAGATAATTTCTTTGATTTTAGAGAACTTTGGGCTCTGGCCCATAAAGTGTTAGATGTGAAAGAATTCCACAACTGCTTTTGCTATTATGGGATTTACTTTTTCCTCCCTGGCTTTAGACCTGCTCTGTAACTGTTGTTGAAATCAAGGGTGCAATTCCCAGTGAATTCCATGGAAGCAGGAGGACGGATTTCACATGGGAAAGGATTCCATGTGTAACACATAGCTTTACACCAGACTTTTCTCCCCGTGCTTCTTTCAGCTCTCTGCTGGAAATAGTCACTATGTAACATTTGGACATTTTCACAGTGAATTTCTCTTCCAGACAGTGAAACTTAGGAAATCACTTTGCCTGCAGATTTTACTATGTACTATGTACTATGTGCTCTCCCTGCTCCTTCCTTTGGGGATAACATCCTACGCCAGAGCAAACACCCTGCAAAGGGGAATAGTGAAGAAAGCCAGAAGATGAGAGTGTGTGCTGGGGCCAGTGGGTGTTGGTGTCCCCCAGTGTGTTCCCAGCGGCCGCTCTCTGCCCATCTCACAGCACCCCAGTGCTGCCTGATCCATGCCCTGGTGGGAAGATGTGCAGCACTTGGCTACCACTGGAAGATGCCTTCTGGAGTTGTGTCCTCAGTGGCAGGATGGTGTCACCAACCCCCCTCTCCAGGGACTACCGGGTTGGATGGGAACATCCTCACTGGGCAGGCAGGACGTGGTCTGGTTTTATGTACATATGAGTGGTCTCCAAAATCATTGCACCTGAAGGCAAAGAGGAGCCTGTGGGAGCCCCAGCCATGCCAAGATCTTTTCTTTTTTTCTGTAGCAGAAAAGCAGGGCCATTTCTGAGGGTAATGTGAGCATTGGCTGTCCCCAATGCCAGCACCCGGAGAACAGATACATCACCTGATCTGGAAGTAAATGACTTTAAAATGTCCACATGTTATGGAACATTTAAAGAAATGTTGAAAGTAGTATTTCTTGGCTTTATAGCCAAGAAATAGCTAGTGCTATGAAACACACTCTTTTCCCATATATTTAGCTGCCACTGAATGATATTTGATGTCAAAGGTGAGAATAGAAGGAAGATAATAATGTTTCACAACTGCAGGATCCAATTTTAAGCAAGGGAATAACACTTTTGGCTAGTTATATATTCACTGGTCTGTGTAATTTAGTGGAACATTGTGACCCCCTTTAGACCACAGCATGCAAAAATAGCAAATACATAGAACTGACAATGATTGATGTAAAAAAATCAATAAGGAGAAATTCAGCTGCCTCAGGCTTAAACTACTATGTCACATCAGTGAAGGGCTAAGTTTAAGAACTAAGAGGTATTCCTTTAGCTCTTACAAATTAGTGGCCTAATTTCTTTATGCTTCCTTTAGCCATACCCACACGTATCTCTACTGATTCGTGCTGTGGTACACCTGAACATACACCTCATCCCTACCTCTTTATTTAAAATCATGCCATGTGCTCTTAAAGCCCCTGTGCCTGCCACAGAGGGGAGGATTCAGTCTTACCCCAATGAGCTGCTGAGGAGGACGGTCAGTCCTTTGCTGCTTGCCTTCCCTGCCAAGTCCTTGCTGCTCCTGCAACCCCAGTGCCTGTGCTGGTGTGATGGCTCCCAGCCCAGTGCCAGCAGGGCAGCAGGGCCAGAAGCCAGGGGCATGGTGAAACAAGCCAGCTGGCAGAAAGCTGTTGGCTGGGAACCAAGAGGAGGAGCTTTGCCACAGGCCTGTGGGAAGAGGAGACAGGCTCTGGAGAGGCCAGGGCCAGCCTTCCGCTCCCCATGGCCTTTGCCCACTGTCTCATGGGTTTGCAGCTTTTGCAGGAGAAGACATAGAGCCTACCTGTGCTTCTGGATGAGAATCCTGGATTTGGAATGACCTGCACTGTAACAACCATTAGAAAAATCTCCCAGCACTTTGTCTTGGCTCAGGATTTGTACTTTATAATTGCCAGAGCTGAGTATCAGCAAGTCACTAGCTGCTCTCCAAAGAGCACTTCCTCTCTGGGAAGGAGAGCCCCATCTGTCTTGCCACCAAATTTCCCCCTGCTAAAGTCCTGCTAAAGAGAGTTTCTGGGGCTCCCTCACAGGAAAGTTTCACATCCAGCAAAACTGCTGCATGCAAGGAAAGTTCCTGGGGCAGGGAGAAACAGAGCCAGTGTGTCCATAAAGGGACTCAAGACTGTGTCTGGGAGGTGAAACTACAGCTGAGGGCAGGGAGAAGACCAGCTACCAAAGGGAATATTATTAGAGGGAAAGAAAATTTTAAGCCATGAGAGATCAGCATGCTCTGTACAGGCCATATCTCCATGCACAGTGCAGGTATCAACCCATTGGAAGTAGCATAGAGGGAGATTCTGCCTTGGTAGGAAATTACTCTCAGGATTATCTTAAAGACAGCTATGAACACGGGCTGCAGAACTTATCACGTTTTTTGTTGCCGTGGGACTCAGTGAGAAGCACCAGCGGGTGGCTGGGCTGCTCTAGGACTCTGTGCGGTAGCTGCGATGGCTGTCCCCAATCAGCTGAGTCTTCTCAGTTACGTTAGTCGGCTGAAGCATGATAGGAGTTTCTCCATCTACATTGGGGAAGAGAACAAAAGTTACTTTGAGAACCCTTCACTTGCTACCAAAGTCAGATTTCTTGTTAGCACCACAACATTTAATTCTCTGTTCTGGTTAAAGCTTAATCTTGGTTTCACAGACTGCTGTGTGGGTGCCAGAGAGGTGGCACTGCCCACACCGAGTACAAATGCTCTTACTCCTTATTCTCATCTAATGGCAGATTTCTGTGTGACTATTGCTGCTGCTGTTAAACTGGACACTTGCAGTACCTGGCACTTGCAGAGACTGCAGGCTAAAGATTCCTGTCTGCCCTAATAGCAAGGGCTTGTTCCTGCAAATGTCTGAATATGATGAGCACTGTTGTGAGTCAGCAAGCCCTAACTTTGGCAGCATTTGTGAGAATGGGACAGAAATGAGTATGGAAGAAGACAGAGTTAACAGTAAAGAAAGAGGAGAGTTAAAAGGAAAAGAATGCGTGAGCAGTAATATTAATATACTTGAGAGAGGAGAAATCACATATATCCTGAAAGCCAGCTAGTTAAATAAAAATGTTAAATTGAATTTGAAGTCTTATGTAATATATATCCAATAGAACTCTGGGAATTACTATATTAATGAGTTTGGAATTACCAAAACCTCAAATTATCACTGTATAAATCCTTCCTGCTGTGTACTTTCTCATTCCATGCAATTTTATGTTTGCTTTTCCAGTATATCCATAAAAAATGCATTTGTTGTACAGTGGAGGAAAGTAGAAGTGACGTCTTTACAGAGTTCCTTGATGGCTACTGTGTTCCCTCAGATAAAGAACAAGGTTTGCTTGCCCTTCTCCTAGGCCTCTTTCCAACCCACGAGTTTTTGGGAGGAAGGGAAGTACTGAAGTCTCAGAGGCTGACTTTTACAGGTTCAGCCATCTTAATGAAGTGTTTCATATGAAAATTTCTGGACTATCTATATCTTGATACTAACACAGCCTTCACAGTAATTGAATACGAATTATGACTTTTTTGCCAAATGACCAAACGTTCAGGCAAAAAAATCTCATCTGACATTTCCTCCTGTTTACATGACAGTTGATGGGATGAATCATGGGCAAAAGATGTAATGTACAGGAGTAACTTAACCCAGAGCAGGAATCTAATTGCATGCCATACGGCTTCCCCTTAGTGGGGGTTGAACAACTTTGACTCTGTCAAGGTGAAAGGCAAGAATGATTAAATACCAAGCAGCTTCTCTGTATGGGCAATTCCATATTTAGACACAAGGTCAAAGACAGACGTGTTTCATAACTTCTAAAAGTATATGAGTAATTAATGCTTTGAGCTCCGCTCAGGCTCATATTAGTTTGGCAGTTCCAATCCATTTTTAAGTTGCTGTGTATTTTCTAGATTTCTGAGCAGCATTCCCTCCCACCCTCTGCTGCCTCCAAGTTGCTCATTTTCTGGAAGATTACTGATGGAGGGCAGAGATTAGCAGTTCATTTTGCTGTGATACCCAGGTGTGCAACAGGAGAACAGGACCCACTGCAAATCTGTCGTGTTGCCTCCAGCTGATCTGCAGACAGCTCTGAGCTGACACCCTCACCAAGCATTTTGCTGCTTGCACCCTTCTAAGATTTATGATGGGGTGTTTTAGCAGAACGGGACCCATGGCATAATAAACTGTACAAATATAGTCTGCTAATGGCAAGCTGCAGAATGGAGGTGAGGCAGAATTCACAGTTTAAACTGCTTTCTATAGATAGCTCCTGCTCGCTGTTCGCCTACATTTGTATCATATGGAGTGTGGAGGAGACAATGAAGTGATAAAAACTTATTGCTTCTGAGTTGGGAAAGGATTTTGCTACTCAGGTTCTTTTATTCTTTTTCTTCTCTCTCAACATTCATTTTCTGTAAAATAAAACTTGGTCTAGAAATGCCTTGCTTTGTTCTTACAATGATAACCAACCAGGAGAGACCAGACCGGCATCATTACAGCCTGAAGTACAAAGGCAATCCAAATTCCAATGCCACCTCCTCCGGGAACACAAAAGTTAGCAAAAATTTTGCCATCAACTTCAGTGGAAGCAAAATCTGTCAACCTGTCCCGTGTGTGTGGGAAAGTGATGAAGTGTTGCACGTGTCTGTGCTGCAGACAAACGAGTGATATTTCCCTCTGCCAGTGTATTTTGACAGGTTACCCATAACATCATGGCATGATACCACGGATTACCTTATTTTACACCTTTCTAATGTCATGTTTGCTCTGAAACACCGAAAAATTTCGTGTTTTAAATTTAATAATCCAAATATAAGATTTGATTTTTGGACTTCCATTGTACATTAGGTCAGAGTCTTCTGAGTCAAGAGAAGAAATCCTTGTAAGCGAAGTATGTGCCAGGGCTTGCAAAGCTCTAATTTCCTTTAGTTCTGATGGTCATGCTACCCATGGAAGATATGCTGTAAAAGGAGTTTCTCAAGGGAGACATTGAACTAGCTTAGCATTAGAACTAGACAAATATATTTGACTAAAACCTTCTTATAGAGGAACATTCCCATAGGAATTCTCTCTTTCTAGAGTAGCATTTCAACAGAATTGAAGCCTTTGACATGATTGTGTTGATTTCAGTGACAACTACTTTGCTTTTACATTTTAGGAAATAGATCACTGAATCTTTGGCCTCATACCTCTTTCTTTTTCACTAAAAATTATGTTTTATGGTATATTAATTTGTGGAATGAAATCAGCTGTGTAAAACCTTAATTTTGTAAATGAGACATGTGAGAGACCGCAAAATTACTATTGTCATATCAATTCAATAGTTGAACTCCAAACCTCAACTCCCATAACACACATACCACCTCTTTTAAGCAGTATGGCTGGCACCAGGCAGCTCCCCCTGAGCACAACTGCTGAGAACTCACTCTCAGAGGTTTTTAGCATCAGGAATTGTCATACTTTATTGATGTTGCGTTGCTTAGAAAAGCAATGACTGACTAAAAAATATTTGGATAGTTTTAAGTGTGGCCTTAGCTTGAGAATCTACATTTTGACCTTAGCAAAAGTTCTGGTTAGCAAGAATGTAGATGCTGGGGACAGCAGGAAGCAAAGAAATTAATTACTGGCTAGAATGCTCAGTCTGTGCTCAGAGGGCATGCTAAGAATTTGGATCCTAATAGGATCTCCTCTTCCAAAATGAAATCTGCTGCCCAAGTGATTACAATCCATTTCTGAATTACATACAGGAGCGCTTCTATTGTTTTAAAGGAAGGCATGAGTATTAATTTCTATGGCCCAACATAAAAAATGTACTTTTGCTATTCTAAAAGTCATTGAGTCTTTCTGGCCAGCATCCCTAAAGTTGGGGGGACAAGAGAAGAAGGGGGAGAGGAAGTGCACTTTCATCTGGTCATCATTCTTTTTTTTTTGCTAAATGCATTTTCTGTTTTCCTTTCAGCTGCAGAGATGCTCATGCTACCCTTTGTCATAAAGCTTTTATTTATATTCCTAATAGGTTGCTCTCTTTTAAAATAAAGAGAATTCTACTTTACTGAGGCATGCTGGTTTTGATTAGAAGGCAAATGTAGCAAAACTGAAGAGGAGGGTAGGACAGTTATAAAGATCTAGTTTTCTTCAGACCCTACCTATATGTTTAATATTGTCTTCCAAATACTTAAAACATGAAATTCCACATTGTGTTAATTTTTCAGACTTGTACTTTGCTAAACATTTTAAATTATTTTTGAAAATTGGTATCTCAGTGGGACTTGGTGGGAGTAAAGGATGTCAAGGTGGCCTAAAATTAAATAATACCAATACCTTCTGGCATTGGTACCAGAAGGAGGGAATATTTTTCTGCCACTGGGCAATTTTGTGCCGGATTTTGAGAGAGAGAAAAATACCTGCCAAATTGAAAATAAGTAAACAAACCAGGATAGAATTTAAACATTCTGATTCTTCAAAGTTCCATCTTCATACTTCAGACTTGGCTTTGGTATCATTGACTCATGAAGAGCAAGACCTATTTTAGATTAGCACTTTTCAGGTGCCTAATGTCATAGAGTTTATTTGATTTGTTTCAAATAATGTATTGTGGTTATAAAGTTTTTGCTAATAATTTTTATTACCTTTGCAGAGACTGATCAAGTATGATCCATTTTTAAGCTGATTGTATTTACCTTGATATGTCTCTAGGCAAAACCAATTTAAAAACATCACCACACGTTGGCATAACTGTTATATAAATAGCATTTGTTTCAACTACTACAAGTGTTTTGTTACATATTTATGGAAGGGTAAATTTGTGTGAAAAGTTGGGGGGAAAAAAATTCTTACTGCTAAGGGAACATGACATTTGCAATCTGGCAGTGCTATTTTAAGCATAATAAACGTAAGAATATAACAGCATAAGATTTTCCATAACAATGGAATAGAAAAACAGTGAGCTGACTTCTTAGATCCTTCGTTATAAAAAAACCATAATCCTAATCATAGTTTATATAAATTTGGGACTGAAAACTGTCCTCGGTCTCTCCCTGGTACCTTGAGTTCTTATTGCTGGCACAAGGGTCATTGCACTCTCACCCTGTACACATCTAACTTGTCTGAGGTGTTTCTGCTTCCCCTGAAGACGAAGGCAAAACTGCCCTTCTTCAGCAGATTAGGACAGAGCTCTTTGTTCAAATGAAGTATCCCACACTAGAGCAAAATTAGAAAATCAGCACCATCATCCCTTGGCAGAGTCAAAGCCTGAATGTGCAGCTGAGGGAATGCAGCAAAGCCAAGAAAAGAGGGTGAGCTGCTGCGAAGGTCATCCTGCTGCCACAGGCCCACCTTCCTGGCTCCTGAGCTCTCTGTTCCTCTTGCTCCTGAGCTAGTACTCACCTACCTCACTGTGAAACACATCAGGGACTTAAATGGGCCAGGAACTACACACATTTTTGAGAGGATTAATTTACACCTGAATTTTATATAAGGCCCGGGTAAGGTAGCAGAATTGCTACTGCTGGTGCAGAAGAAGGTGAGCAGCTTGTGGGCTGGATGGGAGAGGGGCAGGACCATGGCAGCTCCCATGCAGACTCCCTGGGGTTACTGCACAACCTTACTGTTGGAAACTTTGCATCTTTTCTTGAAGTCTTATCTTGAACATGTACAATATCCATCACAGGCAGGGATACGTTTTACAAGAATAAAGCCTGAATGACAGCTTATTCAGGCCAATCAGATGTGACAAGCACCAGTTCACCAGAGCCCAGTGTATGAATACAGCATCTAGGATATGAAGCAACATGGGCATGGGGGCTACAGGATGCACATCGTCTCTTGAGATAAGCTCTGACACTTTTATTGTGTAAATGTGTCATAAGAGATACAGGAGATATTTAGTTATAAGTGTCACAAGTTTGGGTTTGCATTAATACATAACTTGGGAAGTTCACTGGGTCATGGTCTTAGCTAGAGTGAATTGGCACATCTCCAGTGAAGTCTGGAAGCAGCCTCAGCATCGATTCAGAACATCTGGACTACAGGCTTTAAAGATTGTTTTGAACAGCTTTGCCACACGGTAAGCCCCTACCATACTCACCTCTTTCCATGTCGTTCTTAATTTGCTCTTCCAAATCTTCTGGAGACACACAAAACTCCTGCTGCTCCCCTTCAGGTGCCTTTGGCTTACACCTTCCACAGCAGCAGTTGAAGCAGCAGCAGAGGCAGCAGCAGAGGTAGCAGCCTGTCAGCAAACCACAGACTGCAAACAGGCCCTGGGTTAAACACAGCAGGATGAAAATCCTGTCAGCAGTGACCTTCCTCAAACTTGAGGCTGCCTCTTACAGCTGAAGGCAGATTGTCAGAGGAGCTCTGGTTCCCAAGTGCTTGGCACTCAGAGGAGTCCAGCTGCTGGCCCCGTGCCTGAATAACGGCCAGATCTTCCGAAGCCCTCCTCACCACAAGCTCCTACTTGTCACTCAGAACCACGTCCATAAAGAAGACAGCAACCAACAGGCCCCCACACGCTCAGCTTTTGAAAGTCTGTCTTCAGCTGATGGCCTTCAGAAAAACCCTCCAGGTGGTATGCAAAACCCCACCTACCTTAAAATGACTCATTTCCATCTTTAAAATGACTCATTTGCCCAAGATCATTTTTGCAAACACTTATTTACCGGCAAGTTCTTGTCAATAACAAAGCTGAGAGAAAAAGAAGCAAAGACCCAGATGCACCCCACATAACTTTAGGCACTGAACTAAGGCATCCAATTTAGGACTGTAGACCCTGTGGACTCCCCACATAGTTAAAGAGAAGTTAAAAGCCCTTTCAGAGGGAGGTTCAGCTATAAGAGTACTTGAATTGCCTGTCATGGGTGCCTCTCTCTCTCCCCATTAGCCTGTGCAGGACCACACAGGTGACATCTCTTAAATTATAGTCCTTGGACTATGGTTTCATGGTCTGGGGACTCAGCAAGAAATTCCCAACCGCATGGCCCATTGCTCACTCTTGTACCCCATGGCACAAAGAAAAGAGGTTTCAGCAGAGCCAACACAGCTGCCTGGGACCAAGACCAGAGATCTCAGTCAGACTCAAAGGCTAGAAAAATTAAATTTACAGAGCTTTTCTTTGTTCAGACCTGAACAAAGTCAGTGCTGGGGTTCACAGCACAGCTCCACAGCTGTTCAAGTGTATGCTGCGTCACAGCAGTGGGACCTGCAGGAGGGGAATTTTTAGGCTGTTATTGCCAGTCTGTGCTCCATGGGGATGTGACAGCAGCCTGACTCCTGACCCTGGGTAGATCCAGGAGTGCACTGAGATGTTTGTGACACAGAAGAAAACTCCATGGACATCTCTTCATGGACATAGTGGTATAAGAGCAAAGGAAAACCACCAACATTCATGAAAAGTTAATCAAAGCTGATAGGTAGAAATAAACAGAAAGAGGGCAGGTGTAGATTAGATATTGGGAAGAAATTCTTCACTGGTGGTGAAGCACTGGAACAGGTTGCCCCAAGAAATTGTGGGTGCCCCATCCCTGCAAGTGTCCAAGACCAGGTTGGATGGATCTCTGAGCAACCTGTTCTAGTGGGAAGTGTCCCTGCACATGGTAGGGGAATTGGAGTTAGGTGATCTTTAAGGTGCCTTCCAAACCAAACCACTCCATGAATGTGTATGTAAAAGCAGCACAGCTTTGTGGCCACCAAGAATATATGGGCTGGAGGTATAGCCAGGTTTTAGCGTTATAGTTATACAGTCTGCCCTTTACTAACTATTTGTTATATTCGTAAAAGAACATGCTGCTGAGGAAGAAAGCAAGCACAAATGTCAGGATGTTGTCAAATTTAGACAATGGAGCTATGCAAATAACATTGTTATGTATGCATGTCTGAGGTAATGTTAGTGGGGGCCGATTGGAGCCTCTTTGAAGGTAATAAGACTATTTCTATACCTAATATTAATACAGGCATGTATCTAGAGTGAGAAAGTGGTTTTAAATGAAAAGAAGGGCTCTGACTTTTTGTTTTAAAGTGTTTTCCTTCCAATGGAAAGGAAACCTGAAACCGTTCTAAATGCCATAATCCCTAAAATAGGTTATCAGACTGTTTATCACTTATGCTGTAAAGGAGAATAAATCACCACAATTTATAGAATGAAGAAAAAGAGAGATTAAAAGTGCATAGATGGGAAAAAACCTTGAATTTATTCAGGATACCTTTAATATTTCAACATTTCTTGTGCTTATATTACCATAGTTGGTAAATCAAGGATCAGTTTATTGATATGATCAATAAACTGTCTTCATGGTAGAGGATAAATTGTTTTTTGCTAAAACAGTTAAACAAAGAACCCTGCCAGTGGAGAAGCGGTTCAATTTCCCATTACCCATGTCTGTATGTTCCCAGTTTAACATGCCTGCTAAAAAGTCTGGCACTTTGAGAAAAAAGTAATTTTCATTTTGCATTTCTCCTTTCAACCAAGTTTCCTTACTGCTAATTATAAAGCTCCTCACAACTGTTGGATTTTCTCAGTATGAGTGTGCTGGGGAAGAGCAATGTTTGCAGTTGAAGAGGAAGATAATCAAAGGCTGTGGTACCTACTGTTCTCTACCAGAATAGAGGAAATTAGGGGTCCAGAGGTCATCGGCAGGTGATGCCTCAGACTCAAACAGTATTATGATGACCAATATAAAAATTTCAAACTGACCCAGCATTTGTGCATGAGTTAAAAAGAAATGAGAAATAGTGAAAAATAGTGAGCTCTGCTTGCAAAAACCAAACCAAACCAAACCACTTGGTGGCCTCTTTATAGTTTGGAGGAGGTGAGATTTTGGGTTGGGGGAGAGATTGAGGGACCACCTGTGACAATCCTCAAATGAGTCTATTTGGATTTTTTGCACAAAATTATTGAAAACCAGGAAGCAGTGATTACTTTTTCTCTTCAGCAT
Source organism: Climacteris rufus (assembly GCA_013398175.1). NCBI lineage: Eukaryota > Metazoa > Chordata > Aves > Passeriformes > Climacteridae > Climacteris > Climacteris rufus. The sequence goes on from VZRZ01004455.1 coordinate 15,798, forward strand.
GTCTTGTCTCACCTCTGGGATACAGCTTTCTTGAAGCAATCCTCACATTCCTCTTTTAGCTGTTAGGCACTTACTAGCTTCTCTCTGTACTCTCCACTGCTCTCTTTATGAGTCAAAGACACAGTGGCAATTTCTTGTTCCTGGTTTTCTAATCACAGAGGATTTTATACTCCATAAAATCTCCATTAAAGATCAGTAAGTAAAAGTGCAAATAAAAGCTAAAAAAGAAAGCAGGAAACAGTGAAGGAAATCTATTTTACCAAGACTGTTAAATGAACACTGTTGCTCTCTCAGGCCTAAGGCAATGCTTCCTGCCACCTAACTGTGACGAAGAGGCAGAAGGAGAGGGTGGACAGCAAAATCAAGAGGGAATGATCCATCAGGAGATGACAGCAGCTGTGGTGGGGTGTCCAGCCTGCAGTAGGAGTCAGCTACCGGAGCTGCAAGCAGGCAGCCTCCAGCCAGCCTTGGAGGGACAATGGCACCTTGGCAAGTTTAATTTAAACACCAGTACTTTGTCCATTGGTTTCATTCACTGTTTTGCATTTGAGCAGCTTCTGCCTCATCGTGATTCAGAAGACAAATTAGCACTTCTCAGACCCACAAAGTGCCCAAGTGACTTCCCAGCTTGGGCAGTGCAGCACTGGCCTGATCCATGCTGACTCTGTGTTCCACTGTTCTCAGATAAAACTGTCATAGTGTGCTTGCTTCAAGCAGTACAGATCATCTTCCTGTGTATTCCAGCACAGTCCTTGCTTTTCTGTGCTTCTGCTGCTGGAAACAGGTGGGGACTGCATGGATTTTGCATTTCCCATTCTGTTGCATATCTGTAATATTTCAATATTTGCAGAACGACTTGAATTTGATATATGCAAACATCAGAGGACACCAGTGAGACAAGAGAACACATGAACTCAACTCCTTCATTATTAGAACAGCCCATGATGTGTTTTTTCTTGAGCGTTATGCAGAGTTTTGATGTATAATTCTCTTCCTTTCCTACTCTCTTGCTCCATTCCACTCTCCTAACTTTTTCTTAGAGTTCCTTTCTCTCACCCTCTCACTGGGGCACATATATGACGCCACATTCACAGTGTTATGTATTATTATTGCTTACGTATGTTGTGTGCTATATATAGCAAAAAAGACAGCTAAATTTGTACGGTAATAATTTATCAATTTGTTGTCACATAAATGGGACTTCTTGTTTTTGACTAATGAGTCATTTTTATTTAGTCATTACTGAAAAGAAAGTCAAAATTAACTTGGAGCACTAGATTCAAATCTAATTAATGTCTGAAAGTGTTACAAAACTGTACTGTAACTATATACCAGGTTAAAAAAAGAGAAAACTTTCTATATTAGCATTAGTCTGAGCTTATGTTACCTTCTGCCACTGTCAATTTTCCAGATAATACTGTTTTATTAGGTTTTTACTTTAGAGTCAGATCCTACTATTACTTAAGCCTGTAGAGAGACCATGTTTTTCAGGGGGTTCCTTGTGTGTGTAATTGTCTGTGTGCATTATATCTTTTCTTTTCCAAAAGAAAATAACACCTTACCTTTGCCCACCAGCTTGAGAGCATGAAGTAGGTGTTAACATTTTCCTCACCAAACTGTTCGGCCACATAGAGCCCTAATGATCCATACTTGTCATATATGTTTCTCTTGGACAGATCAGTCAGGGTTGCATGAGCATTGTTGATCTCTTTAAATTTTTCTGCAGCCTCTGGATTGTCTGGATTCTTGTCAGGATGATATTTCAGAGCCAGTTTTCTTAAACATGAGAAACAAATAAACAAACAAATAAAATAGAGGAAAAATAAGTCATTTCTATGTGTGCATGCATAAAGATGCTTACAAAACATTACCAAAATATTTTAATACAGTGATAATAATCCTGAACAGTGTGTTCAGTCTTCTATTTTCCAGCTCTGATGTACTCAGTGGAAGAAAACTGACACAAAGACACTGAACATGAAAGTTTTAACAAAAGAGGTGTGCCTATTACACTGAGAATGAACTTTGTGTATTGATACCTAGTGAGCTACTGTGCTAAAGTAGACAGTGATATATGCTGAAAGCACAGATTGCAACATGATAATAAATCACAGGCATTTGTTGCATTATGATTGCCAGCTCATTTGCATCATTCAGCAGGTTTTAGCAAAGATAAAAATTTTTTAAAGGTTGTTTAAAAACATGATGATCACACTACTTATCCAGGCAACATTATTTTCTTTATAGCAAAGGAAATTCTGTGTTCAATTGCCTACCAATAGTAGCTATATTAAAATGTAGTAAACAATGTCTGTGTTTGCAGAAGCCCAGACAGTGATGATGGAAAACACAGTTAGGATTTGCAATAAGAGGGAAGCATCTTTATGAAGCACAAGATGGAAATGCATAATAAGATAACCCCAGTTTCAAGTGCCTGTCTTAGGGCCTACTTCCCCACTGCTGCACTTCTGATACAGGCCTTAAAGCAGTGGAGGTTATTGTCACAGGATCATAAAAAAATTATGTTTGGAAAGGACCTTAAACATCATCTAGTTCCAGCCCCCCCACCCGTGGGCAGGGACACCTTTCACTAGACCAGGTTGCTCAAAGCCCTGTCCATCTTGTTCATGAAGATTTCCAGGGACGGGACATCCACAACTTCCCTGGGCAAGCTGTTCCAGTGCCTCGCAACTCTCACAGTAAAAAATTTCTTCCCAATATCTAATCTAAACCTACTCCTTTTTAGTTTAAAGCCATTGCCCCTTGTTCTATTACGTCACACCCTGGTAAAAGGTCCCTCTCCAGCTCTCTTGCAGGGCTCTTTTAGGTGTTGGAAGATGCTCTAAGGCCTGCCTGAATCCTTCTCTTCTCCAGGCTGAACAACCCCAACTCCCTCAGCCTGTCTCCATAGAAGGGATGCTCCAGCCCTCTGACTGTGTTCGTGTTCCTCCTCTCAACTTGCTCCAGCAGGTCCATGTCCTTATGTTGGGGTCCCCCTAACATAATGAACTAAATGCAGTACACCCTGTGGGACGTAAGAGCAGAGCAGTGTCAGCTAATTTGGGCTGCCTATGCTGGTGGGAAGCCTTTGCTAGGACAAGGTGCAATACTGCCTTTTCCCCCGACTATCCTCAGGGCTATGGCTTTGGAAGACAGGCACAGCTTGAACAGTCCTGTGTGTGATTCTTGGCTTACAGTGCTGGGGAAGCACAGCATAGAGAAGAAAGGGTTTGCTTCCAACCGTGCTGAAGCGCTGGTAGCATGTGCTCATGCACACTTGCAAAACAAGCATAGACAGAGGTATATCTTTTCAACAATCACCACTCCCTTTGGAGAACTGGCAATGAGATTTTCCCAGGACATTTATTTAATGACTAGTGCTGACCTCTAGTGGCATCAAAAGTGATTTAGTAGGGTTTTAAACTGATTCAATCACAGTCAACCTTTGTTGCATTTTGTAAATATTCTCTCTGAATATTTTGAGAGCTAGCCATGACTGCTATGACCAAAAATAGTATTTGTGGTGTGAAGGCAGTGTGCCTACACTTCCTCTAACAAATTTAACCTCAGAGTGGAGTCCTACTTGATTTCCCTGTGAAGTCCCAGTACAGATTATTCTTTCAGTAAAATGTAACTGCTTTGTTCCTGATGACAGTTCCTGCCTGGAAGACATTCTGCCTGTATCAAGACTGATAGGAGCCTGGGAACAGCCTCTGCCAACAATCTCTTCAATTCTGCTCAACTGAAGTCATAGAATCATAGATCATAAGTAACTCCTTGTACATGTCTCTAGCAGCACCAATAGGTTCATGTTCAGTCATATTTAATAAACAGTGCATATTGCACCTTAAACATGAATTTTTGGTCATGTTTAACATGTGCCATAAACCTAATAAAAATGAAATGCGAGAACTGGAGAAACAAGCTTAGTCTTGCATGACTAATGACATTATGTGCCATCCAAGTATTAAGTAAATTATGCAATCTATCTCTCTTCTTGCTTGAAAACAAACCCCAGCAATTACAATTAAAAAAAAGAAAAAAGGGAGAGATATTACTTTCAAAACTCATGTGTGTGTTTGCAGGCATTGGACAATCAATCTCCAGCCTTTTGTTTCCCAGAGACCCAAAAATATCTTCTGTCTGACCCAGCTGCCAAACAACCTCATAAAAACTAAGAATTTGAACAGAATGTAGTTTTGAAAAGTGGAAACACATTAATGGCACTCTTACTTTACTTAATATTGTTTTAGACTACTAACAGGATTACTTTGAACCTTCAGTTAACAAAAGATAATGTATGTCCTTATTTTGGTTTGGGGAAAACTGTCCTCACTAAAAATAGTACATTACCAAAACAACTCTCTGCACACTGAGATGACATATACTATTTGGAGACAACTTAGTAATGGGAAGGAGGTCTAAATATTGGTAGTGCAACTCATATGAGTGAGAAAAAGGACCCTGTTAGGTCCAACACAAAAAAACAATAAAAGTAAGGACAAGAACTATGTGACATAACACGAAGTACCAGCTATATAGAAACTTCCCTGTGGGTCCACGGAAAAGTGACATTCCTAGTAATGTGATAATCAGGGTTCAACATGAGAAAAAGGAAGAAGACAAAAAAAAATGGAGAGTGAAATGAATACTGGAGTTTATTGGCTACTTCCTATACTGAAAACCATGAGTTTATATCCATTCATATTTTCCTCATGGAATGAGGAATGGCCTTCTCCTTCACCACGTTAGGATCACTGCCCTCTGCAGCCTTCCACAGCAGCAAGCAGGATTGGGAGATAAAAGTGACAAGTAGAGAAACAGATATCCCACAAGATGGATAGAGCACTCGTGGGAATGGAAACAGTGAAATAAGCTCAAGATCTGTGTCAGTGGGAGGCTTAGGCCACGAGCTGAGGTCAGGCTAGACTCTGATACAGGGGTGGGTCTCATTACTGTGCTTGTGGATGGAGGTAGCAATATATTGAAGACAGAAGAGTATGGTCTACAGGGTGAAATATGGGAATACCACAAAGTATCAGAGGATGTCAGCAGCACATCTTATGCTTCCTTTGATAGCTCAGCTGGTAGAGCGGAGGACTGTAGGCTCCCTTGCACGGCCATCCTTAGGTCGCTGGTTCAACTCTGGCTCGAAGGAGTGACCTTTTGCCTCTGGGCCACATCTTGCACTGGCTCTGCTGCCTTTTTTTGGTCCTGTCCAGGTGCCTCCCCTTCAAAGAACTGCCCAGCCATGAACTCTTGCCTGAATTTGGGAAGACGACCACACAAGGCAGTTTTGGGAGAACCCTTGGAGAGGGATGGTGGCTCTGAACTCTGGAGTTGTCAGGAGTCACCTTCAATAGGATAGTGAGTGAGCATGTGGTGGTGTGAGAGTGAAGCTGATTGGGGGGCTCAGGCTTTGACTGCAGGGCATCCTGGGTCAGGGCTGGGGAGAGGATGTCAGGCAGATGTTGTGGGATGGGGAATTAGCTCAAGTGGTAGAGTGCTCGCTTAGCATGCGAGAGGCAGTGGGATCGATGCCCGCATTGTCCAATGCTTTTCATTCCCCTTGCTTGGACACAGGGCCCTTTGCCAGGGATCCCTCTGTCCTTTGGGGGCTGTGGGAGCATTTACGGTATGCCCTGGATTTACAGAGGAGGACATCCAGGCTCTATCAAGAGTACTATGGGCAGTTTAACAGAAGAATTGATGTTCTCCCTCTTTGCTGGACAGTTCTCAAATATCAAGCTGTCAGAGACTGAAATAGTTCATGCCTTAAACATTGTTATAGCAAAACTGTATAAAGAAGGCATGACCACCACCCCTCCCTGCAGATGCCTGACTGGAACTTTGGACTGTAAGCCAAAGTGCTGAGATTAGATAAAGGGAACGGAACGCTGTTGTTCAAGCATCACAAGACAGTGCATCCACAAGAAAGCCAAACCCAGCAGCTGTGCTGATCATCCCTGGTTGAGTTCGGAGTAGAGGAGGCCACAGCCCACAGCTGAGAGCAGATTTTACCCCCAACTGAGGCTTTGAGTGTGGCATAACCTCTGATCAGAGGCAATGAACAGCCATCCTCAGTGACTCAGCTGTGGAACCCCCAACCCCGAGAGAGCTATGGGACATTCATGCGAGGGGCAGCTGAGGGGGTGTCATAATCCATCAAAGACCTCTGAAGCGCACGCCAGACTCCCTCCTGAGGCCTGGCACCACAGGACTGCATGTGATGTAAAGTGATGCAACAGATCCAGGGGCTGCTGCAAGAGACAATGGCAAACCTGCCCCCCCGGGGGAGGTGTCTGGATTTGCCTACCTGGCCTGAGTGTATATTAACCCATGGAAGTTTATGCTTTTTGGGGGACCCTCACCACCAAGAAGACCAGCTGGAGAGGATCAACAGAACATCATTGGGATCCACAGAATGGTGATATTTCCTTTCTCTATCACTCTCTTTCTGTCCCTCCACCTCTTTTTCTATTTATTTCTCTTACCTTGTCTCTCTCCCATCTTTACTAACAGATAAAACCCACGCTATTGACACTGGCATATGGTCTCTGTTTGTGCCGTAATTCGGGCAGAGGAATGTCTAAATAACCTTAATAAACCGGACCTTAACACAAGCCTAATACAGAAAAGGACATCACTGAAATAGAGCAACCACAGTGAAGGCCCACCAAGAATCTCAAGGAATGGAGGGATTTTTCTTTACGGATGGGCTGAGGAGAGTCGGCACATTCAGTCTGGAGAAACAGAGGTTTGGAGGACTTGCACATGACATTCCAGTGCTCTGTTACAGAACAGAGCAGTGGCTGTCATTTTGTTTTGTCTTCTGCTTGAGCAGAGTGCAGAAGACACAGTGAAAGGGAATTAAAGGAAGATGCAGCAAGATATAGGTAAGCTCTGTATGGCCGTGAGGAGAGTCCGTCTGTAGAAGATGACATTCAAGGAGCTTATGGAGCATTTCTCATGTGGTTTGCATGGTTGATGGGCTAAAGTGTTGAGCAAGGCGCTGTGAAGTTGGAGCTGAGGCTGTTTGATGCAGGATGTGGTAATGGAGGCCTGAGGTGCACCGTGACTGGGGAATGTTGGCTGAGCGTGTGCTGGGCGAGGTCCTGGGCATGTCCCCAGGCTTCCTTTGATAGCTCAACTGGTAGAGCGGAGGACTGTAGGCTCCCTTGCACGGCCATCCTTAGGTCGCTGGTTCAACTCTGGCTCGAAGGAGTGACATTTTGCCTCTGGGCCACATCCTGTGACACCACTGCTTTTGTTTGGTCCTGCCCAGCGGGCTCCCCTTTAAAGGGCTGTCCAGCCATGAGATCTTGCCTGAGTTTGGGAAAATATAACCAGCCAAGGCATTTTTGGTGAACCCTGGTCGGGAAATTGTGGTTTTGATCTCTGGTGTTGTCTGGGACCACTACCAGCAGGAACATGATCAATTGATTTGGTGTTGGTATGAGAGTGAGGCCAATGCAGGCCCAGACTCTGAGTGTAGAGCATTCTGAACCAGAGGTGGGTGCCTGGGAGGGGAGAGGACATCAGGGAGAGGATGCAGGGTGGGGAATTAGTTCCAGTGGTAGAGAGCTTGCTTAGCAGGTGAGAGGCAGCAGGATCGATGCCCGCATTCTCCAATGCTTTTCATTCCCTTTGCCTGTACACAGGGCCTTTTGCCATGGGTCCTTCTGCCCTCCAGGGCTGTTGGGAGCTATTTGCACCTGGCTGCACAGATAACTACAGCAACTGGGGCTGTAGCAGGAGTGGCAAGGACTGTGGATTGGGGTATTTGAATCTTCCTCTTGGGATTTGATCAAGATCCTTGCTCAGCTTTACGCCTTTTCAAGTGAAGTCATCTGTGATTGAGAAAAGTGAAATATCAAAGGAATTTTTAAATGTGGTAAATAGGATGACTCTGGAAACCACCAAGCAGTGAGAGTCACCCTGCTAAGATCACAGAACAGACATGCAAAGACAGGTAGGTGTTTCGAGATAGCCAACATGGCTTGACCAAGCACAAATCATGACTGACTAATCTAGTGGCCTCCTATGATGGACTGATTGCATCAATGGACAAGGGATGACCTATGGATGTCATCAATGTAGATTTCTCTAATGCCTTTGACATTATCCCACACAACATCCTTGTCACTAAATTGGAGACATAGGGTTTTGATGAATGGACTGTTCAATGAATGGGCTGGATGGCCACATGCAAAGAACTGTAGTCAACAGATCCATATCCAAGTGAAAATCAGTATCAAATGGTGTCCCTCGAGGGTCTGTATCATGAGCAATACGATTTAATATCTACATCAATGCCTTAGAAATTGGGATTGAGTGTACCTTCAGCAAATTTACAAAGCCATGAAGTTTATATGCTTGAGGGAAGAGATTCCATCCAGAGGGACCTTAGAAGGCTTGAGGAGTGAGTCCATGTGAACTTCACTGAGTTAAACAGGGCCAAGTGCAAGATCCTGCACCTGGGTCAGGGCAATCACCAGTATCAGTACATGCTGAGGGAGGAATGGATTGAGAGCAACCATGTGGAGAAGGACTTGGAGGTGCTGGTGAATGAAAAACTTGACATGATCTGGCAATGTACCTTTGTAGACCAGAAAGTCAAGGGAGGTGATTCTGCTCCTCTATTACACTCTTGTGAGACCACACCTGGAGTGCTGTGTCCAGACATGGGTTTCCCAGTGTAAGAAAGACATGGACCTGTTAGAGCTGGTCTGGAGTAGGGCCACAAGACTGGTCAGGGGGATGGGACACCTGTCCTGTCAAAACAGGCTGAGAGATTTGGGGCTGTTCAGCCTGGAGAAGAGAAGGCTTCAGGGAGGCCTAATGGCAGCCTTTCAATTGACAAAGAGGGCATATAAGAAAGACAGAGACATCTTTTAGCAGGTTTTGTAGTAAGAGAACAAGGGGAAAATGTTTTTTAAAAAGGAGCGTAGATTCAGATTATATGAAAAGAAATTCTTCATGGTGAGGGTGGTGAGGCACTGGAACAGGTTGCCCAGAGACCTTGTAGCTACTCCATCCCTGCAAAAGCTCATGTCTGGATGGGCCTTTAAGCAATCTGATCTAGTGAAAGAGGCTCTTGTCCACAGCAAGGAAATTGGACAACAAGACCTTTAAAGGTCCTTTTCAACACAAAACATTCTATTATAATACATAAAAGGCACATGCTCACAAACTGCAGGCTTTGGGTGAGCTAAGCAGAAACTTTCAAATGCCTGTCAGGAGGTTACTGATTCAGCAGTTAGGCCTTTTAGTGTGGTGCTTGGAAGAGGCATAAGACACAATGGGCCACAACTGAAGCAGGACAGATTCCATTTTTTTCCTCCTTGGGTGAGACAGGCAGGAGAACAAGGGTGTCCTGGAGTGCTGTGCAGTCTCCATGCTGGGAGGTTGATGTAAGATGACTGGCTGAAGCTTTGAGTCAGCTGCAGTAATACCTGAGCTCAGACTGCTGTAGGACATTTCAATAGTTGCCCTGCGGCCTCATCCACGTTGATTGCTTTGACTACTCTGTCGAAGAGGAAGAGCTTGTATGGGGCTCCCCATAGCTCTGCTGGTGGAGTGAAGGGCTTTAGGCTCCCTTGCACGGCCATCCTTAGGTCGCTGGTTCAACTCTAGCTCAAAGGAGTGACCTTTTGCCTCTGGGCCACGTCCTGTGGCACCACTGTCTTTTGGTCCTGCCCAGACAGCTCACCTTCAAAGGGCTGTCCAGCCATGAGCTCTTGGCTAAATTTGGGAAGATGACCAGCCAAGGCATTTTTGGGTGAACCCTTGAGCAGGGGATGGTGGTTCTGAGCTCTGGAGTTGTCAGTTGTCAGTTGTCACCTCCAACAGGACAGTGAGTGGATGTATTGGTGGTGGTGGTGGTTTGAGAGAAATACCAATGAGAGGCCCGGGCTTTGGATGCAGGGCATGCTGGGTCAGGGCTGGGTGCCTGGGAGTGGAGAGGATGTCAGGCAGAGGCTGTGGGATGGGGAATTAGCTCAAGTGGTAGAGCGCTCGCTTAGCATGCGAGAGGCAGTGGGATCGATGCCCACATTCTCCAACGCTTTTCATTCCATTTGCTTGGACACAGGGCGCTTTGCCAGGGATCCATCTATCTCTTGGGATATGTGGGAAGATTTACACTATGTCCTGGATTTATAGAGGAGGATGACATCCAGGGCTCTATTAAGAGTGCTGTGGATGATTTGAGAGAAGAATTGATGTTCTCCCTCTTTGCTGGACAGTTCTCAAATATCAAGCCTAGTTCCAAAAAGGACATCAATGAAACTGAGCAACCTCAGTGGAGGCCCACCAAGAATCTCAAGGAATGGAGGGATTTTTCTTTAAGGCTAGGCTGAGGAGAGTGGGCATGTTCACTTTGGAGAAAGAGGGGTTCAGAGGACTTGCATGTGACATTTCAGTGCTCTGTTACAGAACAGGGCAATGGCTGTCATTTTGTCTTCCGCTTGAGCAGAGGGCAGAAGAAACCACAGTGAAAGGGAATCAAGGGAAGTTACGATGCTGGCCTGTTTGAAGCAGGATGTGGTAATGGAGGCCTGAAGTGCACCATGGCTGGGGAATGTTGGCTGAGCATGTGCTGGGCAAGGTCCTGGGCATGTCCCCAGGCTTCCTTCGATAGCTCAGCTGGTAGAGCGGAGGACTGTAGGCTCCCTTGTATGGCCATCCTTAGGTCGCTGGTTCAATTCCGGCTCGAAGGAGTGACATTTTGCCTCTGGGCCACATCCTGCATTGCCTTTTGGCCCTGCCCAGAGAGCTCACCTTCAAAGGGCTGTCGAGCCATGAGCTCTTGGCTAAATTTGGGAAGATGACCAGCCAAGGCCTTTTTAGGTGAACCCTCGGAGAGGGACAGTGGTTCTCAATCCTGGAGTTGTCTGGGGTCACCTCCAGCAGGAAATGGAGTGGGTGTGTGGTGGTGGTGGTGTGAGAGTGAAGCTGATTGGAGGGGGCTCAGGCTCTGGGTGGAGGGCATCCTGGGTCAGGGGTTGGTGCCTGAAAGGGGAGGGGAGCGGATGTCAGGCAGAGGCTGTGGGATGGGGAATTAGCTCAAGTGGTAGAGCGCTCGCTTAGCATGCGAGAGGCAGCAGGATCGATGCCCGCATTCTCCAATGCTTTTAATTCTGCTTGCCTGGACACAGCTCCCCGTGCCAGGGAATGCACTGCCAAGAGGAGAAAGGAGAACAGCATCCAGGGCTATGTCCATGGTCTCATGGGCTGTCAAATGAAGGAGCGCATTCTCCTACTTAGTTCTGAGTGTGATCAAAGTGATCCAGGATATTGTGCCTATCCCTAGGCCTCCGTGTCCAGACAGACGTTGACCAAGTGCAAAGAGCCCAGAATAAGGCCTCCAAGACACTTGGAAGCAGGTGCACTTGCCCTTTCTGGAAAGGCCATTGAATATGACCTTGTGCAGATCCTGAAGAGGAAAGGGTGGGAGATAAGCAAGCACTTATCAGAATGCCTATCAGGAGGTTATTGATTCAACAGTTAGGATTTTTACTGTAGTGATTGATGGAGGAAAGCAAAACAGGCCACAGTTGAAGCAGGACAGGTTCCATTTTTTTCTTTCCTGTGAGCAAATAAAAACCTAGAAAGAGTTAATGTCTCAAACACTTGGCAGAAGAGGAACGAAGGGCTTCTATGCCAACAATATAAGGTGCAGTTAGAAAAGAGCATCCTTCCATGTAGGATAGCACTTTCTGTGACCAGCTTCCTTATCTTGGTTAACTATCTCCAAAACCAAGTTTGAGAGAGAATTTTACTTTTGTCTCTGACAGGGACGAAGGGGATCAAAATCATGAGGCCCCCCAACCCCCTTCTGAAAAGTTTGAGAATAACATTATGTGCATGCACAAGGAATAGTCTATATATAGTGCACCTGAGATGGGTGTTTGAAGGAATCGAATCAGAGGCAGCACTGTAACCCTGGGTGGTGATCCAGATCTTTATCTCTACCTTCTTCTCTTCCTCTTATTAAAAGTTTAATTTAATTTAAATTGCTGCTCCCGTGGGCTGTTCAGAAAAGTTTAAATCATTGCTGCCATAAGACATTCAACTTATTATAAGGTTTAAAGTTTAAATTGATGCTGCCATAAATGAAATTTTCTAATTGACCATTTGGCATCATTTTGCCTTAATTTAGCCCAAAGGCATCCTGAAGGTTAGTTGTCTCCAGGACTGCCCTATAGGCACCTGACATTTTATGGCTATCCCAGATCAAGTGGTCCAGGACCCCCCTCTCAGGACCTGAAATCTCCTGAGGTCAGCCAGGCAGAAGAAGAATGTTGCCCTGGAATGCTGTGCAAACTCCATACTTGGAGGTTGGCATGATCTGACTGGCTGAAATCTTGACCAAGATGATGAGATCCCTGATCTGGGGCTGCTTGGAGGAGAAGGTAGACACAGAGATGCCCTGAGGATGCATTCAAGCTGATTGTTTTGAGAACACAGTCATGGAGGCAGAACAGAGAGAGGACCCTGACAGTCCATCAATATCTGCCGGCATAGTGCACAGCTGCTGGTTCTCTCACATGGCGACCATTAAATCTTGTCTGGACATCAAGTACCTGAATAGGTTTGAATGGCCCTTACTGGCCTCATGTGGGGTCTCCACCTCCACCCATCAGCACAGGAGCTCTCTTTATGTTCACCTTTGGCCCTTTACTCTCTTTCTGTGCTAAACAGCAATAGTCCTGGTCTCTAGCTCAGTAATGGCCAAAGCTATAGCAATATCAAGGCATGGAGACTTTGGATACAATCCTGATGTGCAGATGAATGTCCTGCACATTAACCTAAACTCTGCCATGTCAGCCTGGACCTGCTTGTCTGTCACTGGACGTGATCATCACTCTGACATCTGCAGTGGCTTCCTTGCTTGCAGTTGTCCCTGCCTTGCCAGGGTGATAGCGCCTTCTGTTCTGGATGCTTGCTTGGAGTGAGCCACCATGGCTGTGTCTGTCCTGGTCAGGGGCTGTAGGCTTGAGAAGCAATGGGAACTAAGGCAAGTCTTTCTTATTTACTGCAGAGAAGAGTCATGTAAATACAAGAGAGTGGTGTGAGTCCTGAATGGTTAGATGAGTGTGATGAATGTGTGAGGTGCAGAGGTCATGTGATTCCTTCGATAGCTCAGCTGGTAGAGCGGAGGACTGTAGGCTCCTTTGCACGGCCATCCTTAGGTCGCTGGTTCAACTCCGGCTCGAAGGAGTGACATTTTGCCTCTGGGCCACACCCTGCACTGGCTCTGCTGCCTTTTTTTGGTCCTGCCTAGGGGGCTCTCCATAATGATCTGCCCAGTCATGAGCTCTTGCCTGAGTTTGGGAAGATAACTGGCAAGGCATTTTTTAGTGAGCCTGGACAGAGGAAGGTATTTCTGAGCACTGGAATTGTCCACAGTCACCTGCAGTAGGAAAGTGAGTGATTGAGTTGGTGGTGGTGTGAGAGCAGTACCAATGTGAGACCCAGGCCTTGGGTCTAGGACATCCTGGGTCAGGGCTGGATGCCTGGGAGGGGAGAGGAGGTCACACAGAGGCTGCAGGGTGGGGAATTAGCTCAAGTGGTAGAGCGCTCGCTTAGCATGTGAGAGGTAGTGGGATCGATGCCCGCATTCTCCAATACTTTTCATTCCCTTTGCTTGGACACAGGGCCCTTTGCAAGGGCCTGTGGGTTCTCACAGCATTCCTAGAATGCAAAGAGTAGGAGAACATCCAGATTTGCATGGGCAATTTAACAGAGGTTTCTCCCTCTTTGCTTGATGGACATCAAATTGTGTCCAGTTTTGAGATCTTCTATGCAGAAAAGCTATCAATGAATTAGAGCAACCTCTGGAGGGCCACCAAGAATCTCCTGTACAGGAAAGATCAATGAAATGGAACAACCTCAGTGGAGAGCCACCAATAATCTCAAGAAATAAAGGGCTTTCTCTGTGTGGATGGGTTGAGAGAAATGAATATGTTCAGCCTGGAGAAAGAGAAGTTCTGAGGCCTCCAGCTTACAGGAGCTTTCAGAGTAGAATGGCTATATATTTGTCATATGCTTGAGCAGAGGGAAAAGACAGCACAGGGAAAGGGAATCAAGGGAAGTTGCAGCAGGATGTGGGCAGGCTCTTTCTGGCTGTGAGGAGAGTCCATGACATCCAAGGAGCTTATGGAGCATTTTTGTTTGTGGTTTGCATGATTTGGCAGTCTAAAGTGTTGGGCATGGTGCTGTGATGTTGGAGCTGAGACTGTTTGAAGCAGGATGTGGTAATGGAGGCCTGAAGTGCACCATGGCTGGGGAATGTTGGCTGAGTGTGTGCTGGGCGAGGTCCTGGGCATGTCCCCAGGCTTCCTCCGATAGCTCAGCTGGTAGAGCGGAGGACTGTAGGCTCCCTTGCACGGCCATCCTTAGGTCGCTGGTTCAACTCCGGCTCGAAGGAGTGACCTTTTGCCTCTGGGCCACATCCTGTGGCACCACTGCCCTTGTTTGGTCCTGCCCAGGGAGCTCCCCATAATGATCTGCCGATTCATGAGCTCTTCCTGAGTTTGGGAATACAACCAGCCAAGGCATTTTTCAGTGAACCCTTGGGCTGAGCACTGTTGGGTTGGTGGCCCTGAGCACTGGGATTTGCAGTCAGGTCCAGAAGGACAGTGACTGGCTGAGTTGGTAGCAGTGTGAGAGCAATACCAATGAGAGACCCGGACTTTGGTTGCAGAACATCCTGGGTCAGTGCCTGGGTGGGGAGAGGGCATCAGGCAGAGGCTGTGGGATGGGGAATTAGCTCAAGTGGTAGAGCGCTTGCTTAGCATGCGAGAGGCAGCAAGATCGATGCCTGAATTCTCCAGTTCTTTTCATTCCCCTTGCCTGTACACAAGGTCCTCTCGCCGGGGTTCCCCTGTCCTCTGAAGATTGTGAGGAGCTTGCAGCAAAACTGGGAAGCATAGTAGAGGACAGCATCCAGGACTTCTCCAACAGCAGCAAGGCCTCTTGACCAAGGGAAGGTATTCTCTAACTTTCCTCGTTATCTGATAGATGCCATTTAGAATAGTGTACCTGTTATATGTAGGTTTATATAGGTATTGGCTAGGATAGAGTTAATTTTCTTCCTAATATCTGTGTTTTGGATTTAGAGTGTGAGTCATGTTGATAACACCCTGATGTTATAGTTGTTGGCAAGCAGAGTTTATGCTAAGCCAAGGCCTTTTGAGCTTCTCACACCACTCCACCAGCAAGGGGACTGGGGGCACAAGAGGCTAGGAGCAGACACAGCCGGGACAGTTGACCCGAGCTGAACAAAGGAATATTCCCTACCATGTGAGATCATTCTCAGTATATACTAGGGAGAAAGATGGCTAGGGGCCACTGCTTGGAAACTGGCTCTCTGGGCATCATTCTGCAGTTGTTGAGCAATTGTGTTGTACATCACTTCTTTTGTATAATCTAATTCTGTTATAATTATTGGTATTTCCCCCTTCCTTTTGTGTCCTATTAACTGTCTTTTTCTCAATCTACAAATTTTACTGTTTTCTTCCAATTCTCTCCAAAAACCCTTCTGGAGGGTTGAATGTGTGAGCAGCTGTGTAGTATTTAGCTGCCTGTTGGGTTAAACCACAACAGCCCTTTTTGTTGCCCAACATGGGGCTTGAAGGGTTGAGATAATGACAAATTTGACAGAGTATGTTAAACCAAATTTTTTATAAGTATTCATTAAATTAGTTTAATAGTAGTCGATCCTGATGTTGATTCATTTACTCTCAGAGTTGTTTGCTGTTCTCAGAATTGTGAGTGCTAACATCTTACTTGCGGTATGTTTCCTGTTGCGCTGTTTATCACCTCTGGGGGCTGGGCTAAAGTTGTCATATTGTCATACTTTGTGACACTGACTTATGATATGATAAAACTGATGGTCATGAGATTAATCTATTTGTAATCAGGTATTGCTATCTTCTTCATTCTTCTAGAGCCATCTATTGGAAACTATTCCTAATTACATGCTTTGCCTTTTCTCCTTGGAGACCCAATCTATGTGGCCAACACCTTCCTCCATCTTCCTCTTCTCCTCCAGGGTAATTAAAATAGCTCTTGAGAACTTTGTATACAGCCAGGATCTTCAAACCAGCATGTTCCTATTGCTATGTCTCCTGATTGCATTTCAGGCCTTGTTTAGACTTAACTATTTAAGGATACCACCCAGATATTTGCCCTGAGCCTGAACAGTTACAGTGGCAGGATGTGTGGAATAGTATGGGCAAGCGTGTAGGACAATGGACACCTCCAACATTTTGGAATTTCACCCCTTAACAAGTTCAGAATCCTGAAAAACTAGGAAAATATTTGGAAAAAAGATGCTGTCACCTTGGCAATCCCAGAGAGAAACAGACCACTGTGCTGGGGCCTGGCCCATGCCTACCAAGTCCTGTTCAACACTATTCAGTACTCTCAAGGGGATAAACAGGTTTTTGGATCTGATGACAAAATGTCATCATTTTGCCCTTGGCTACCCCAGTCCCAGCGACACACACTGCATCTGAACCAAAGAATCAACCTATACTGATATCACCTGCCCCTGTAAACAAGAAGAAATATGGGAAGTAGAAGTTGGCTCCTTTAGTAAGGATGAAGGAGTTTCATCTAAGGGTGAGCAGGAGGAAGAAGTGGACAAGACAGGGTACTCCAAAACAGGGACATTATGAGAATAAGATGAGGAAGAGAGGTGGCTTCTGATTGCAGAGGAAGAAGAGGAAGAACTCATAAATGAGGTAGTAACCACCTGATCCCTATATCACACCAACCAAGACTCCCTGATTCCCATTCACAAGCTCATTTGTCAGCTGGAGACCCATGGAGTGATCACCCTTTAACAGTTTCATATGGTTACTGTGATAATCTGATTAAGAGTGAAGACCAGCAGCAGATTGTAGTGGCTTGAATGAAGCCATGCTGCTGCTGAGTGCTGCCATGCCAGACATGCTAGAACTTCAATTGGAACAGGAGGCAGTTTGTATCAAAGGCAGCCAAGTGGTCTGCCACAGTCAATACCTCTAGCATGTTTTTCTCAGTCCCTTCAGCAGCAGAGTGCAGGCCACAATTTGCTTCCGCTTGGAGGGGCATTCAGTACATCCGGAATTGACTGCCCTAGAGGTGGAAACACAGCCCTACCATTTTACATGGACTTATTCAGACTGCATGGAACAGGATGAAGCTCTGGAACACCTGCAATACATTGATGACATCATCATGTAGGGAAATACATCAGACAAACTTTTTGAGAAGGGGAATAAAATTGTCCAGATCGTCTGAAAGTCAGTTTTGCCACAAGTGACCTACACAGGAGATCTATTTTTTATGAATAAGCTGGCAAGATGGACATTATTATATCCCAATGACTGTGATCAACAAAATAACAGCTATGTCTCCACCAATTAGCGAAAAGGAAACACAAGCTTTATTAGGCACTGTAGGTTTTTGGAGAATGTATATTCCAAATTACAATCTGATAATAAGACCATTCTATCACCTGACCTGGAAGAAGAATTACTTAATTTGGGCCCTGAGCAGTGACAGGTCTTTGAACAAATTGAAAAGGAAATAGTTCATACAGTAGCCCTCACGCCAGTCCGGGCAGGACAAGATGTTTAAAATGTGCTGCAGCTGGGGAGAATGGTCCTACCCGGAGCCATGGGCAAAAAGCATCAGGGAAGACTCAAGGTTGACTCTTAGGATTTTGGCATCAGGGATATTGAAGATCCAAGGCCTGCTATACTCTAACTGAAAAAAAAAAAAATATTGGCACCATATGAAGGAGTTTGACCTGCTTCAAACACGATTAGTGTTGAAGCACATCTCCTCTTCACATCCTGACTTGGCACAGTCTGTTGGGAAGGATATTTAAAGATAGAGTTTGTTCTACACATCATGCAACTGAGGCTGGGTGGAATAAGTGGGTCATGTTGAGTACACAATGGGCTTGAATAGGAAATCCCAGTGGCCCAGGAATTTTGGAAGTGATCATGACTGGCCAGAGGGCAAAGATCTTGGAATATTGCCAGAAAAGGATGTGATGTGTGCTGAAGAGGCCCCATTGTAAATGAAATACCAGAAAATGAAAAACAATATGCCCTGGTGAGTCCTGTCATACTTTGGGAAAACCTCAAAGATGGAAAGCTGCTGTGTGGAGTCCCACACACATAGAAATTGCTGAAGGACGAGGTGAATCTAGTCAGTATTCAGAGGTGAAAGCTATCCAGCTGGCTTTAGACATTGCTGAAAGGGAAAATGGCCAGTACATTATCTCTATACAGACTCCTAGATGGTGGCAAACGCTCTGTGGGGGTGGCCACAGTAATGGAAGCAGGTCAAGTGGCAGCACAGCGGTAAACCCACCTGAACTGCTGAATTATGCAAAGATATTTCTGCTTGGGTGGAGAACTTAGTTGTAGAAGTACATCATGTAGATGCTCATGTATCCAAGAGTCAGACCACTGAGGAACATCAAAAAAGCCCAGCAGGTAGGTCAGAATGCTAAGACTGAAATGCCTCAGGTGCATCTGGACTGGTAACATAAAGGTGAATTATTTTTTAATTTGATGGGCTCATGATATCTCAGGCCATCTAGGGCGCCATCTTGGGGGAGGGTTGGTCTTCCATTTTTAGTTTTTCTTGGTTCCATGAGATTTAGCAATTTTGTAGCTAGTGATTACTACTATTTTTTATTTTTTGCCTGTTCCTGTATCTTTTTTTAAAATAAACTGTTATTTTTTTCACTTATATGTACTCATATTCAACTGTATTTGTTGGTGGAAGGGGATTGGCTAAAACTAAATGGGAATTAATTTTGAAGTGTCTACTCCCTTAACTTCACAAAACCCAAGACAGCTTGACAGTTCTCAAATATCAAGTACAGTACTAAAAAGGTCATCAGTGAAATGGAGCAACCTCAGTGGAGGTCCACCAAGAAGTCTCAAGGAATTGATGGATTTCACTTAGAGGGTGAGCTGAGAAAAGTGGGCGCATTCAGGCTGGAGAAAGAGAGGTTCAGAGGACTTGTGAATAACCTTGAGGTACCTAGGTGCAGGTTGTAGAATGAAGGAATGGCTGTCATTTTGTTTTGTCTTCTGCTTGAGCAGAGAGAAAAAGGCAGCACAGTGACAGGGAATCAAGGGAAGGTGCAGCAAGATATGGGTAAGCTCTGTATAGCTGTGAGGAGAGTCCATCTATAGAAGATGATGTCCAAGGAGCTTATGGAGCATTTTTGTTTGTGGTTTGCACAAAATTGCCTAAAGTGTTGAGCAAGGTGCTGTGCTGTTGAAGCAGGATACTGTAATAGAGGCCTGATGGTGCAGTCTGAGTGTGTGCTGGGCGAGGTCCTGGGCATGTCCCCAGGCTTCCTTCGATAGCTCAGCTGGTAGAGCGGAGGACTGTAGGCTCCCTTGCACGGCCATCCTTAGGTTGCTGGTTCAACTCCGGCTCGAAGGAGTGACATTTTACCTCTGGACCTCATCTTGCACTGGCCCTACTGCCTTTTATTGGTCCTGCCCAGGGAGCTCCCCATAATGATCTGCCGATTCATGAGCTCTTGCCTGAGTTTGGGAATACAACTGGCCCAGCATTTTTGAGTGAACCCTTGGTCAGGGAATGGTGATTCCGACCACTGGGGTTGTTTGCAGTCACCTCCAGTAGGAAAGTGAGTGGGTGAATTGGTGGAGGTGTGAGAGTGATATCAATGAGAGGCCCAGGTTTGGGTGTAGGGCATCCTGGGTCAGGGCTGGATGCCTGGGAGAGGAGAGGAGGTCAGACAGAGACTGCATGGTGGGGAATTAGCTCAAGTGGTAGAGCGCTCGCTTAGCATGCGAGAGGCAGCGGGATCGATGCCCGCATTCTCCAGTGCTTTTCATTCCACTTGCTTGGACACAGGGCCCTTTGACTGGGGCATGTCCTCTGAAGGTTGTGGGTACTCACAGTATAACCTAGAATGCAATGGGTACGAGAACATCCAAGTTTGCTCTAAGAGTCTAGCACAGGACTTTATTATGTCTCAATTTCTTTTACAGATGTCAAATATCTCAAGTATTGTGTCCAGGTTTGAGATCCCTTATACATATGGAGCAACCTCTGTGAAGGGCCACCAAGAATCTCAGTGACTGGAGGGATTCCGCTGTGTGCATGGGCCAAGGAAAATGGGAATGTTCAGTGGTTCTGAGGACTTACTTATGACCTTCTGGCTTTCAGGATGTTACAGCATAGAGGAATGGCTGTATTTCTGTCAGATTCTTGACCAGAAGTCAAAAGACGCACAGTAAAAGGGAATCAAGAGAATGCAGCAGGACACAGATAAGCTCAGTGTGGCCGTGAGGAGAGTGTCTCTGTAGAAGATATCATCCAGGGACCTTGTGGAGTGTTTCTCTTTGTGGTTTGCATGATTCAACAGGCTGAGTTGAGCAAGGAACTGTGATGTTGGAGCTGAGACTGTTTGAAGCAGGATGTGGTAATAGAGGCCTGATGGTGCACCATGGCTGGGGAATGTTGGCTGAGTGTGTGCTGGGCGAGGTCCTGGGCATGTCCCCAGGCTTCCTTCGATAGCTCAGCTGGTAGAGCGGAGGACTGTAGGCTCCCTTGCACGGCCATCCTTAGGTCGCTGGTTCAACTCCGGCTCGAAGGAGTGACCTTTTGCCTCTGGGCCACATCCTGTGGCACCCCTGCCTTTTGGCCCTGCCCAGAGTGCTCCACTTTAAAGGGCTGTCGAGCCATGAGCTCTTGGCTAACTTTGGGAAGATGACCAGCCAAGGCATTTTTGGGTGAATACTTGGGCAGGGGAAGGTGGTTCTAAGCTCTGGAGTTGTCAGGGGTTGTAGCGGCCCAAGGCTTGTTGCCTGATGCTGCTTGTGAGAAAATCCTTTCCCATGGGAGGTATGAAAAACAATACGATAAACCACCTGTTGTTTGTCATTCTTGTATGATATGTTTTGGATTAGGGTGGTGTAGAACCTAGCCAATCATATACCCGGGTGCCTACTATATAATAAGGACAATACAATAAACTGGGCCTGCTGGCTGGCTCTCGGATCTCTGTGAACCAAGCTGTGTGCTGTCTCATTATATAACCTTGCCGCTACAAGGGATCACCTCCAACAGGACAGGGAGTGGATGTATTGGTGGTGGTGGTAGTTTGAGAGAAATACCAATGAGAGGCCCGGGCTTTGGATGCAGGGCATGCTGGGTCAGGGCTGGGTGCCTGGGAGTGGAGAGGATGTCAGGCAGAGGCTGTGGGATGGGGAATTAGCTCAAGTGGTAGAGCGCTCGCTTAGCATGCGAGAGGCAGTGGGATCGATGCCCACATTCTCCAATACTTTTCATTCCACTTGCTTGGACACAGGGCCCTTTGCCAGGGATCCATCTATCACTTGGGAGATGTGGGAAGATTTACACTATGTCCTGGGTTTACAGAGGAGGATGACATCCAGGGCTGTATCAGGAGTAGGATGATATCCAGGGCTGTATCAAGAGTACTGTGGATGATTTGAGAGAAGAATTGATGTTCTCCCTCTTTGCTGGACAGTTCTCAAATATCAAGCCTAGTTCCAAAAAAGACATCAATGAAACTGAGCAACCTCAGTGGAGGCCCACCAAGAATCTCAAGGAATGGAGGGATTTTTCCTTAAGGATTGGCTGAGGAGAGTGATGGCTTTTTGTTTGGAGAAAGAGAAGTTCGGAGGACTTGCATGTGACATTTCAGTGCTCTGTTACAGAACAGGGCAATGGCTGTCATTTTGTCATATGCTTGAGCAGAGGGCAGAAGACAACACAGTGAAAGAGAATCCAGGGAAGTTGCAGCAAGATATAGGTAAGCTCTGTATAGCTGTGAGGAGAGTCCATCTATAGAAGATGATGTCCAAGGAGCTTATGGAGCATTTTTGTTTGTGGTTTGCGTGATTTGACAGGCTAAAGTGTTGAGCAAGGTGCTGTGATGTTGGAGCTGAGGCTGTTTGATGCAGGATGTGGTAATGGAGGCCTGGTGGTGCAGCATGGCTGGGGAATGTTGG
>VZRZ01004455.1:37905-62879 GCA_013398175.1 Climacteris rufus
TTCCTTCGATAGCTCAGCTGGTAGAGCGGAGGACTGTAGGCTCCCTTGCACGGCCATCCTTAGGTCGCTGGTTCAACTCCGGCTCGAAGGAGTGACCTTTTGCCTCTAGGCCTCATCCTGCACTGGCTCTGCTGCCTTTTTTCAGTCCTGCCTGGGGGATTCCCTATAATGATCTGCCAATTCATGAGCTCTTGCCTGAGTTTGGGAATACAACTGGCCCAGCATTTTTGAGTGAACCCTCGATCAGGGAATGGTGATTTTGAACACTAGTGTTGTCCGGGATCATCTCCAACAAACAGGAAAGTGAGTGGGTGAGGGGTAGTGTAAGAGCTATATGAATGGAGGCTCAGGGTTTGAGTGCAGGGCATCCTGGGTTGGGGTGGGTGCCTGGGAGTGGGAGGACATCAGGTAGAGGCTGCAGGGTGGGGAATTAGCTCAAGTGGTAGACCGCTCGCTTAGCATGCAAGAGGCAGCGGGATCCATGCCCGCATTCTCCAACGCTTTTCATTCCCCTTGCCTGGACATAGCTGCTGTACCCTCTTGTGGCTGTGGAGAGCCCCAGGTGGACCCGGAGCCTGTAGCTTGAGTAGCACAGGCCATTGGTATCAGCATGAGTAAGCATTATCCCTCCTTGCTTGGTATTAATTAAATGGCATTGAGAGTGCTGCACACATTTTCTAATAAAATTCTTAACCACCAATGTACTCTCTCACAGAGGTGTCAACCTGTTGAAGCAAGTCCAGAGGAGTGACACCATGATGATTAGCAGGATGGAGCTGCTCTCCTATGAGGAACGGCTACAAAGAATTGGGATTGTTCAAACTGGAAAAGAGAAGGCTTTAGTGTGACATAATTAGAGCCTTCCAGTACTTAAGAAAGCTGGAGTGGGGCTTTTGGCATGGGCATGTAGTGATAGGACAAGGGGCAATGGCTATAAATTGAAAGAGGCAAAGTTTAGATTAGATATTAGGAAGAAATTCTTCACTGTGAGGGTGGTGAGGCACTGGAACAGGTTGCCCAGAGAAGCTGTGGATGACCCATCTCTGGAAGTATTCTAGGAGAGATTGGATGAGGCTTTGAGCAACTTGGTTTAATTTGAGCAATCCAGGCAGAAGGTTGGAACTAGATGATCTTTATGGTCCCTTCTAACACAAACCACTCTATGATTCTATGATTATCTTGTAAGCAGTCTATCAAACAAGATCCTTTGAAACTTCTGAAGAAAACAAGAAATCCAGTATCTCTCTGCATATTACTTCACTGTCAGACTGGAAAACAGAAGTCAAAGTATAGTTTAATTTATTATACCAAAAAAAAACTTCTAAAATTATTTTTGTATTATATTGAAGATAAACAGATTTCCTTTGAATTTCTGCTGATTAGAAGCCCATTAGTTTTACTTCTTGATAAATTAGATTGTGCCAAACTCTAAATAAAATCATAGAGAGTCATGTCTGTCATGTTTATTAAAAAGTAAATTTTGCCCTGGGCTGTGGTAGTAAGATTAACAGTGACTTAATTAATAATGGCAGGAAACTCAGAATCAGGTATGGCTGGTTTTATACCGTGTACTAAAGAATACCATTTCAGCAGCAGATTTTTGGATTAGCATAAATTAAAATATAATTAAAGCAAACCTATGAGGCTGACTCATCATTTTATCTTGCATATATTTACAGCTACTCCATTAAAAGTGAATCCCTCTGACATTTCCACTCTACTCAGAAGCAGCCTCTTTTTTCTCTCTAATTACTAATAAAGATGGAGGAAGCACCACTGTCATTTTTGCCATAGATCACTGTGTAAATTATCCATATTCATGCTCAGCATTAAATAAAGTTAATTCCATTCTACATTCTTCCATGACAACTTTCTCCTTTGGGGATTCCCAGAAAATTAAATGTAAAAGCAACAGGAAAACATGAGGTTTGATACAGAAGATGGTTTCTACAGCCAGGCTCTACTACAGTGACACAGAAGGTGCAAGTCATGAGTGAACTTGATACCATAGTAAGCTTTTTCCCCAGTGGTATAATTATGCAAGGCAACAGAACCATGGGATGTCAACAGTTCTCCTTCCATTCTGTGAAGAGTTTGGACATTCACTATTTCTGCCTCCATTGAAATATGTGCCTTTAGGAACAGAAACCAGGAGAAATGCAATTTGTTCAAAAACATAGAGGACAGAGTCCTGCCAAAATTCAAGCTAAACAATGATGCGAGTAGATCTGTTTCATAAACCCTTTTTGAGTTCAAATACATTCTTACATTTTATAGGAAAAGTAAGCTGTGTTAAAATTTGCCTGGTAATACAGTGTAACCAACAACACCCAGAATGATGCTGTAATAAAAGTTTTACAATATTTATTAAACCTGCAAGTACATGTCTGACATATTTCAGTGTCAAGAACATCTACTTCACTCATGACATTTAAAGTTCTTTCTCTTTTAACAGCACCTGAACAAATTTAAGAGTTAAATGACCCATAAAATCTTCTGGTCTTACTTTTAGGTCTTGTTACATTTCAACAATAAAATATTTGTCATCACATTGATAACTTGTGTTTGAGTCAAACTTGTCTTAATGTCCTCCCTTCTTTAACAACAGAGAAACTACCATTTCCTGTGCCAGTATTTTTCAGTAGTTGGTTACACTCACAGTTAAAATCATGTACCTCTTTTTCAGCTCAAATTGCTTTCAGATTCCAAGCACTGCTTTTGGTTATGCCTGTCTTCATAAAGTGAACAACCCTCTCATACCTAGCAATTTTCCCCTTCAAGGATATTGCACACTATAATCAATCAGTCTTCTTTTTCTTTTCTGACAAGATAAACTGATTGAACTCCTTTTGTCTCTTACTCTAGTTCTCAAATTGTCATTATATACTGCTTTGCATTGGCTTTACAAAGATGCTAACACAAGAAGTGGGTGCATCATTCAAAGACTGTGCTTCGCAAGCACAGCCCATGTTAGTTTATTCCAACAGTCTGACCTCTCGTTCAGTTAGACTAAAACATTTCAGATGAATCACAGATTGCCTGTGGGATGAAATCAATAGATTCACATTGCATCATCTCTGATTCTTTTCAGGCTCATTGATGAAAAAGGATTGTGACAATGAATGTCTACAGTACAGGTAACTCAAAAAGGTTTTGCACCATAATCATGCCAGAAAAATAAGCATTTTTTAGACCTGTTGCAAAGCACATTTTACATACCTGTAGGACTTCTTAATCTCATCATGTGTTGCTCCCTTCTCTAGTGCCAGGATTTCATATAATGCTTCCCCTGACGTTGACAAAGCACGTTGCCTTTGTTCAGCCATGTTAGCAGGGCATTACCAAAGCTGCTAAGGTAGAACATATAAAATACCAGGGACTGACAGCATTTATGGATAGTATTTCTTATTGTTCATTTTAATAGTCTTAAATCAGGCAGCAAAAGGTTAAAAATATGTGAATCTAGAATAAAATCTCCTCTAAATTGTCCTCTGTTCTTTAAGATATCTTACAATTAGGAAAAAATGAGAAAATGGAAAAGCAAAAACCAAAGAACAGAAGCTGTTGTGTTGGGTTATCACAGTTTATTTTAAAGGCTTGGTGTTGCTGTTACTGAAATCAATGTCTAAATTTGCTACAGCATTAATACCCAAACATTGTCTTTCCACCTAGCTTTATTTGTGTTCATTTACGTCTGTCTTTTCTAAGTCTCGGGAGACTAATTCTGCTATTTGTTAAGGCTACTGACTTCTTACAATAGAGCAAAAGCTTTGTACTCCCGAGTATTACCTAATGCAACACAATGGAGAATTTTTGCTTTCCCAACACAAGGGCTCAGGTTCAGCCTAACACATTTTAGGTGCCTAATTTGAGTGATTAAATTTGAATCAAACTCCTTATATTGTCATTAGAGATATAGACTCAGAGGACAACTGGCCAAGCACTTTCTCCCTATTCTCTCTACAGTGTGCTCAGGGTGACTGCACCTCGAGTACTGTGTCCAGTTCTGGGCCTCTCAATTTAGGAAGGACATTGAAGTCCTGGAGCAAGTCCAGAGAAGGGCAGTGGAGATGGTGAAGGTCTGGAGCACAGGTCTGATGAGGAGCAGCTGAGGGAGCTGGGGGTGTTCAGCCTGGACGAGAGGAGGCTCAGGGGGGACCTTACTGCTCTCTACAACTGCCTGAAAGGAGGCTGCAGCCAGGTGGGGGTCGGCCGCTTCTCCCCAGTAACCAGGGATACAACAAGAGGACATAGTCTTAAGCTGCACTGGAGGAGGTGTTGGACATTAGGAAGAAATTCTTCACAGAAAGGGTGACTAGATATTGGAATGGGCTGCCCAGGGCAGTGGTGGAGTCACTGCCCCTGGTGATGTGTAAGGAAAGGCTGGACATGGCACTTTGTGCCATGGTCTAGATGACAAGGTGGTACTCTGTCATAGGTTGGACTCAATCTCAGAGATCTTTTCCAAACTAATTGATTCTGTGATTCCCAGCTCATGAGCCTGAGAACTGGTGGAGTAAATCTGGACCTAGGTAATGAGAGCAGATACCAAGAACTGACCCCGGTATTATAAGAGTATCTTCATGCACAGAATCTCACTGAAATAACTAGATCGGAAAAAACCTTTGAGATCATCAAGTCCAACCTATACCCAGCACCACTAAGTGCCACATCCAGTCTCATCCAGTCTTTTCTTACTGCAAAATTCTGCACGGCAAGTATTGACATCTATCAGGGCACTCTCTTATTCACAATACAAGACTTTGGACTGAATTAATGAGCTTCCAATAAATTTAACATGGTACCCTTATAGTATAGTGCAAGCACAGGCTGACAGATTTAGTCCACTTCAGATCTAGCATTTGTTCCTTGTTTCGTCACAGAAGAGAGGCAGACAAACCAGTGAGTGGCTCAACTGCCTCCTTACATTCCCAAATAATCCTTTTGGATTTGAAGAACCAGACATTTTTAAACCAGGCCTAGCTAATGCTAGGCAATGATACAAAGCAGCTCCTAGAGCAGAAACTCCTTCTAGCAGCTTTCCAGTACTTAGAGAGGGCCTATAAGACAGCTGGAGAGGGACTTCTGACAAAGGCATGTAGTGATAGGACATGTGGGAACAGCTTTACACTGAAAGA
This sequence comes from Climacteris rufus, assembly GCA_013398175.1. Taxonomy (NCBI): domain Eukaryota; kingdom Metazoa; phylum Chordata; class Aves; order Passeriformes; family Climacteridae; genus Climacteris; species Climacteris rufus. The sequence goes on from VZRZ01004455.1 coordinate 43,044, forward strand.
GGCTAAGTTTAGCTATGGGGAAGAAATTCTTTGCTGTGACAGTGGTGAGGCAGTGAAACAGGCTGCCCAGAGAAGCTGTGGATGCCCCATTCACACCCAAGTGTTCAAGGCCAGGCTGGACGAGGTTCTGAGCAGCCTGGTCTAGTGAAAGGTGTCCCTGCCCAGGGTAGGGAGTTGGAACCACATGATCTTTAAGATCTCTTCCAACTCAATTAATTCTAGCATTCTATATAAACCATAATTTAAACCACTAGATATAGATACCTATGATTCGTAAAACCATAGCTCACTGATGGCAGACTTGCCACAACGTAACTTTCACCATGACTTTCTGTCTTTGCGTGTTGCACTTCTCTCCAAATGTGATCACAGAAAAAGCCTAAAAGTGAGCTGTAATCCCAGCCATAAGAAAAATTTCTATAAACCTGTTTTGTTAGGTAAGACTATCCTTTCTTCTATTGCACCCTTCTCATTGCTGAGCTAGAAACACTATCGTGCCATTATTCATATATTATTTACTAGGCCACATTTTGGTTCAGAACTAGCCATGTAACACTTTTAAGTTCTTCAGCTTTGTTCAATATGGAAAAGAAAATCAAATACCATGTAAGTACACAAAGAAACATAATCCACACAGTAATTCTGGCACATAGTACTTACCTTGATGTTTTCTTTTTCTGATCAGCTAACTCACAATTTAGTGTCCTGTGATCTGCTGAAAAAAAATTCCTTTCTACTCTTAAGTGTTGCACACAATCCCTCAATTCAATGTCCTGAACTTTTGGTTTTCATTTAACAATTAAGTATGACATTGCATGTGAGGATCTAGATATTATTCTACCACCTGCAGAAGTTACCATGCTTTTTGCTAATGTTGTTATGCCTAGAGCATATTTAGCATAATCCTGGGATCTATCCTGATCATAAGGGAATCATGCAAGGCACATCAAGCCTGTTAATGCACAAGATAATGGTGGTAACCATGGGAAGTCACAGATAGACAGCATTAGTTAAAACATCTATTACACAGTGCTGATCAGCTACATGGCAGCCCTGAAGCGTAAACCAAAATTAAAGTTACGATGGACTTAATTCTTAAGAACTAGAAAGTAATGTAATTTGTACTTTCTCATAAAATAATTTTTAAAACCTAGTCAGTTACGGAAATTTAAACTCACTAGCCTATTCAGTCTTTTATTGATTACCTTTAAGGTCTAGCTATTATAAATTATTTCTTACTTATTTAAAGCAGTCCTATAAAATACTAAAAGTGCAATGAGACAATAATTTCCTAGAAAAAGTTAAATTCTCCTTATTAAGGAAGATGTAACAGTCACAATTTTAGTACTAGATATATTCCTGATTCCTGAAATTACACTAGAATCCTATTTTCGAACTATGTACTTTTGTTCCAGTAGAACAAATTCAAGGAAATGTTTTCTTCCTTGAATGACAACAAAATATAATAAAAGACTGTCCAAATTCTGATAACAATTCCACGTCTCCTAAGAGGATGGGACCCCAGCTAACTTCAGCTCTTTCTGTGCAAATTTTACACGATCCACCATTAAGTATTTTACACAGGGTTTAGTAATAATATGCCTTTTTTTCTTACAATACCCATAGTTCATTTGGATTAGCGCTGAAAAATAAGGCAAAGTTATTCAAATATCATACCTGCTTCAAAAGGTGATGGAACACAGTCTGGCATGTATAAACTCACAACATTATGAGTTCAATATCTTGATGTCTTTATGCCAATATCATCCAAAAGGAAAGAAGCAAGTGCCACCAGAAGCCCTGTTCCACAGAAAGCAGCTGCTGCTTTTCATCCTTCACAATCAGGGTTAAACAGGTCAGTGGAGTCTGATTACTTCTTTTGTTGTCCAGTATCCAATTGGTTATCTCTCAGGAAGATCTATGAAAGAGCAAATAAAACATTCATGAGTCTAAAAGCTGATATATCCAAGAGTTAACGACACTGAAAAATTTGGGACGATTGTGCATTTAGTTATTTGTTCTTCTGTGCTTTACTCTTGATGGGGTCTTAAGTTTGCCTTTTTTTTCTGCGGGCAAATGTATTAAATTTTTTAAAATATACAGTCGTGCTCTAAATGTCACTTCTTTAATGCCAGCCTTGACTCAGGTTTACTACACAATCTCTTCCAGAACAGGATTAACTGAATAAGTCCCTCCTGAGTTCTTGTAAATTTTCATATCAAAACACAACATGTAGGATGTCTTCTCTTATTCTGATACAGTTTCTCCTGTAAATTATACCATGGAAATCTAGAGAACCATTCTTTTCCATTTGAAATAGACAAGATGATAAACCCCAGAGACTTAAACCCCCAGGTTTTCTTGGTATATCATCCTTGGAACTAAATAGTTCATCCTTTGAACTCAAAAAGTTCCTAGATCACCCAAGTCCAAACTACATTTTTTGTAGTAGGTTGCCTTCGGTGGGCTGCCAGACTTCTACCCAGCTCACACCATCCATCACAACCCCCTTCAAGAGAATGGGAAGAGAGGATAAGCTGGAAAGCTCATAGATCAAGATAAGGATAGGGTGATCCCTTACCCATTACTGTCATGGGCAAAACAAACTCAGCTTGGGGAAAATTAATTTATAGCAAATTAAAATAGATTTGGATGGTGAGAAAAGAAGACAAAAATTAAAGCAACACCTTCCCCCACCACCCCATGTCTGGGCTCAAAATCACTCCTTTATTCACATTTATCCACCACCATCCATGAGAAGAGCTAGGAGGATGAGGATGGTGTGTTGTATAGTTATGATCATACAAAGTATATATTTAAAGTATATTTAAGATCACATATATATTATAATATGATTGTATATATCATAAATTTATATTATGGACATATATATAATAAATATGTTCATGATCACATATATATAAGGTATAATAATATAAAGTATAATTATGATCATATAAAACACTATTTATGAAAGACAATGCAACATGAGAGCTGATAAAAAAATTGTTAAGTGGATGCTTTTTAATGTGAAGCATATGATTTTAACATTTCTCTTGTTCTTAGGTATATTCTTAATTTCAAGCATTCCCTCAAATTTCAGCTTTGTACGGGGATAAGGCAAGGCACATTTCAATCTAAAGTATGAGTATTTTTCACAGTAATGAGAAGTCACAACAGTGTAGTCAAAGTATGTCTCCCAGGACAATAACAGCAGAGTAGGTACAGCTAATTCTATTACATTGTATGAAAACAATAAACCAGATTATTCAAGCAGTGTGCTTGATCTCTGTCTTTGAAATGACTTTATCATTCTTGCAAAACAAAACAAACCAAAATGTACTCACTTTATTGGTAAGAAGAAATTAAGGGGAAAAAATAAAAACAGGCAGAAAACAAAATCACTTCCAGGTTATCCAGACCCCTTGTATTTATATTCATCCTACTACAAGTACAAGATGCCTGCCCTGAATTCCTGGCACCCACCGGGCCTTGCAGTTCCGTGGGGATACAGCTCCCTCTGGCGCGCAGAACTGGCACCACTCTGCAGCCCGCCTCGCTTTTCTTACAGACACTCCTTATTTCTTTGAAGGAAACGAACACAATCCCAGCAAATCTAGGTTGTTTTTTTTTCCCTTTGGGAGTTCTGTATCCTTAACACATTCTAAAGAATCTTTAAAAGACTCAAACGTTGCAGAATTGTCGTAACTCTTATGTCAAATCAGCTATGCAATTTAGAAGAATAGCCAGATAATTTAATACCTGTTCACTCTTCTCATTAATTTTTATTGTTTTGTATTGTAGCACCTAATAGTGCACCACGACACCACTGTGGTAGGCAATGCAAAACTGAAAGACAGTCATAGTCTCAAAGGCCCTTCTATCTCAAAAGTCTGACTTATACTTTACATTTCATTTATACGTTGCATGTATTTCAAAACAGACAAATCAGAACATGCCTGGAAATTCAAAGTTGAATATCAGACTATAAAAAAATTGAAACATGGCCCAGACAGAACAGGAGGTCTGGGGTTGCTTCAGAAGCCTTCAGTTACACATAACCAGAGCTAAGGGCTGAAGAACTCTGAGTCGCTCCAATCCTTCCTCCTACCACTCCCTCCTTTTCCGGGCTCAGAGCAAGTTCAAGAACTTAAAGCCTGGAGCTGAAAGATATACATGCATGAAGGTACTGGCATCATGCTCAACAGTGGTGTGAATTTTTAGCTTCCAAGGCAAGGAAAGACAATTTTTGAAAGATGAATGGTTTTCTTGGTTGAATCTGGTAGGGTTAATACTGACAGCATCAAAGCTTGTAGGAGATCAGATAGAGCACTCCTGAGCTTTATGGAGAATCTACAGTTTTTGACTCTTTATTCCATTGTGTCAGGGAAAGAATGTATCAAATTCTACTTTGAGGAACTTGGGGACTGAAGCATGTCTTGCTGACATGCTTCAGTACAGCCAGCATGTTAAGGGAGATGGTCCTTACTATCTACTCAGCACTGCTAAAGTCACATATGGAGTGCTGGGTCCAGATAAGGGCCCTCCAGTACAAAAGAGACATGGACATACTGAAGAGAGTCTGAAAAAGGGCCATAAGGACAATGAAGAGACTGGAGCATCTGTCTTATGAGAAAAGGCTGAGAGAGCTGGGACTGTCCAGAATGGAGAAAGCTCAGTGGGGGGAGCTCATCAATATATACAAATATCTGAAGGGAGAGTGCAATGAGGACAGAGCCAGGCTCTTTTCAGTGGCAACCAGTGCCAGGACCAGAGGCAATGGGCACAAATTCCAAACTCCCAAACATGGGAGGTTCCCTCTGAACATCAGGACATACTTCTTCACTGTGAGGGTAACCAAGCACTGACACAAGGTGTCCAGAGGGACTGTAGAGTCTCCATCCTTGGAGTTATTCAAATGCCATCTGGACACAGTTCTGGGCAACTGGCTCTAGGTGGTCCTGCTTGCTTTCCCTGAAAGCTCCCTAGTATGATTACTATTATCACTTAATTCTGTGCCTTGCTCTGCAACAAGATGGTAAGACCATCCACAAAGATGTTGGAATTTATGTTGGTGACTGACCAGACGTGACAAGAGAAAGAAGGCAGGTGAGGATACTGGAACAAGAGCTCTTGCTAGCTGATGAGTTTTCACAGGTGAATTAATGGCAATCCAGAAAAAGAAGACCCAACACAAGTAAAGCATGAAGATATAGATAAAGTATGGTAGGTTGATGAGAGAATATGTGAATTGAGAGTGCATACAGGGGTAGTGTGTACTGGTTGTTCACTCTCTTGGCAGGATCCTTCTTTTGTTTTATCTTTTAATATTATGCTGTAGTGATGTCAATATCAATAACACTCAGCTAAGCAAGCTAATCAAAGGCCAAAAGACTGAACAAGTGAAAAAGAATGCTTCTGCCAAGATATGCTGGGCCTCTGGCTAAGGCATAGGGATTGGTTTTCGTTAAGAAGAAAGAGTACTTCTGAATTGATATGTCCCAAAATGTTCTTCTTGTTATTTTTTTTTTTAGCCCATTCCGTTTCACATGCTCCTGGGCATCTCATGGCCTGTCTGAACTGTACTGCACACTGGCTGTTAGATATTCAGTCTCCTAAAGAAAAGAGCATTGGTTTAAGGTCCCTTCTTCAGAGAGACTTTTTAGATCTCAGTCAAGCCCAACAATTCTACAGCAAGAAATTACATTCTTCTTGCCACATTTCTCTGTTACAGGATAGTTACTGTCATTATGGCTTCAAAAGCAATAACAGAATGGATTTAAATCTGATTGCATTGCATCCATTTTTAAATACATATAACTATATTGGAAGGAAGGTATTCCATCTGGTAACCCATCTGCAACTCCATTTATACAAGAAGTAAGTATTCATAAGAGAACATTCATATATTTGAATTCTCTGAACATATTGTGACCTTCTGTTACTATTCACTATAGAATATCTCGATTTAAATATATCTTGGGTTTTTAATATCTTTAACTGAAGTACTGTAAAAAACTAGCAAACTCAAGAACCAGGAGCCTTAAATGAACAGTCAGTTGCATATCCAAATTGCTCATGCTTTTACATGGTCAGTTTGATGCAAAGAAGCAATCCAGAGCTATAAGTTCCTAGTTCATTCCAGTGAATCCAATTCAAAGGCTTGGCAGACTACCTAAGTGACATGATATAAACATTTTTCCCTAGAATTTAGAGACCCTCAACGTGATGTTTTAAATAATAGTAATATACTTAATTTTTCCAACATGTTACTCAGAGAACACTGGGAATTTTATTTTCATCTGTGGTTTATGAGAAAGTTCTGTCTATCCTCCCTAATTTGGAGGTAGCCATAACTAAGATGTAAATCACAATAATCTCTCTAGCTTTAAGTTAAAATAAATTTAACTTTTAGTTAAATTTAGCTTTAAGTTAAATTTCACTTTCTGAAAAGTGAAGTTTAGGAAGATTATTTAGCTTTGACAACTCAGAGGTGAGTTTTTTAGGACTTCAAGTAGAAGTGAAGTAAGAGAGTTCCCTAATTCATTATTTAGGCAGTGCCTTGCTAATTTAATTTGCAAGCCTCTGTAGTGCTTTAAGGCAGTATTCTGCTACTTCTTTTAGTAAATTTACAAACCCACAGTTCTGGTAGCAGGGTTATTCATTTTAGCATGGCCTAATCAGCCCCAGCTAAGAATGAGGAAGATTAGCTTGAACAGTATAAATATGTGATTTGACCTATTTCTCAAGCTATTTTACCAGAAACAGATTAGGAAACAGCAGGACCACATCTTCTCAGTACCTGCTCTTTGGGAATTAACAATTGCTTTTTGTCCTCCCCATCAGATACAACCTTTCTCCAGCACCAAACAGTTCTCTCCACTCCTCCTTCACATAGTTTTCATCATTTACCCTCTGACATCTCCTGCAGTCTTTGTCTATGCAAACTCTTTCTTGAAATCCCCACACAGTGCTCAGCTCTACTCTGCACCTACCCCTCAGCTGTTCTGTCCAAAATTCCTACAAGCTGGCTCCTTACCTACGTAGTTCCCAGGAGGGAGGGGATGCAGCAGGAGAGATAGCAGTCAGTAGCCATTTCTTTTTAAAGCTTCATTAATCCCCACATTGGATTTATTGCCCTGCCTTAGAAATGCTCACTAAATTGAGTGCTGAGAAAGGTAAATTCTTTCTAAAGCACTGATGAGTAACTATCTTATCTGGAACCAGAAAGGAATGTCTGTTCAGTGGTTGAGTTACAAGTCAAAGAATTAAAGCAAAAATGCAATGCCAGGAGAGGAATTACAGATCAATGGATGAGAAGACAGAAGTCTCAGCTATTTTTCTTTCCTGAATGTCACTTACTGTGAGAAAGTAAATATTCCAAAAAATTTATTTAACTAGGGTAAGTATTTCACCAATAAAGTAAATAAGGAAAACCATAGACATGAATGCTATTATCCACATAGCCACTGGAAATACTTTGCAACGATTCAGAAGACTAACATTTCAGTAAATTAGTAGCTTCATTGTTAACCATTTATCACAGCTGTTCTTAAGGGTTTTTTCCTCACCTTGTTATGACAAGACCTTTCAGCTGGAAAATAGTCAGAGCTGAAATTCAGAGTCTGAACCCATGGGCTCATGGTTGGCTGAAGTTAATCTTAGGGCTGCCAGCACAGGAACAGTCCAAACTTTCACTGATTTTCTTTCTTACTATTATTTTTTTTCTTGGTTTTCGGTAAAATCAACTTTCTAGTCTGACTCACTCCACGACTGGCATCATTACTAGAGCTGATGCAATGGAAGTGGTGACATCACACCATTTCAGCAGCAGTAAGGCCTCACATTACTTTCAGCTCACCACAAAACTGCACCTTAGAAAGTATACAGGGGCCAGAACACCATATGAGTGTGAAGCACAAGTAAATTCCGTGGAAAATAGCGCGACTAAAGAGAATTAAGACTCCTCTGCACTAGTCTGTGGCTAAAGGACAGGCCAATGTTTAACAACATAATAAATACGCTGGAGGCCTCTGCCACCAGCTTCACGCTGCCATGGGTAGGTGACCCAAGGTGCTGTTCCTGTTGAAATGCTCTCTACCAATTCAATTGCATCCAACAAAACCGTGGTGGGTCACCCTGCCAGGGTGGGATGAGTCCTGCAACAGGCACCCGCTGCCCACAAGGCCCCAGCCCTCTGTGGTTCCGGCACAGCGCGTTTCCTCTGCAACCAGGATAAAAGCAGCCAGGCGGCATAAAATCCTCCCAAGCGCTCTGCTAATTTGACAAAAATGTAATCATGTGCCCACACCTGATCCAGATCAAATTTGTACTGCTGGGTGATGTGGCATGGCGCAGAGCCAGCGGTAATGATTGTGGAACCACAGCGCTCGGCTACGGCTTCTCCTGCAGAAGAATTACCCGTCCGGGAGACTGCAAACACACAGTGTGGCCTCTCGCTGTGGAAACAGCTTGTGCAGGCTCCCCCGAACATGCCCCGATCCGCACAAAACAGACACAGCATAACCTCTTGCCAAACCACCTTTCTTTCTACCCTCAGAGGGAGGGTGCTGGGTTAGCCTCTGACTGAGAGCATTAAGCAGGGGAGGAGAAAAAAAAAAAAGGAAATTACATGTCTGAGGTTTTTCTTTCGGGCAAGTCTCTTATAAAAATAAAGGAGTGTACAAATGTCTTTGTTTCCCTGCCAACTTTTATAAGAACTAATTAAGACCAAGGAGAGCTTCATTTTCCTGTTTATTTCATAGAGAGAACAGCTAATGAATTTAACCTATTGATGATTTTGCAGCTGCCTGCTTTAATTTGTTTGTGATTGGGAAACAAAAAGTCAGTGTAACAGCAACGAGCTGCCAAAGCCGCGGAGCGGTCACTGGTGCGTGACCAGGGATCCAGCTGTGTGATCAAATTTCAATTAGGCAGCTGTGACAACAGAGCGTGGGCTGTCCTTCCGAGCAGGAAAACAGTATTAAAATTATGGCCACTGCTTAGTACTTGCTTATTTTCAAGTCAGCTGATTTGCCCATAATAAGGTCAATATAACCATAAAGGTAGAGAGCGCTGGCATTTACTCTCTGCTAAAGAACATTTTGCACTTTTCAACTTGATGATTTATCTATTGATTGCAATACAAAAGAGTGGCCACAAAACGCAGTGGTAATTGTTATCAATAAATGAAGAATTATGATTTACCTGAAAACAATTCTTGGAGGGAAATATTCACAGGTCTTAACACAACTCTTAGTTCGGACAAATAGATTACAAGGCATTTATTATATCAGGGAGTCCTATGGACTTTATGGAAATCACAAAGAATTCAATAAAGAGTTTTACGATTGCTATAAACTCCACAAAATAATTTTAATGTCCTTTTGATTCTGAAGGTAGATCCCAGCCCTCTATAAATCAGTGACAGAACTCCCAATTGAGATTGGCAGAAAATGAGTACCCAATAATTTGCAACTCTTACTTATAAAATTTTCCATAAATTACTCTACATGACTGGGGAACCTTATGGGTTTTACTCACATTAAATTTTACAGTGATTTTTTTTTTCCAAAAGTAGGGGGGGGAATGATTCACTTCAGGGGAAGCGAGTAACTCTATTTTCTTGCCTTCCTTAAAAAACAGCTCTTCAAACTTTAACATGTTATTTCAAAATATCATTTCAAATCAATTTGCAAATATTAGCCAGGGATTCCCAAACTGTGGTATCCTAGCAGCAGACTACCTAAGCTACTTAAGAAGGCATGGGAATTACTGCTGCCCTGCTGCACCACCAGTCCCCAGCCAAGGTTAACCCTGCATCAGCTTCTGCACGAAGCTTTGTGCAATTCTCAAAACTGGAAATTAGGCTATCAAATAACAGCCAACTCTCTGGATTTCCACTGTTTATTCTATTCCAAAATCACAAATCTGAAGATGTGAAGCTTTCCCCGGGAAGCAGGGCAAAAGCCTTCTCCTTTTTACAGCAAGTAGAAATTGGCCACCAGAACCCTCTGGCTGGACTGTAGCAGTGTTATAAAGACTTCTAGTGTGTGTATGGAGTGTATGTCATAGAAAGGGGAAATGGTTTGCTGCAGAATGCCTGTCAAATCCGAGCAGAACAGAGTCCATATTATGTATTACTTGGTAACAGTGTCAGTGTATGCTGCTGCTGTTGGTTCCCACCGCAATCTCCTTTGCCGGTGCCAGGCAAGAGCGGATTTCACCGATTTTCCTTTCCCTATTTACATATTATTTGAAAGTTCACATGCAATTTAAATTAACATATTGTTACAAATTGCATACAAAACAATGTTTGTTCCTACATTTGATAAGTAGCAATTATAAATAAGTTTGTGTGGTGAACATTTGCGTATTTTTTTCTAAGTAGTGTTTAGAAAGATCTATTTCATCAATTGTTTCCACAAATGGACAGTCATGCATACAGACATGATAAAGTGACAAGAAAACAAAAATATAACTGAAAATTGAATTATAAAGCAACTTACACTTTGAATTTATATGCTGTTTGGGAGCATAGCTTCGCACTGTACATTTTTTTCTGCATCTTGCAATAAATCAGGCACTTGTAATGCAAATGGTATTGACTTGCTGTGTATTAATATTAATTCTGACTTTTAACAAATTAAAGTAAATTCTCCCATTATCTGGGAATTTATTATCTTGTCTACAGATGCAATGACATGTCATTTGCCCACAGATCATCTATTTCAAGATCACAGTAAGATAAGCAATCTTTCACCAAATTAAGCTTTTTGGATCCATTCTCAGTTCTTTGTGTGTGGAGTAGGTTTTTCTTCTCCAGAGGTTTTACACTCTTCCTGTCTTTTTAGACAGGGTTTTCTACTTATTTTGTGTAGTCACAAGTTGGGTGTGTAAGTAAAATCTCCTGCATAGAACTAAGCAGATGTCATGGTTTTTCCTGGTTTCAGGTATTCTATAAAACATGCTGTCTTGCAGGTTTTGAACAATTTGCAGACTAGTACATTCATTCAGGTTTTATACATGTTAGTATGAAATTTCTTACAAAAGAATTATATTAACAAACATTCAGAGTCCCAGGTAAGATTAAACATTATAAAAGTTGCTTATTTTCTTAGGCCTATACTTGTATAAAAGTAGTCTACAAACTTCTAGTCATATAATTTAATCAGAAAACTGCTGACATGGTATTGATTTATGTAGATTTAACTGATGTTCTGACATGACTAGAGGGTGCTCTCCATAATCCCAGCTCAGCAAAGCATGTAAGAACACGCATAAAATTGAGTATGTGCTTTGTACCACTAGAACTTTATGCTAGTTAAGCCACATTTTCACCACAATTTCTGCTATGTCTGTCTTGTACCATAAATATATTACATAAATATTCCACATGATATGTATTCCATATAGATATTGCATATTACTCTTATCTCATATATTTCAATGTTACTCACATATTCCAATGAATATGTGAGATTTTAAAACCAGATTTTCTAAAATGAACCACTTTTTGAATTATATAGTATCTGAGTAATTCCTTACATAATGCTGATTTACACCATGTAGGTGAGTTTTTATGATACAGCTGATGTGGTCTAATGTGGGTTGACTCCGAAAGGGGCACTGCCATTGCCAGGTACATACCTGCATCTTGTGCCAACTTTGCTGTTTGGCTGGCCCCACTTTTTGGAGTAGGGGGAGGAAAGGGAGTGGAGCTAAGAGTCATTTTTTGCTAGTTTAACTTTCTGAAACTCTCTTGGTTATCCTAGAGGTGAGCATCAGTACTGGCAGGAGCAAACAGCCAGGAGGAGTGACATGGAGGGACATGGCCTCTCTGCAAAGCAGGACCAAGTTTAGCATAACATGTATTAGCAAAAAGTGTATTTTAAAGCCGCATTTCCAGTGCACTCCACACTCTAAAGGGGCTCAGCCTCTGTGTTTTAGTGCACTACTCTCCCCATCCCCCCTGCTCAGCTTTTAAGACACTAGACTTTCCTCTAATTAAATGCAAAGGTGCTTTAAAGAAATTGATCAAAAAATGTTCTCCTGCTATTTAGACTCTTTTATCTGAACATAAAAGTTTATCAGAGTTAATCCTTTTAGTATGCACTTGTCTTACAAGAACCATTTTCTTTCATTTGGTCAAGACAAAGGAGTTCAGGAATTTCTGTAAACGAACCCTCCCATCTCTTTGTTGCATTTTTGTTGACATATTGGCAATATTCCTTCCAGTTTTAATTGGGTTACGCACATAGAAGTTTAGTGAGTTGTAAATCTGACAGGATGCCAGTTACCTTTTTACAGTTGTTAAAAACAAAAGGTCCAGCAAAGAATAAACCTAAATAAAAGCAGAGCTAGTCTCTTGAAAGTAACGAAATCTTCTCGCTGCATTTGCTCAGGTAGTTAAAGGGAAGACTGGCAGAATGACAAATGTTTTTCCAGACTTGCAGGAGAAGTCATGCTAATGCTAACCCTGACACATTCTTTCCTTCACAAAGAAACGTCAGGATGTTACATGGTGGGAAAACAAGAGTAGCTGCAAATATTTAATCCTTGCACTTCTATTCATCTGAATGGGATTATCTTCTACTGCTGTAGGTTTTGAGGGAAGAGCAGTCCCACCAATCAGCTAAAAAGGAAGCACAAAAAGATGAAAACCCCGAGTAATTTCTGAAGCAAGCTCAAATTTAATGGAGAAACTGAAGTAGTATGCTTGAGCATTTTTTGAAAAGGCAGAAAAATAAATACTTGGAATATAATGAAGTAGTTTAATTTAAATACTAATTAGCATACAGTTTTACTACTAATGCAATCCTCTGAATGAAATTGTTAATTCTAATACTAGTTAATATTTATTTCAACTTAACTCTTTTGTGAGGGAATAATTGCACAAAATAGCCCTTCAATAAAAATAAAATTGAATAGTAAAAAAGCCCAAATGCAAGAGGAATGTAGGTGTAAGAGAAAGACTGCTAGGTTGCTGCATGTAGTCATCCAAATTATCAAATGTACAAATGCTGCAAGTTATTCCAATTCCCATTTATGATTTGCTTCATACACCAAAGGAAGAAAGTGGCTAAAGTGTCCTTTTGTTGCTAGAAATTTTTCATTAATTTTAGCATACATAAAAAACAACTAGTCTGCATTTTCATACACATAAACTTCTGCAACAAGGGAGTGTGCTCATCTTTAATATAACCAGACATAAATTAAAATGTTTTTTGTCTGAAAAAATTCTAGTGTTATTGCCAGCACTGGTCTTATAAAAACCAGTTAGTTAAAGCTCATGCTTGATTTGTTGTTTCGTTTTTTTTTTTTTAATAGGAACTGCATTAGCTGTTTCTCCTGTGGGCTCATTTCACTTCAGTATCCTCTGCAGAATTAATTCAGTGGAAAGCCCCTTCTGCCCTAGAAGAAGGCAGGACCCCAAGAAAGGTCTCATTTTTGACCTTTAAACAACAAAGTGCTTTCCTTTGCTTTTTGACAACACAACACAGTGAGATTAATAAAACACTGTTGCTTCAGCCTTGTTGGTAAGCAGCAACTTTAACTCATTATTTCACTTCTATCAGTATTTAGTTTTAATATTACAAGACATCTTTAATACATAACAGTAGGCCAGTAAAGGATCTGATGTAACCTCAGGAATCTTTTGAACCTACACACAACTTCCAAATCCAAACCTAACTCTAATCCCTAATTATAGAGAAATTCTTAAAAATTAAAAGTCAAAATTGCTTTAGAAAATCCTTGCAAACACTGTGCTAAAAATTACACCTTTATGTGATGAAATCTGGAAAGGATGTGCAGTTTTAATGAGGCATTGGGGCAGCATGTAAAGCATTAAAAAAAGCTACCAAACCAAATCAAAACAAACCACTAGATTTTCTAAAGATAGAATGGGTGATTGATGCTCTACAGTTTATTATGGAGGCTACTGTACATTGAATGGTATGTTAAGAAATGATTCAGCTGGTGAACGTGCAAGGAATTTGTTACATCTGTTCATAGGGGTCCAAACCCACGTCCATTACCAACACAAAAAGCTGTGAATTTTCAGCTTCTAATAACACCATTAAACTTGTAAGCTGCACCTCCAAAACTGCACCTGGGGTTCTCATATCCTCCCACTCTGATATTAAAAATATTCTGTGCATCAGCTGTTATTATTCATGTAAAAATGACACAAAGAGAAGCTTTCTCCACAGGCTTATGCTGACACCAACGCCCTTAGTCATTTTGACTGCAGTATGAGGAGTTTTGTCCAGGTAACCGTAATCAGTGAAAAAACAGAACTTCAATGGCTGAGACCATTTAAGTTGAGTACACTCTATCTAGAGCTTTTTAGAAGGGCATTTAGGAAAGAATTATTCCAAATAATATCTTCAGTGGAGTTAGAAAAAAGCTGGCGTTGAACCCCTATTAAACTTGTGACAGTCTGTAGCTGTGTTCAGCTTTATTTTTATGACTTTTATTAGCCTGTTTCCACAGTCAGTCCTGTTCCTGGAGGCTACTACTTGTCAGTAAAACTCCAATCTTAAATTAAGCATAGAGGAGGATTCTTAGGGCTGGAACCATACTAAAACTTGAAATCCTCTGGGATCACTTTTCAACTTTCTGCTCCAGCTTGCTAGTTATGCTGTAGGATTGGTACATGTCCATTAGCCACTGTCAGTTTAAGTGAAATTGAATTTATTACAAATATTGAAAATATTCTAAAGAGTTTTCAATATAATATTCAAAATACCAGGAACTGAAGCAAAAGCAAGCAAGCAGTCTGCTCAGACAAGTCAAACTGACTTTATCTGCCTCTGCAGCAGAGTGACAAAACCTGTAGCTAATGGGAACACAGCACACGTGACTTAGCTCGTCTTTGCTGACACCGTCCTTCTGCATGGCCCACCCTGACACTGCCAGAAACAGCATCACATGTCCCACTGCATCTGACTGACTTCACAGACAAAGTGAAGCACCTAAATTAGGAGGAAGGTCATGCCGTGTTCCTTCTTTTCAGTCAAGAGAAAGGCAACTTCAAAGAACAACTTGAAGGGCCTGCTGTCTTTCCCTTAATTATTGACTACGAAATTAGCCTTGGGCAACTGCTCTCCAGGTTAAGCCTCTAAAGTTAGGAAAGATGAACCTGGGCCATGGAAAACATAAAGCTACTGCAATATGGGTGCAAAAAATGACTGGAAACCATTCCCAGAGGAGTTAGCATGAGTTGACAGGATATACCAAATACCATTCTTCAGATCTCTTCCAGGTCTTAGACTAACTCATTCATGGAATTTTTATTGCTGATCTGTTTTGAGAGCGTGCTTATTAAAATTGCAGGTGACAGAGAGTCAGGAAAGTCTGGAACTATATTGAAGGACAGGACTAGTACTCAATCTTGACCAACCAAAAAAATGGGTTGAGGAAATCACAACACACTCAGGTAAAGAGGAGTGCAAATCATCCCACTCAGGAGGGATGAACACACTGAGAAGATGATGCAAAGTTCTGCAGAAAATATCCAGGGTACAGGGGATGTCAAACCAAAGAGGCCACAAGAATGTTGTATTGCCACAACAACTGAAACAAGCCCGATGCAGAGCCAGGGCAAGCAGAGGGAAGGGACACAGCAAATAGCGAGAGAAGTACATTTCAACTGAGCTGCCAGATGTCTGGAATTCCTATGGAAAGATACAGCATTCATTCAGACAGTAACTCTGAGTAGAATAAAAGGATGTACCTGATTATGTGCCAAAGAAATGCCAAAAATAATGTCTGAAAATGCAGTTACTGGAGATATAACAAACTAAGAGACTTTTTACTTGTCTACAAATATAACCCTGATTTTTATACCATGTAACTTCTTCAGGTAAGAAGAAAAGCTAAAACTTCTTGTGCTTGTTTTGATCATGTACCTGTACAAATGAATATTTCCTGTGTTCTCAGGGTGTTTTCAAAGTACAAGCATGTTATGCCTTTGAGGATCCTTATTTTCCATTTTGTACAAGAACATGGGAAAAGCATCCTCTTCTGTTCAGACTGTTCAGTTCTGCCAGTGCTAGCTGGCTGTGTCCCAGAGAGACACTCTGTGCACGTGCAGTTAACCCAGCAGAATGTCTTGCTGGAGTACCTGTGTGACTTCATCCTCTTTTCACAGTAACCAGGAAACAAAACTAACTCTGATTCTGTGATCTTCCATCTCTCCAGTTTCACCAGTGCTGTTCTTTGTGATAAATCCAGCCATCACTAATGCTGCTGTCTTGCTAGACAGCACCCTGAAAATAACAATGATGTGTAGAACACATTAACTGCAAATGTGAAAAGAAACACTGAGACGTTATTAATGCTCCCTAAATTTGAATATTCTAATTAGTCTCTATTAATAGCTGTAACTGCCATGATAAAGGATTCACAATACACGGGGCTTACATGGCTGAACTGGCACCTCGTGATATCTTAGGATGCATTTAAGACATCCAGCACCATGGTACTCAAAGAACTCCATGGCTGAAACCTAATTCAAACAAAATGCTGTGAATGAACACTTTGGTGTTGTCATACCTCTATGACAAAAATCAATAAAAACCTCCTTCCTTTTCTACAAGCTCTTAGAGTGTGGCAAGTAAAGACAACAGACAGAATCGGCAGGATATAAGTCACAGAACATGCATTCTTTTTTGCAACAAGTGTATTCAGGCTGAAAATATTTGACTTACCCCCTAATTTTAAGGCTTTGTCTATTTTCCTGAGGCAAGATTGGGGATTGGAACTAGATGATATTTAGGGTCCCTTCCAACCCAAACCAGTCTATGATTCTCTAGGAGCCTTCCTTGTAAATTCACACAAGAAATCAACATTGGGCTAATATTAATTACTTCTGTATTTATGAAACAATATTAATGTGTGTTCTGAGAGTGGAACACTTATGGAAACAGTCATCACCTGGAAAATCCATAATAATGTATTTCAGTTTCCTTAAAAGTGTTTATGTAACGTTAATTAGAGATCAAAGATAATCTGAGGGACAACACTGGTTATGTTATTTAAGGCTATACTGGCTCAGACTGAGAATTAAAATGTCCTTAAAGAACTAATTTCAACTAATCAGATGGAAGGTATGCAGAGCTGATAGGAACCATAAAAGACACTATCAATAATCTTCACTTATAGTTCGACCAAATAGGATTAAAATATACTATTTATATTATATAAATACTTTGTAGTTGTATTGTATATTGTATAAATACTGTATACATATAGATATACATATATAGAAATCTACTATTTATATTGTGAAAGTAAGAATATACTTTTTTCCCCCTGAAAAACATGACATATTTTTGATTAATTGAATTTTAGATTGACTAGAATAAAAATCCATCCTACCTGAGGTGTGGAAGACTAATTCATTATTAGCAGAAAAGAACCAAAAGTAATTTTGAAAAATCATTAGGAGAGGGAAATCCTGACACCAGTGAAGCTGGTGGAGTTCTATTAGTAACTTAAATGCACCACTGATTTAATGTAAGCAGGCCAAATATGAGTAAATTGTCAAAGAATGCAGAAGAAAACCTGACATCTTCATTACTGGGGAAAAAAAAAGAAGCTGAGCACATTATTTTACTTTGAACTACCATGTGCTTATTATATCTTGAATTATTGCATGCATACATTATAAAATCATACTGAGAATGCTTGTGAGACTTTTATTAAAAAAAAAAAAGCAAAACAGCTGAAGAAAGCTTTTAAGACACAGCAGTAGATCCAGTGTCCTCTCCCATGTGTCCATACGTTCTTTAGGCTATCCATGAGACAGAGTGGGATTAATGCTCTGCAAAAGAACGAGGTGCACTCGTTAACTTCACAGCTCAGGGTGAAACGGCCATCCATCCACATCTATAAAACTTCTTGCTTCTACAACTTCTTCAAACAGATGAAAATCCTCCATATAGACCACCTATTCTTTCCAAATGGGTTCCTCCAAAGCCGTGTCATTGCCTATAAATAACCACTATCATGTGAAATCTAAACCTTTCTGCCAGTAAGCAAGCACTTAGAAGAACAATGTATTATGCAAAATTAAATCATGTGAATCATTTTGCAAAATCTGATTTTTAAGTGGGTACAGGCACTTAATATATTATTCAAAGAACAGAAATGTTCCCTTACCTATCATGCTATATTTAGAATTTTTTTTATGATGGAGAAATAAAAGAGATGAAGTGATGGGGGGAAAAAAAAAGCAGCTGCAGCAAGAGGCAAAGGGAGGCTTAATCCTAAAACAAAAAACAACAACAACAACAAAAACCACAAAAAAACCCCCCCAAAAAAAAACAAACAAAAAAAAGGAAGCAAAGTTTATTTCTAAATGTCCTACCTAATGTGATGTACACAGCTATGGACTAGAGCACAAAATGAATTATTCCTTTTCTCCCCTTAAGTCCAACTCCCAGAATTGTGTGTTTTGCCAGGAACCTAATCTTTTACCTTAACAAAAATTACATGTTTTTACCTCTTTGTCTTGCAAAAACCCCCATCCCTCTACCCTCTAAAAATGAACTGCAAGGGTTCAAATGCAAATACAAACTCCCCAGTGCATTGTTTTTGATAGATAATGCATTTTGAAACAAAACAGTCTTTCTGTGTTTGATTTTCAAGCAGCTGCCCGAGTTGGTGTTCAAGGCCAGGCTGTACTGAGCGGTGCCCAGCCTCCCAAAGGAGCAGCTGGAGGAGTCGGATGTGGCTCTGGTGACACCACAGCCCCCTCAGTGCCGCTCCCCCAGCCCTCAGGGCACAGCCTGGAGGGGCAATGGGGAACTGAGGGCTGTCAGACACAAAATCACAGAGTATCCTGAATTGGAAGGGATCATCACAGCTCAACTCCCGGCCCTGCGCAGGACCATCCCCGAGGGTCACACCGTGGGGCTGAGAGCATTGAATTCTGTCAGGCTGGTGCTGTGACCACTTCTCTGGGGACAGTTCTCAACCATCCTCTGTGTGAAGAACGTTTTTCCAATATCTGACCTAAACCTCACTCAACACAGCCTCGTGCCATTCCCTTGGGTATGGCATTGTACAACTCAGGGGCACCAAATCAAAGCCCCACTACCACCTTGCTGGCCCAGGGCTTCCAGGACTCTTTGGGTCTCACTCAAGCAGTGCCACATCTAGGGTACCGCATTCAGTCCTGGGCCCCTCAATTCAGCAAGGACACTGAGGTGCTGGAGCACGTCCAGAGAAGGATAACAGAGCTGGTGAAGGGTCTGGAGCACAGGTCTGATGAGGAGCAGCTGAGGGAGCTGGGATTGTTTAGCCCGGACAAGAGGAGGCTCAGGGGGCACCTCACTGCTCTCTATAGCTGCCTGAAAGGAGGCTGCAGCCAGGTGGGGGTCGGCCTCTTCTCCCAGACAACAAGCGACATGATGCGAGGTTACAGTCTTAAACTGCACCAGAGGAGGTTCAAGTTGGAGGTTCAAGTTCTTCATTAGGAAGAACTTCTTCACAGAAGGGTGTTAAAGGAAATGAAACGGGATGCCCAGAGCGGCGGTGGAATCACCGTCCTTGGAGGTGTTAAAGGAAAGACTGGACGTAGCACTTCGTGCTATGGTCTACTTGACACAGTGGTGTTCGGTCACAGGTTGAACTCGATGATGTCTGAGGTCTTTTCCAGCCTGTTAACTCCATGATTCCGCGACTCTGAAGGGTTGGAGGGAGGGAAGGAGGGCGGTGCCGCCCCCGGCCCCTGCGAAGGCGCGAGGGGAGGGGGCAGGGCGCATGCGCACGGCGCGCGGGGCCCGCCGAGCCGCCCCTGCCTGGTGCGCGCGGCCGGGGAGAGTG